>CM016487.1:15603727-16203727 GCA_002890555.2 Lagenaria siceraria
TTGGCGCCAAGTTGTCCAAAGTATTCATGGGAGAAGTATAAATAGTTGGCACATGGCTGGAAAATCTGGTGCAAGCCTAAGAAGCCCATGGATAAGTATATCAAGATCTTGGATGAAAGTGGAAGCTCTAGCTGTGTATAAACTTGGGAATGGAAACCGAATTTCCTTCTTGATAGACCTGTGGATTGATAATTCTCCCCTACAAGACTGCTCCCCATCTCTATTCATAATAGCTACTAATCCTAATGGATCAGTTTTAGAACATTGGGATCATTCTACAACATCCTGGTCTATTTTCTTCAAAAGATTGCTAAAAGATGAGGAGATTGTGGCATTTCAAATCCTGCTAAGGCTTATTTCAAAGGAAGAAGTCTCAGCTGGTTGTGACATTAGAAGCTGGTCTTTGGAAGCCAATGGTTTGTTCACGGTAAAATCCCTCACTTTATTTTTATCTATTGCCTCCCCCTTTGACAAGCAACTGAAGACAACTTTGTGGAACTCTTCCAGCCCTCGTAGGGTCAATATTCCTATATGGATCATGCTTTTTGGGACTCTTAATTGCTCAGATATCATGCAAGCAAAGCTCCCTGGTCATTCACTGTCACCTCACATTTGCCCCTTATGTTTGTCTGCTGGAGAGGACCTACAACATATCCTTTTTTCTTGCAGTTATGCTGTTAGGTGTCGGCAGTCACTTTTTGATCTCTTTAAGTTGAATTGGGTGTTTGGAAATTTATTTCGTGACAACGTGCTGCAATTGGTGATTGGCTTAAAGCTTAAGACAGCCCCGAGGATACTTTGGAACAATGCAGTTAAATTTTTACTTGTTGAATTATGGTTTGAAAGGAATCAACGTGTCTTTCATGATAAGATAACCCCTTGGCTAGATCGTTTTGGGACTGCACGGCTTAACGCCTCTTTTTGGTGCTCACTTTCAAAAGCCTTTGCAGATTTCTCCATTCAAGTCATAAGCCTTAATTTGTCTGCATTCATTTTTCCAACCGCATGAAAAAAGCAAAACTTTGATCACTGTTTTGTTTCTTTGTATTAGTCTCTTCTGTTTCAGCTTTTAGTTCTCATTAGCTTATGTAAAACGTTGGCCCAATTGTATTAGAGGATGCTGGCTGTTTGTTGGCTGTTTTTTATGGTTTTGGTCCATTGTATTCGGGTATTGAATATTGAGCTTTTGTCTCAATTTATTATATCAATGAAAGAGACTTGTTTCTTTTTTTTAAAAAAAAAAGAAAGAAAAAAAAAAACTTTAATTTCTATCAACACATGAAAAGTTGAGTTTGCATCTCATGCATATACTAGACATATGAGTTATGGTAACATATTTGTAACTCACCTCTTACGTTACACACTGACTTTTATAAATTACAAATGCATAAACATGTTAAAGCTTCTGATACTCATTCCTATACAGAACCGAAAAATAGTTTATATGAAATCACGCCTCCAAACCTATGTCCTCTAAATTTGTCGTTTGTAACTCCAGTATTTATCACTCATGATAGGATGAGGTTTCAAAACTAAGGCATCATCGTTTATTGCATATAAAATATTAGAAAGTTATTTATATTCCAGGTCACAAACTAGCATCTAAACCATAACCCTCATATGTAGCCATATTATCGGATGTCCCCGAAGGGACATATGTAGCCATATTATCATTCACTTATCAATAATTTCTAACGCTAGGGACAAGGCACATAAAATAGCACAAGCTAATTTTTAAGGAAGATAAACTACTTACGATGACGCCTTCTTGAGATGTGGTGGCCTCTCACACGTGATCTTATAATAAAAATAAAAACAATTGCAGATAACATTGCTCCGCCAGCAATTGCTCCTAATATTATTCCAGCCAATGCCCCTTTACTCATAGTAGAATCAGATGATGGTGTGATAAATACTGCAATAAAAGAAATAATAATAATAAATAAAACCCTTTAAGCCAAAACAACAATTTTGAAGGATTGTGATAATAATTCGATAGTACCACAAAATAGCTACACCATGTAGTTGTCCTATCAAAAATAATATTAATATGTTAACTATGGTCTTACAGTTTCATAAGTTAGAAAAGTGCTGTCATCTGCTCAGTATTGGTTATGATGTGCCAAAATGGCTATATTAAACTATATTCAACAAGGTTGAAATCATCGAAAATCTCATGTCATCAGGAATATTTTCTATTGTCAATAACTAATTGACATAAGCCTCTTTAATAAAAAAAATGCATATGAAATCATAAATACAGAACCATCATAAGGAATAAAAAGTCACCATTATATACAGAAATAATAAAAAAGAACAATTATGCAAATGTATTTTGCAAAGATAATCAAAACATGCCTTTATGTAGCAAATGTCCCAATAAACAATGCATAAAAGGTTACCACTGTGCCACAGATAGGGTTTCCATTTTATAAGATGGATAATAATTAGAAATCACAAGTATAGGCAGATTTTTTCCAATTGCTTCAACAGGTAATATGTGAACCAAAGGTAAAACTTAAAAGGGAGCTTTTATAACAATCATCAGTCTCGGATAATTTAATAAATGTTAAATTGTGTTTAATCTCCAAACTTTCCTGTTCGTGTCTATTTAATCCTTAAACTTTCAAAAATATCTAATAGGTCTTTGAACTTTTAATTTTGAGTCCAATAGATCCCTAAACTTTTAAAAGGGGTTTAATAGATTCTTAAACTTTCAATTTTTGTCCATTAGGTTCCTAGACTTCAAATAGTGTCTAATAGCTCAAACTTTCAATTTTATATCCAATAGATCCCTAAACTTTTCAATTTTGTATTTAATAGATCATTGACTTATTCAAATTTTTTTAAAATTTACTGAACTACTAAATTTAAAATTGAAATTTTAAGGTTCCATTAGACAAAATCCAATTAATATTTAATAGATAAATTATTAATTAATTTTTAAAAGTTTGAATATGTAGGGACCCATTAAACGTAGAATTGAAAGTTTGAAGACCTAATAGACATTTTTTAAAGTTTACAGACCATACAAATCTGAAAGTTTAGGGACTAAACTTGTAATTTAATCTTTAATAGAAGAGTTAGTATTCCAATAAAACATATCAGAGAAGTTTTCAAGACCAACCATTCTTATAAATGTCTGATATCGACAAGCTGAGAAGTTCATATGGTCCAAATATATCGCTATCTTGAATTTTCCAATTTGTAAACTTGGAAACAATTCGTAAAACCTCACTGTCATTGAACTTGTGAGAACTATTGCTATCAGCAACATAGAGAGGGAAAAGCTTCAGGCTCATTCTTAATCGAGGTCCTTTTTCCCACACAGGAGAACCAATGTCCAACTGTTCAAGATGTACCTTAAGACCACTGGTCAGATACTCCTCAAACATTTGTTGATATGGACTGAAACGTGAGAATCCAGGACTTTTCAAACGATATCCAATTAGAAGAGGTGCAGAACAGAGACAAGATGAGGGACATTTTGCTGAGTAACATTCATAAGAAGGTGGGCATATTGAGCTAGAACAGCCAAGAGTGTTATTTGTTGGTATGTCAATTACATCCTCACTCTCAGATCCACAAAAGTTTGGCAGGCTGTTATTAGCACAAGCAGGATTTCCACGCAGCCTGAAATTTAGAAAAAAATGTCTGTAAAAAAAGAATGTAACGTCAACTTGTGAAGTTTGGTTGTACGCTGTGCACATATATACTTGCAGCCAGAAATATATTAGAGGTGATTGTTCATTCTGCACCAATCAAGTAGTGCACATGCATTATGGCGATTGAAGATATAGTTATTTGCATAAAAGCCGTATTATACTAATTCTGATCTACCAAAGTTAAGAAGAAGCAAACCAGACAGAAACATTTGGAGGGAGATGGATGCTTCCCACAATATCTGAAAAATCATTGTTCTGCAACTCTCTGCAGTATGGAAGAGGCAAAAATAAATATTTGGTAAAAGAACGGCATTCTATTATGAACATGTATTAATAGCCGTTGCAACAAAACAAGCTAACAAGACACTCGGCTCTCACATAAATCCATACTTCTTCAACCCCTCAGCATAGCAATTTAGATACTTCAGGTCTTACACTGTAAGGCTGTCCAGGGAATTGAGCATCCTGCTTTGCCATATGGTGGATGGAACAGAGCCGTTCAATGAATTATTTGCAACTGACCTGCCATGTGAAACTGACCAAATAATCATTACTTTGCACATTGAGTTATATGTTAGATTAATCAGTGACTTCAAATCAAAGTGAATGCTTGGAGAGAATCTATTTTGCCCATCCTTAGAAAAAAAAGTTGGTTATTTCTTTTCCTTTTTTGGTTAATTAGTAGTTTTCAATTCATTGGTTTTTTTTAAAGGAAACAAAAATTTGATTGATATAAATAAAAAGAGACTAATCCTCAAAATACAAGACCTCCAATTAGAAGGTGGTTAGGATACTCCCTAACAAGAATAAGATCTGAATTTATTGAAATATAACTATGAAGAAATACAAGATAAACCCAAGTATAAGGCACTTGGAACCTCACTCTTGAGTGTACCCACCCAAGCCCTAAATCACTCTACAGAAATAACCTCCCTTCACTCATTTACCCTCCCTATATTTATAACAAGTAGTAACCACCCTTATACAATAACTACCATAACTCCCTATCTATCTAATTACCCTTATACCCCTTGACTAACACTAACTATACATCTAGTACCTAACATTACCCCCCTTTAAAGACACCTTGTCCTCAAGGCGTGCTTACAAATATGATCACAAAATTAGGCAACATTTTTCTTATCTTTTTATTATTATTATTATTTAAATGAAAAACACTAAACCCAGACCACCATCCCCTCTTCAACCTTGGGCAGATTCGCCTTCTCTTCAGCTTTGGAAAGCCATTGGGCTTCAATTAATGTACTTGGATCAGCCAAAGACTCCACAATATTTTTGGACCTTTCTTCTTCTCACCAAACACTTGATCATAGGAAACAAATGGCATTTCCACGGCCCCATCTCCAAACCAATTGCAGTGGTGTTTAAATTTGAGGATTGCCTTCCCTAATGGGCTAGGCCCATAATCCACTTGTTGCTCCAAACCCCCGAACCCCCAAACCCCATTCCAAACTTCTGGGCCCTTACACTATCTTCCTTAAAAATAGCAACTAGCTTCAAACAATTCTAGCCCATACTCAAGCCCAAAATTATGCTACCACTTTGTCCCTTCCATGGTCCCCCCCCCCCCCCCCTCCCCTTTCATTCGAGCAAAATATAGGGCCTCCATCGCTTCATATAAACTAAGCCCAATAAAAAGTGTAAAGCCCACATAATCAAGATCAGTTTCTCTTGCTCTTGATTTCCTCTTTTCTATCAGTTTCTGCCACATCACTGACTCCCTTTGATCACGAACCGGCGACTTCTTCTCCAACTGCATGCCTTCCTCTGTCGTTTCAAAGAATGTCATTTGCAACCTCCCAAACCGTTGATAACTGCCGATAACCGTTCGTGCATCTCGTCGTCCATCTTCCTCGCACAACAGCGTGATTTTTCCCTCCCACCAACGGCTTCCCCCGTTACATATTTTCGTTTCCGACCACCATCGCTCGACTTCACCTTCCATAGTCAACGATTCCATTCTCCTCGGCCTCTCATCATATCCTCCCGGCATGGTAAAAAATGTTTCAGTCCGTCAATTTCTTCGCCATCCCAACTCGCGATCTCCCAGCGTCTTCTTTTTCCATCTCGGCGAACCCTTTTCGGCATCTTTGAGCAATAGTATTGTCTTTGGCCACCCACTCGCGTGTTCCAACACCTTCATGCGTTTTGTCTGATGGATCTGATGGATTCGTTGCTTTGATCTTGTGGTTGCCGTTACTTTCTCTCTCCCTTTGCGTCCTCTCCTTCCCGTCGACATGTGTATTCTTCCTCGTCTCGTCCCTGTTTTCTCCTTCATCTTCCTCATTTGGTTTCCCCATCCAATGGCTGCACTGTTGCCTCCACTGCCCTACACCAAAGACTTCTTCAAGCTCGAGACATCAACAATCTTTGAATATCTACTAGTCTCGATTTCAATCATAAAGTCAACATGCTCTTCAACCTGCTGCAACGTTTCTCCAGTTCCATCGGCCTTAGAATGCGGCATTGATTTGTGTTCCTCTGAAACCATGCTACCTTGCCGAAAAAGAGACCACTCGGCCGAATTCACTGCTAACATTTCCAAATCTCTTCCGCACTCCTCTATTGTTGATTCGCCCGAACGCTCAGCTTCTCCACAATCTTGGTTAGTCTGGCCAATGTACTTACCATTGTGGGTATCTTCTTCATGTTCTCTTTGATTCGTTCAATCTCACGATCAATAGCATCCATCCGCTCTTCGAATTTCTTTGCAATTGTACCCGATTTCTTAGATTCAATGGCTTTGATACCAATTTGTTAGGATACTTCCTAACACGAATAAGATCTGAATTTATTGAAATATAACTATAAAAAAATACAAGATAAACCCAAGTATAAGGCACTTGGAACCTCATGAGCATAGTCAAATAACGACCTAAAATATTAAGATTTGTACTCCTATCTTGATGTTCTTGCAGCATGGCCACTCAACTTTGGACTCGATGTGGGTTACCTTGATGTTTTTGAAGGACAACAACATGTTCTTGAACATTTGGTTGAATGCCCGTTTGATCTTGAAACGATTCTTGAACCCATTCTTTGGCATTCTATCGGTGTTGTTGCTCATGATTTTCATATGAAAACCGAGAAAAACCTTGCCAACCAACTTCTTTTTCTTTTGATGTATTAGAATCAAATCCAACCACATTTTGAAGAAAAGGTCTATGAGGAGGATGGTGTTGTTCAAAAACTAGATTATAATTGTTCATACTCGGTTGATTTCTTTGGATGAAGGGTCTTGGTGGACTTCTTGCTCTTTCTTGAAAATGTCGACCATAATTCCCCTCTTGATAGAAAACAAGGCCATTATGACCATAATTTCTGTGTTCTTGATATGGTTCTTGGCCTTGAAGATGTTTTTCTTGATACAAAGGATTAGAAGGGTATCTTGGAAAATAATTTTGGTGGAATTGTGGACAATCTTCCTCGCTTGAAGAGTCCGAATCATCTCCCATCATATTGAGTAGAATCAGTCCTTGTTCTTGAAGAAGAATACCTACCGAATGATTTTGATAATTGATTGTTGGTTGAAATTCCAAAATGTCTTCTGGGTGGATTTCTTGTAACTTCTTGCATTCTTAGAGTTTCCTAGTTATGAATTTCTAGTCTTCTTGGAGGTTGAATTGGTTGTCTATGATTTTCTTGGCGATTTTGTTGATCACACCTGTGGAAATCTTGATGAAAATTCTCACATTCTTGGTCATGGATTGAATTTTCGTGTTCTTCTGATTGCGCGGAAGGTTATGGTGTTGTTCTTGGATACAGATGACATTATTTGAAGCTGAAACATTTGGAATCTTTCTCACTTTTGAGTAAGATTTTCTATAGCTTGCTAGATATGCAAATTTGTGGCCATAATTCTAGCCACATTGGTTTGAACTTCAAGCAATTTCATGTTTAACTTTGCTCGAGAAGTTTCTACAAGAGTTAATCGCCAATTGACAGATTGAGGGGAGAAAGATGATGCTTTCGCATCTAAGGTAGGAGAATCGGGATTCTTGTTGGTGTTCTTGATCACCATTAGGCCCTTTCACGAAGGCGCTCTCATACCAATTTGATGTAGACTACGAATCTTGGAGAATTCTTGAAGGAAAATCTTATTCATTAATTGTTCATACATGGGGGGAAGACTCCTATTTATAGAGTTTTAATACAAGTGGGGGGTAAAAAGGGAATTAACCTATACTTTTATCCAATTACCCAATTTAACCCCTTCCTACTCACATCACTTTGATACCTATGAATAGAAGTCTACAAAGGATCAAAACCCTACAAGAAAATAATGGAGGATGGTCGTATTTACAAATTTCTTGTTGGCCTCAATATTAAGTTTGAGGAGGTTAGAGGTAGAATCCTTGGAAAAATTACTCTTCCAACTATTAAGGATGTTTTTTCTGAAGTTCGCAGGGAAGAAAACTGAAAGTCCTTATCATGAATCAAAGTTATCAATACATGAAGAAAATTCCTCTATTTATAAAAAATTAGAAAGCAAATTAATCCTAATCCTAATAAACCAAGGAAACTAATCCTAATCCTAATCCTAATCTATCAAAGATTTTACCAAGATAGCCCAATTCACCCTAATCCCTACACTACATCATAACGGAAGATAAAATCCACTCACAATTTCTGAAGATGTGGTAGATCCGAAAGACTGGATGGTATGGTGCCAGTAAGATGGTTGTTGGATAAGATGCTGCATTTAATATATAGACAAGAAAAATATCAAACAGACATTCAACATCATATTTTTATTGCAGGTTTTAAATCTTCAAATTTCTTTAATCGAACACTGAAGTTGCATTTCCAAAGATAAAGATGAGATTCTTACATGGTTGTGATATTCTCAGAGAATTTACTTCGTGGTATCAATCCACTTAATTGATTGGAGCTTAGATCTCTGAAATACGAAGAAACAGTGAAGATATTAGGGTCAATTTTGAAGGCATGTACGTCTTACATTCATGAAGCCAATATAAAGAAGACGTCACACATCTATACTTACTGAATATACTAAAGAAACCTAATTTAGACTTACAGATAACCGAGGTTCTTTATTCTGCTCAAATCTGGAATGGATCCTTGCAAGGTACAGTTCCTTAGACTCCTGTGCAAAATCAATCACAAAGACAACCAATACATTTACATTTTAAAAACAGTACAACTCCTCGTTGTTATTTCAAATTTAAGAGCATGGAACTGTACTAGATTATAGTTTATCAGGAATTTTTTTTATCTTTTCATCAAGGAAATGAAAAGAGACTAATGTTCAAAGGTATTAAAAAACCAAAAGTAAGAACATAAAAGAGGAGTCTTAGAAGCATAAAAACACAAAAAAAAAAAAACATCCCAAAGAATCGTAACAAAGAACATCAATGAAATTACAATGATTTAAAGGGGCACGATAAAAGCATTCCAGCTGTGATAAATGTCTTGAATTGAAAACCCTTCAAAAGATTTGGAGAGGGATCACAATGAAGCCTTTAGACGAGCTGCATCCAAAAGAACACAAAAACTTTTTTGTGGAATTCTGAAAGATACGCTGATTTCTTTCCCTCCAAAGTTTAGACAGAATGACCTTGACTGCATTCACCAAAAGCAAATGAGCTTGTGAATTCCACCTAAATCCGCATAAGAGCTGTGACACATTTCCTTCCAAAGAATCTGA
Source organism: Lagenaria siceraria (assembly GCA_002890555.2). NCBI lineage: Eukaryota > Viridiplantae > Streptophyta > Magnoliopsida > Cucurbitales > Cucurbitaceae > Lagenaria > Lagenaria siceraria. The sequence goes on from CM016487.1 coordinate 15,613,082, forward strand.
GAAAACCCAGCTGATGTTGAAAAGATCAAATAATAACCTCCAACAGTGTTGAGCATACCCACAATCAGAGAAAATATGATTATGAAATTCTCCCTTTTTAAAGCAAAAAAAGCATGTACCAGAAAACAAAAGAGTCTTCAACTAACACCCAACTCTTCCCAACCCCCTGACTCTCCCTTCCCCCAACCCTACCTAAGTCATTCTGCCGTCGCCGTCAAACACCCTTGCCAGTGTCCGACCGCCAGTCTTTGTCCGTCGGTCCCCTTTGCCGACTCTGATCGCTGATTATGACTGCCTATCCCCTTTGAAAGCTCAACCATGTTCCCTTCCCAACCTTCTCTCTCACCGCCCCTCCATTTCCCTTCCTCCATCCCCACCCAAACCGATCTGTCACCACCGTCAGCCACCCTTTGCCATCTTCCGTCCGCTAGTGCTCGTTCGTCGGCCCTCTTCACCAACTCCCACCACCAGTCTTCTTCATCAGCTCCTTTTCGGAGTTTTTCAGCTTTTTAACTTCCTCTTAGCCTTCCCCAACCACTGAACTATACTTACGACCTCCACCCTGCCGCCTTCGACCAAAGTAACTTTCTGCCGCCCCCGCCGTGCAACTGGCCGACTAAGGCTTTTTTTAGGGTTTTTTTTTTTACTATTTTTCCTTCCTCTGTGTGGTCTTTCCAGATTTTGATGGATGCTCGAAGTTGTTGCGCACAGAATACCTATTTTCGTATCTGGCAGGAGGAGAATGATTTTTTTGTGGAAGACATGAACTAAAAACAGAAGATTTGTCTTTCCCTTTCTTTTTTACGTTGGTTAGAAGTAGGTTTAGTTGGTCTTTTGCATCTTCTAGATAAATCCTTCTTTCATAAGAAAGATGAAGGAGATTTGGGTGTCATTCAATTATCTATATTTAGATCTTCTTTTGGACGTTTTTTTGAATGTGTTGTATGACCTAGCACTAGTGGAAGATTGAACATTCACGTTCAAGCTGGTTCTAACAAAAAAAGATGGTTAGTTTTTTGGGAAATGATTAGCGACTGTCTCAATAATTTTGATGAGGTAAAAATTTTGAATCCCATTGTGGTGGATCCTGTTAATCAGTCTGTCAATCCTGGGTTCAATAGAGCAGTCAAGAGTTACATGGAAGCATTAGTGGATGATCAGAACGCTCATTCCTCAAAGGGAAAAAAAAAATCAGAACGCCCATTCCTCAGAAAAAGGAAAATTAATTTTTGCCTCAAGCAATGCTCAAAACTCTTATTGGGTTAGAAAGGAACATGAGGTGATTCAGCTTGAGTTGATGAACAATGGGTAATTCCAAGACTCTTTGCACATAATGAATGGAAGAAAATTGCAGTGGTTTTGGAAGATCATTTCAAAACCCGCTCTTTGATCACAAACCATTGAGTAAAGTTAACGTAGCCAATTTTATTCTCTCTCTAGGAAATGGATGGCTTTTGAGGATTATCATTTGCACTTTGAAAAATGAAACACTAGATTACATATCTGAGATTTATAAAGGGTTACGGGGATTAGATTTCAATTAAAATCTACCCTTAGATTACTGGAGTTGTGAGACTTTTCAGGCTATTGGAGCTTATTTTGATGGTCTTGTTAGCATAGCAGCTGATACACTTAATATGACTAATTGCACGCTGGTTTGTATTCAAGTCTCTTGTAGTTTATGTGGTTTCATGCCAGCAATAACTGAAATCCAAAATGACATCAGAGGAAATATTTTTCTTCATTTTGGCGATATTGAAATTTTGGATCCTCCTAATGTAGTTCATGATGATTCATGAGTGATTTTTCCAATCCAATAGATCTTTTACGTGTAAAGCAGGTTATGGAAGATGAAGGCATCGATCCTATAATTCAGAGTCCTAAAGCAGACTTTTATGAATCACTTCAGAGTTCTCCATCAGTTTCAAGGGATCCCTTTGAGTCTTTCAGAACTCAAACTATTAGCAAAGCAATATGGGTTGCCACAAGAGAACAAGCATGGGAATAATGAAAATGTGGCACCAGATTCACAACCATGTATCAACTCTACAATTCAAGACTCTCTTTTGACCTCTTGGCTTATTGAACCCTACCGTTTCTTTTATTCCAGAAAGTATGCTCACTCTAGTTTTCCTGGAAAATCAGAGATTAACGCAAATATTTTGGAGGAAGCTTATACTCAGATCATCACTTCATCAACACAATTATCTCAACCTCCTTCACTTCCTTTAGATCCGTACACTTATACAGAGTTCATTCCTCCAGGATCAAATGTTGTATTTACCAAAGGTGTTTTGTCCTCTTCCATTACTAAAGATCTACCTCCACACAATCTGTTCATGATGGGGATTTCGATTTAGCATCTGAGGTTAGTATGAGCTGTGAAGAGGTCGATGAGCAGTTAGTAAATACTCAGATAGATGATCATTGGCCATCAAGGAAGAAGAAGCCAAATAACTTGAGAGAGATTTAACCATGAAAGGTCCCAAAGATTCAAGAGCCCAAATGCGAACATCCCCGCTAGAACATAATGAAACCAAAGAAAGGCATGATAGAAGAATCTAAATTTCAACAGCCTCATCATCCTTTAAAGCTCGTCTAAAGGAAATACTCAAAGAAGAAGTTGAAGTATCCCACAAAGAACTCATAGTACCATCTGTTTCATTAGATATTGAAAAAAGCCGTGAAAACCTAGTTTTGAAAGAAGCTTCAGCCAACCAAGTCTCTTTCCAAAAGGAAACACAAATAGCATTGCCAACTTTGAAATGTGCAAAACTCTCGACCTTTTTCCAAGACTTAGAAATACTAACCCAAGGGCTGCGGAGACTAGAGTGATCCTTACCACAAGTGTGCCATTCAAACTAATCAGAGTCGTGAAAGCTAATGATAACCTTCCTCCAAAAAGATCCAGTTTCCTGCATAAATCTCCAGCCCCATTTCGCAACAAGGGCCACAATTCTGTGGTGACATGCATTGATGCCAAGGCCTCAATGAATCTTAAATTTAGAAGCCAAATTCCAACTAACCAAATGATTTATCTTGCTACTGTTGAACCTTCCCAAAAGAAATTATGGACAAGTCGTTCTAGTTACAAACTGACAGAAGAAGGAATAAGAAAGATAGACATATAATAGATAGGAAAATTAGCCAAAATCGAGTTACATAAGGCTAAAAGTCCTCCCCTTGAAAGAGTGAATCTTTTCCATCGATCTATTTTCTTCTAAAATTTATCAACTATAAGCAGCCCAAAGGAAGTTCGTTTAGGGTAACCCCCAAGGGGTAAACCAACATAGAGAAAAGGTATAGTCTCCACCTTGCAAGATAAATTGTTCTAAGATGTAGGTACTACACTGACGATTGCAATACCATCCCTCTCATTTGAACTTTAACGTAAATGGAAATTACATTTTTTAGCCCAAAGGAAGTTCGTTTAGGGTAACCCCCAAGGGGTAAACCAACATAGAGAAAAGGTATAGTCTCCACCTTGCAAGATAAATTGTTCTAAGATGTAGGTACTACACTGACGATTGCAATACCATCCCTCTCATTTGAACTTTAACGTAAATGGAAATTACATTTTTTAGCCCAAAGGAAGTTCGTTTAGGGTAACCCCCAAGGGGTAAACCAACATAGAGAAAAGGTATAGTCTCCACCTTGCAAGATAAATTGTTCTAAGATGTAGGTACTACACTGACGATTGCAATACCATCCCTCTCATTTGAACTTTAACGTCAATGGAAATTACATTTTTCTAGGCTTCATGTGTGTTAAATAAAGAAAGTCAGTTAGGTCATTTAAATAAATACATAACCATATCGAGCTCACAAATAAAACAAAAGTTTATGTCTGATAACACTGTAAAAGTGCTATTTTCCCTAGCTTAATTCGGGGTTTTCGTGGCTTTTACTTGTTTATTATGCTATTTTGTAGGTTTTGAGCACCTAAGAGGTAGAACCGAGCGTTAGGGAGCTAACGGGACAAAAAAAGGACCAAATCAAAGCCTTAACGAAGCAACCAGGTTAAAAGGAAGAAAAGGCGTGCAAAATTACGAAAATGCCCCTGGGCCAGCGCTACACTATGCTCTACGCTCAAAGGCAGTAGGCATGCTTTAGCGAGAGCGCACTGATGCTTCCTAAGAGCATAGCTACGTTGCAACAAAAAGGGTAGAGCGTCACGACGCTCCCTCCCCGATATACATTTGTTTTTAGCCGAATTAGGTCATATCAACTCCGATTTTGGTGATTCCAACTCCATTCTCTCTGTATTTTCCCCCTCTCTCTATAATTCCTTCATTTTTAGGCGTATTGTATGGTTGTAAAGCTCATCTTGGACCGACATTGTAGCTAAGATGAGTAGCTAGCTTAGGTCTAGGTGAAACCCATGGATCCATTGTAAAGATTTTTGTTCTTAATCTATATTTCTCTTTGATTTTCTGTGGTTCTTGAATGTATTTAAATTTCTATGCTTAGATGTATGATAGGCTTGATCAACCATCATTCATTCTTTGATTGCTAGAGGTTAGGGATGCTTTGTTCTTAATCTTAAAGAGAGCAAGAGTTAAAGCATGCTTGTGTGAGAATTTAGGTTGTTTAGGACGATCTTCTCGCAACATTGCATGATTAACTTATTTCAAGAACGAATCGTTTAGTAACTAATGGGCTTTCCGGGTTATTAAATCGACTTAGCTAGATTACCTCTCTTAATGTGCGTGCTTAATTGATATGGACGCTTGAACCCAATTACTTAAGCATCTAGGTTGATTGAGTAATTAATCAAGGTATTAGGGCACGTTGCTTCAGGCTATTTGGGGCAAGTGGACTAAGCACATTGAATCAGAGAGAGATAATTCTTAGTAATCCTATGATCAATTGAACATTGGGTGGATCTTAAGATCTGAGCTAGGCGTTTCTTTTACTTTCCCCGCACTTCTATTTTCTTGCACTTTAATTTTCCGCACTTTACTTTCCTCGCTTTAATTTCTCATCCATTCCCAAACCCCCCGTTGCCACTTTAGCTAGAAGATCCTAATTAGCTTGAAACTACATTAGAGCTTCTCTGTGGATCGACCCCAGACTTGCTGCTTCATCGTAGTATAAGTAGTAGCTTGGTGAATTACAAATTTATTTGTTTAGTGAGAGTTTGTGGACGACGACAAATTTTCTCGCTAACAATGTCTCCATTGTTTCAATGGTCAACTTAAAGTCTGAAACCAAGAATTTAAAAATAACTTACAATTTCAGCAATTTAGTCATATTTCCATAAGAATCTGGTATTGTGGTCCCGCTGAAGTTGTTGTTGTCAAGTTGACTGCAAATCAAATAAAATCAGGCCCATAAATTCAAAACTATTTGAAAAGGAAAAAATACAGAAGATTACTTGTGCAGACTAAATTCTACAACGAAAGGCATATGAATAAAACTGGGAAAGAAGATTAACAGAAATCCTAAGAATAATAAAAATAAACTAACATTACAAAACTCATTGGAAACTGACAAGAGATCAAACATATTCCAGAGACCCATCAACCGTTCCAACAATCCTGCCCATCTATTGTAAATTATTTTCAAAGTTAGGGTATTTTTGTAACATCAAATTTAGGAAATTATCCCCTCCTTGATTTTTGAAATCAGAACAATTCAATGAACCATTAATCATTACTCAAATAAGAATGTTGATTCCTTTGGGACCTTTAGACTGCCATATAGCTGAGTAAACCTCTTTACATATAGGAGAAGATGCTGCTTAATGTTTGTTTAGTCAGTCCTATTTCCCTTTTTCTTGAGTAGGCTTTTACAATTTGGAACCTATCAGCAAGTTGGCATTATCTTTTCTCTGAAACTGTTAAACACCAAGGAAGCTCATAATTTGACCAAAAAAAAAGAAAAACCCAAGAAAAATCTCCCCAGTGCAAGCAAGCTAAAGAGAATAGATCCCAAGGCCGAAAGAAAGAAGAATATTCTCTTTTATGCATCATGATACCAAAATGATGAAAATGGATGAGTTTGAATCTTAGTGTTGGACAAAGGTGGAAGTTCATTGTAAGGTCCCTAGTTATGAAAATAGTAGGATTATTAGTAGAATATTAGTATGGTTATTAGATTGGGCATTTTAGTAAATAGCTAGTAAGTTGGTTAGGGCTTTTAGTTATAAATAGAGGTAGTGGGTTGAGAGGAAGGGTGTGAAGAATTTTGTGGGATTTCCTTAGTTGGGAATTTGGGAGAGTCTAGCCCTCTCGAGAGGCTAGTGGTTACCTTGTTACTTGTTCTTATGATATCATATCATATTTCCTTATATTTTCATATATTTCCATTATTAAATAGTATGGGGTTCCATCTATCTTATTAAAAGTGTGAGGTCCCTTAATTTTTTCAATGTGGGATCCTCAACACGCCCCCTCAAGATGGTGCCTCTTTTGGGTTCACCATTCTTAATCGGATCCCAATTTCATTTAATTGGACCAAATACCCGTTTGGGCTTTATGGGCTCTGATACCATATTTCAATGTTCTTGAGTTTGCTGTGTGTTCTTGTGTGTGTATCTTCCATACTATTGCAATTCTCACTTCTTTTTTCTTTTTTCCTCACCTACTAATGAGTTTGAATATGGTCATTCTACCTTGGAGTAAGAGATTGAAATACTAACAGAAGTCACCTAAGATTGAGTCCTTATCAATCAGTTTTTTTTAAATATCTCATGTCAATTAACATGTCCCTTTGGGGACATCCGAAAAAATTGGAACAGACATGCAAACATTGTGACTTATACTCTTGCTAGGTTAGCAAGTTAGTACTGGGCTCCATGGTTGTGCTTGTGCTCATGTTTTATGACATAGTTTATAATATATATTACCCCCCCCCCCCCCCCCCCCCCCCCCCCCCACCAAAAAAAAAGGAGGAAGAAGAAGAGAGAGAGGAAAAAGGTAAAAGAAAAATAAACAAACTGTTAAAAGACTGAGCCGGGTAGGGGGTGTTCATATATTTGCAGCATTTAAGGTGGCAGGAGATGAATGCATACAGTATTTCTAAGTTTGGCAATTGAAACAACTCAGGTGGAAGTTTCCCCGATAAGTTGTTATTGTCAAGAAGGCTGCCACGAGTGGGAAAAAATGTCATTAGCCAAAAGTATAAGCATTTAAATAGTTTTTACATTAAAAAAAACTACAGTGTAGAGTGTACGTGCACACTAGAAACGCCTGAAGAAGCCAACAAACTTGCAGGAAACATAACTTGCATCAGAAAGTATATGCTGGTGGTGAGGGTGGGTAGAGCAACTTACAAGTGGACAAGATTGGGCAATCCAGATAGCTCAGATGGGATTTCACCACTGATAGAGTTGTTATTCATGTGACTGAGCCAAAAAGGCAAAGGAGGATTACAAAAACATTTAAGATGAAAAGGAAGTTGCAGGAATATTTTCTCCTTTCAGAATCAGAAACGTGCTTACAAATGCTTTGTTGCTTTTAAGTTTGCAAAAGACTTGGGTATTGGTCCTGATATATGGTTCTGGTCAATCTGTATTCTATCCAAATGTAGAAGATTACCAAGATCTTCAGGCAATGAACCTGACAACTGGTTCCCATTCAGAAGCCTGTAAAACATCTTATAGAAAGTAAAGCAGTGCAGGAGAAAGAAATAGGAAGTGTCATATTCATATTACAACTATTCCCTTGTATTAATAAGTATTCAGACACATCGAATGGTTTATATATACTAACACTATGAGAACTTATTCATGGATTATGAGCATATTAAAAACTTTAGTGAAGATATGATGATGTGTCTGTTTATTTTTAGATAAACTAGCCAACCTTTGTCAAAGTGAATAAGTAAACCAGCAGGGAAAGATGAACAACTTACAACAGTTCTAAGGACGTTAGATTGCCTATCTCTCTTGGTATTTCCCCATTTATCTTATTCCACATAAAGTCCCTTTTTCACAAAATACAAAAAAATTGCATTAGCAGGGAGAGAAAACCACATGGCACCCACGACATGGATAAATCAAATTCTAGATCAACCTATTAGTTTAAGTTTAATGAAACTTCCGTTTCCTGTTCTTTAGTTACTTACAAAACTTTCAGGTAAGATAAACGACCAAGCGCAGGTGACAAATTTCCTGATAAACTCATATTTAGAAGTTGCCTGCAAGGGATTATACAGATCGATCGTTTAGCTTCTTGTCCATGAAAAGGTATGAAGAGAAAAATAGAATTTAACACCTTATATATGACTAACCAAAATACGAGATGCAAACATAACCATGATACGCAATAAGTTACAAATTTGGAGTATGCAGTCGAATATTTGAACAAGAAGCCCTTCATAGATGTTCAAGTCCCGAAGTTAAGTCAATAATTAAGAATTTTAGAATGTCCATAAAAACATTTTCCATAATAACAATTACAAATTGTTATTTTTAAGCTGGTACCAGAGGATGGACGAAGATACGTCTTAACATAAGTTATAAGAGTCCATAAATACTAGAAAGCATACAATTCAGCAACATGTAGATAGTTATCATCCAATGTGGTATTGTAGCACAGAACACCAGTCCAGTTTGAATTACAAGGGTCTCCTTTGTTCCAGTTGCTCAAATTCCCATTAGGGTCGAACAAACTTCTTTTGATGACTAGCAAAGCATCCACTGAAAATAAAAAGAGCTAAGTTGGTCCACGGTGATACTAAAAATAGATAAAATCCAGAAAAAGATATGAAGAATTCAGTCGTGACATAATCTTATACAAATGAATATAGAAATTGGTGAGCCGCGATGCTTCAGATAATTTGGACAATTGAAATGAAATGTTGAGAGGAGAATTGAGGAACAATTAGAAGAAGGGAGAAGATGAATTACCTTCAGAGGGGTGGGTAACCATGTCTGCTGCATCAACAATTAGTAAGGAGGAGGAGAAGAAGAGGAGCAGAAGGGCTACATAAGCCCATTCCTGTGATCGATACATTGGAGGATGAAAATACACCAAGAATTGAATGATTCAGGGAGGATGAAGAAGGAAGATGATAGTTGAAAATCGATGTTTGGGATTCAGAAGATGATTATAGGGAAGGTAGCTGGTGGTGGCTGTGGATGATGATGGATAGATCACCAAACCAATTGTTGATGTACACATTGTTAATCAGTTTTACTTTTAGCCTTAATTGCTGTAGCTGATGACGACGGAAGCCATCTCTTTCATGCACTCCGTCAAAGTCATGGAAAGACAATAAAATAACAACGAGAAGGTCAGAGTGGGTATAGAATTTTTTTCTTTTCTTTTTTTTTTCTTTTTCCTCCACGAGCGCGATGGGGTTTTACTTTTCTGGCTTCAGAAAGGGAAATACGTACGGGATGCCGCCGTAGTTGGAAATGGAATCGGAAAGGAATCTACTTATTTAAGATTTCCACAACCGCCACCTGGACCTAGTCAACTCAACTAGCTAATACTCATGATTGCTAAAATGGAGAATTCGTCTTTAATCATAAAAAAAAAAATTAGTATTACTCTAATTTTTTATTTTTTTTTTAAGTACAATGCTACAAAGAGCACGAGGGAATTTAAGAAGGAGACGAATTAGAAAGTAAAACAGAATCTATAGAGGAAAGTTTTCAAGCTAGCTTTCTGAATATTTGAGATGACGAGCATGAGAAGTACTATGGACAACATAGTTACAGTGACGTTTGACAAAAAGGAAGCCTTGAATTGAATGACCTTTATGCAAATTGTGGAGAGAGTCAACAAAAATTTGAACCACGTTAGTATATCTAGATTGATTCACACGTCGCTAATTGATGTATTAATTAATTTTGTAGACCCCACACGTTATTTTTAAACGATACTATCATGGCAAGCAATGAATGGAGGTTGTATGAAAAATTCTTCCCACTACCATAGTATTAGAAATTTTCATGTCGTCTTTATACCATACCAACAACTGTCATGTTGCTTTGTGGCAAATTTGAGAAAAATACAAGTGCATCATGTTATATTCATCTTTATACATTTTATTCAATTGTCTAATCCTAGTTTATCGTATATCAAATTATTTTTACATCTTTCTTTTAAAAAAGATCATGATGAAGTGAAATTCATAAAAATAGGTGCAACTTGGAATGCACCCAAGTATATATATTTTTTTTCCCTCAAAAGAATACGCCAAAGTATTGCTCCAAATTTAATTGCCCACAAGTTTGACTTTTTCTTTCAACACTTCCTAAGAAACATATTGTCTAAATAGATTCTACATTTTTCAAGATGACCAATATCAACAATATTATCAAAATTAAATATACCTTAAAAAAGTAATCTCCAAATTGCTGACGACAGTTAGACTCGAGAGATAAAAAAAATGTATATGTGTATAAGTTTAGAGGAGTTTCTTTTAGATTCAAGGCATATAGTGGTAGCCTCCACCAATTAAAAGTGATAAAGAACGGTGTATTTTTAGATCATTAGTGTTTGGTTTTTTTTTTTTTTTTTTATTTAGGAAATAGGGTTTGAATATTTAAACATTATAGATATAATTTTTTTTTCAATTTTTTTTTTAATTTGTCATTTATATATAGTTTTCTTCACCTTTTTTAAAAAATTATTTATATATAGTATTTTTCCTTCTTTTCTCTCAATCTAGATAGATTCGACATTTTACAAGATGAATAAAGCTCTTGCACTTGCCTTTTCTAATCAAGTGTTTGAAAAGGGTATGCAAAGTGTCACGGTCGGGCTTCTCCAACCGTGCGGCACCATGACATTCACTCGTACATGGTCAGCCTTAAGGGGAACTTAAGCCCCAATATTCTTTTTCCCATCCTTTTGAAACTTCGTCGGATCTTAGGCGAGGTTCTCTCGTCTTCAACCGAACTTGAGCTCATGCGGAACTGAACTCCATTCGGTCATACACGTCGCTTGTACGTGTATTTCCCTTCGCCAAGCGACTCCATCCGACTTGCCTTTAATCTAGGTCAAGTCTTCTAGCTCGACCTTGCCTTTGCATGAGGCTAAGGTTATTAGCTTTCTCTCTCCGACTCGGGAATCGTCACAACTAACCCATGGGCATCTTTTCGACATCGGGACCACCCGGACATCCATCCATCCGAACATAACGAGGCATGAACCCTCCCGTGTCCATGCTAAATCATTTGCCGAGATAAAACGGCATAGCGGGTGCTATATCGAACCTCTGGCCCATGGGAGAAGGCATAATGTCGGTACACCCGTGTCGTCCGACACTGTCCACGAGATCCCATTCTCAATGAAAGACGCCCGAGACTCTTGTCTTGCAACGCTCGCCCACGCCATGACACATGTATGTGCCATAGAGTAGCTCGCTTAAGCCATCAGGCCAAGGGGTGGTGGAGAGCTGACACCATGCCTCCCCTTATAGTACATTCTGAGCATTTTTCACCTTGGCACCCTTGAACGTTGATAGTGCTACCTCGTCACAAGTTTTGTAGAGCACCCGTCTGAATTCCGATTGACATGAAATTCGACGTGCTTCCATATTCCATCAATATGGGTCTAACTCTAGAGTCGCTCGTCCAAACTCGCGACGGAACTCCTTCTTTTGAGGAAACGGCCCGAGGGCCAGAGCTTGTCACTAACACTGTCAATGGCACTGATGCTTGTCTTCTTGCTTGATGCTCAACTTGGCATGCTTGCCCATTTATCTAGGTGTGTTGGATGATGCACCGTCCTCCTTGGTCGCATCATGGCACTTCTCCCGGCCCTCTGTCTTTGCCAAATGTGTCGACACTTCCGTGTCGCCACTTACGTTGTCCGCCCCACTGCTGGTGGGGTCACAATCTACTTACTTCAAGTACGATTGTGACACAAAGCAACATAGAAAATCTAGCTGCAGTTATCCAAGGTTTCACAATTAATGGATGGCACAATGAAGCGTTTTTTTAGAGTTCCTCCAAAAAAGTGAAGCTTGATGATTTCAAAAAGTGTTTACCGCATTTTATAGAACTTCTAGGGACTAAGCTTCCTCCAAATTAGCATAGAGATTTGTCCTTAATAGTTTATTTGAGAATATTGGTGATTTGATTTGGTCAAATATTTTGCAATTTTTGATATTTTTACAAAGAGTTTCTGCAAAGCCCGATTGCACCATAAGGCAAGCGCAATGTTGACACTTTTCAACTACTTCTACATAGAGATGTCCATTTAACTCGAATGGGGCAGGAAATCTCCAATTAGATAGTGATAGCTATCTTACTCCGCTTAATTTGGGCTTATTCTAGGATTTTATGTGTTTATTTTTATGATTTTGTAGGTCTTGAGCACTTAGAGGGTAGAACGAATCATTGTAGTTGAAACGGGGCCAAAATGAATCAAAACGGAGCTCCGAAGGTATCAAACGAGAAAAATAAGAAAAATTACCAAAATACACCTAGAGTAGCGCAGTGCAACTGCGCTCAGTTGAGGTCGACGCATTTTTTCAAGACCATGGTGTAGTCAAGAATGCCACAACACCCCCTAGGCATAGTAGCGCTACGAATTTACGTGTTTGTCGAGGATTCATACGCGTGCAGCGATGCCGACCTATTTTTATATATATCCTCCTTTTTTTATTTAGGGCAAGGAAAACCTCGATTTTCCAACCACCAACTCTAAATTCTCTTTATGTTTTTCATTTCCAGTATTTATTTACTTGTATTTTTCATTTACTCAATATTGTAGCTCATCTTGGCATACTATGAGTGGCTCAGGTAAGTTATTCTAGCTTAGGGTAGAGAAGAAACACATTTAATCTTGGTTGTGAGACTTGTTTAATTATCACTACAACAAATTGAGCTTTTAATGACTCATGAACAGTGACAAAAATAGATAGGAGAGAGAAAAAACAGTCATAAAAGCTAAATTCGTTTTTGGCTGGAAAAAATGGAGTTTTTCGGATTTTTTGAAATTTATGACAAATTTTTTGTGTCACGAATTTATGACTGAATAACAGTAATTAAATGTAGGAAAATGAAAAAAACGCGATTTTGGCGGGAAAAGGCAAAAAATTTTGGATTTTTCGACTATTATAACAGTTTTTCGTGTCACCAATTTATGACGAGAATTGACTGTCACTAAAGAGTGATAGTTCTTTAGAGTCATTAAATTAAAATTAAAAAGAAAGGGTTTTAGCGGGAAAAAAATTTGGATTTTTAGACTTTTGTGATTGTTTTTATTGTCATCAATATATGACTCGAATTGATTATCATTAATGAGCAATGGACCAAAAAACTAGTTACAGTGTTAGGCTAATTAATTTTAAATTAGAAAAATATTTGTCACACCCCACCCCATATTTCACCCATAAATCGAGGTTAAGATATGAAGACAGTCTACATAGACCCCAAGTGTGCAATAGAATCTAATTTCAAAGCGCTCCTTAAATTAAAACTCAACTTCATTATACAATCCTAATATTTATGTTTACAACCCTACAATATGCGGTAGCATTTAACAATATTATTAGTGCTTAGTAAATTTTAACTTTAATACTAAATTTATGTAATTTAATTATATAAATAAAAGTAGGATTAGGTTTACATATCGTTTGGGATCAGACTTGTCATAGTAAGAAAAGACATAAAATTTTAGTGGCTTATTTGTTATAACATTTATTCTTCTTCTGATTTTATTAAATAATTTAGATTAAATAAAATTGGTTGAAATTTCAATTAAACCTATAAAATTTTAAATAAATATATGTTAGTAAATTATAAAGTAATTATCAATATAGAAAAAATTGAAATAATAAGTCTTAATTTAGATTTGTTCTAGGTCTTAAAATAATTGATGTAATTAAAAAAGCCAAGTATAATCCTCATTTTCTTGTTATATTTTAAATTTCAAGAATTACCAACTTGTTTAATAGTTATATATTTTTTCCCTAAATTTTTCAGATCTCCAAAATCGTCTTCACACTTGTAGTTTCATATGTTACAAAATTATAATAATTAACTTTAAATTATGAATAAAAGAGTTTGGTATTCTAAATAAGTCAGCCAAACACATTTAAAAAATTTGTTGAACGTATCTCCTTTTCTATCATTCTTCTTTCTAGATGTTTTTTAATGACTTTTTTTTCTAACCTTTTTGAAGCTCCATGGATAAATAGTTCCTTTAATTTTTCTAGTTACAGTGAGAAATATACTATATGTATATATAACAACAACTTCTCCTTTACTAGTTGTGTTTCAGACGGAATCCTTAATTTTAAATTAACTAGACTTTTCAATTCTCACTCTAATTTGTAAAATTAGAATTTCAGTTTAGTCTCATAATTTATCAAAATAAAATTGAATTTTTTTTAATTAAAATCTTTATTTCAAGATGTTAAAATCTAATAATTAGATTTTTTTTCAAACTTGTAAGAAATTGTTAAGTATTATGGAATAAGTTACGAGGTGGATGGAATAAAGTTTTGGCTTTTTAGATGAAGTTTAAAAATCTAATTTGAATAATTAGATTGAAAGTAGATGATTAATATTTTTTTATTCTCAAATTTTTGGATTAAAGATTTTAATGTAAGTTTTGAATTCATAATTTTGAGAGTTTGATATAATCCCTTTTAATTTTGAATTTTTTAAGCTAAACTTAGGATATAGTTCGTTGAGATATTTTTATTTGGATAAAAAAAATTTAAAGATAAAGATGAGGGAAAGATTTTATTTTTATTTTATTTTCTTCTCCTCCGCATTCACGCTCAACCCTAGCTACTTTCTCCCTCTATACTCTCTTCTTCTCTTACAACTTCTTTTCTCAACCTCACGCCATTCGACAGCCACCTTCACCGCTTGCACCTATCGCCCGCTATTTTACCACCGATTTGAACTCCATCCGAGCACCGTTGCCGAGTCTCCCAGCCAAGTCTCACCGACGCCGCCGTCTGCACAACCCAAGCCTTTGTCTCGCTCAGATCTTCATCATACTTATGCGTATAGAAATATTTTGGGTATTGTTTCTTTCTTTCTTTTTTTTTTTTTTGTTATAAAAGAATCCTATTAGTTTATTAGATTGAGTGTTTATATGTGTCTTTTTTTGGATGTTGTCTTTACTTTAAAGGATATCTGTGCCAAAATGTTTGATAAAAAATCAATTGGTTCCTTTAGGAAAATCCACTAATATGGAAAGGATCCGTCAATGATTTATCAATGTATCTAATTCAATAACGTTTAGAAAGTGTCATAATTAAGATATTATTGACACTGTAAATATGACATTATTAATGTTTTGGTGAGAGAATTTTAATGTCAATATAAAGATTTAATTGACAGAAAAAGTCAACTTTCCACTTTCACGTAATAATGAAAAATTGTCGTAGAAAATATTGATATGACATATAATAAATGTCATTAAATGTTTATTATTGACTATACTGAAAAGTCATAATATTAAATGTTTTTTATGTGTCATTTATACACTTTCCTTGATGGTGGATTCAAAGACTAAAAAAAAAGTCATGAAATATGGTAATGACAATTTTTTAGAGTTATCAAAACCTGTTTTTGTTGTAGTGTATGAACTTGCTGCTAGAATTCTATGATTTTTTTTATTAAATTTAACTTCTATGCTTAGGAATCTTGTATGGCTTGATCACCCATCTTCTGTCCTTTGTTCTGCTAGAGAAAATGCATCTATGTGTTGTTCTCATTAGGGCATAGGTTAGAGCATGCATGTATATAAATTCTAAACTGTCTAGGACAGTTCTTTTGCTACATTACATGACTAGTCGTTCAAGAATCGAATCAATTAGTAATTTAGGCTATCCAAGTTGCTAATTGTCTTGGCTAGAGTCCCTAAGCTTTTAATTGATTAACCCAATATGAAAACCGGTTAATTGGACATCTAGATTAATTATGAATTAATTAGTGTGCATATAAGATTTACATGGACGCTATCGAACTTGGTTAATCGAGCATCAAGTTTGATTTAGGCATTAATTAATGAATTAGGGCATTTAGTCATGGTCTTCCAAGCAAACGAGCCAAGAATAGAATTAAACAAGCATCGTATCTTTAGAATTTGATGAGCAACCAAATAAATTGGTGGAATCTGAATTTCCTAGACTAGGCTTTTAAATCAATTTGAGTTCAGTTTTAATTCCACGTTTTCTTTTATGCAATTTACATATGAGTCGTCATTTAAATTCTTGCAATCACAACAATCCTCCCCCATCACCATTAGCATTCAAGTGAAAGCTAAAATCGTTCTTAGATTCCCTATGGAGACGATCTACTCCTACTAGCTACAAGTTCGAAAAGGAAATTACAAATTTATTTGTTTTAGGTCCGGCTAGTCTCAAACAAATTGACGTCGTTGCCGGGGAATCTTAGCAACTAATTTAGCTAATTATTGAATTGTTTTAATATATATATATATTCGAATAAATTAGTTGTGTGTGTGTTCTCTTTTGTGTATGACCCGTTCTTCTGGAGATTTTGGACTTCAATTCTTTGTAGATATTAATCAGGTTGAGTGGTGAATTAGAAAAGAGAAAAGACAACACACAAGTGACCAGGAGGAGGACTCAAAAAAAGAAGAGTCAAAGAAAAAGGACGAGTTTGATGACTTATAGCCCGAGGTAGACATGGGGGAAGTCCCTGTACTCTTAAATGAAACTATCATGGCAAGCAATGAATGGAGGTTGTATGAAAAATTCTCCTTACTGTCATAGTATTAGAAATTTTCTTGTTGTCCTCATACCATACCCACAACTGCCGGGTTGCTTTGCATGCAAATTTAAGAGAAATATAAGTGTATCTTTATATATATATTTTATCAAATTGTCTAATCATAATTTATTATGTATCAAATTATTCTTACATCTTTCTTTTAAAAAAGACCGTGATGGAGTGAAATTCATAAAAATAGGTGCATCTTGAGATACACATAAGTATTTTTATTATTATTATTTTTTATTTTCCACAAAGGAATACACCAAAGTATTGCTCCAAATTTAATTACCCACAAGTTTGACTTTTTCTTTCAACACTTCCTAAGAAACATATTGTCTAAATAGATTCTACATTTTTCAAGATGACCAATATCAACATATTTAGATAATTAGTGTTTGATTTTTTCCCTAAGGAAATAGGGTTTGAATATTTAATAATTATATATATAGTTTTGTTCACTTTTTTTTAATTTGTCATTTATATATAGTTTTCTTCACCTTTTTTTTTTTTTTAAAAAAAAAATCATTTACATACAATATTTTTCCTTCTTTCCATGAAATGGATGGCACAATGGAGCATTTTCAAGAGTTCTTCCAAGAAAGTGAAGCTTGATGATTTCAAAAAGTGTACGAAATTTTATAGAACTTCTAGGGACTAGGCTTCCTCCAAATTAACATAGAGATTTGTCATTAATAGTTTAAGCAAGAATATTATTGATTTGATTTGGTCAAAGATTTTGCAAATTTTGAGACTTTTGCAAAGACTTTCTGTATAGCCAAATTGCACCATCAAGGCAGGTGCAATGTTGACACTTTTTCAACCATTTCTATATAAAGATGCCCATTTAGCCCGAATGGAGCAGAAAATTCCCGATTAGATGGTGATAGCCATCTTACTTCGCTTAATTCGAACTCGTTTTAGGATTTTATATGTTTATTTATATGATTTTGTAGGTCTTGAGCACTTAGAGGGTAGAATGGATCGTTGAAGTTGAAACGAGGCCAAAATGAACCAAAACGGAGCTCCAAAGATATCAAATGAGAAAAAATAAGAAAAATTACCAAAATACCCCTTAAGCGCTGCGCCCAATTGATGTTAGCGTGTTTTTTCAAGACCATGGTGTAGTTAAGAGTGCCACAATGCCCCCTAGGCGTTGTAGCACTGTGACGCTACGTGTTTTGACGAGGATTCATGCGCGCGCAATGGCTCCAACCTATTTCTATATATATCCTCCTTTTTTCTGAAGTAGGGGAAGGAAAACCTCGATTTTCTAGCCACCAACTCTAAATTCTCTCTATTTTTTTCATTTCCAGTATTTATTTACTTGTATTTTTCATTTACTCAACATTGGAGCTCATCTTGGCACACTATGAGCGGCTCTGGTAAGTTATTCTAGCTTAGGGTAGAGAAGAAACTCATTTAATCTTGGTTGTGAGACTTGTTTAATTATGAACTTGCTGCTGGAATTCTATTGATTTTTTATTAAATTTAACTTCTATGTTTAGGAATTCTGCATGGCTTGATCACCCATCTTTTGTCCTTTGTTCTGCTAGAGAAAATGAAACTATGTGTGTTGTTCTCATTAGGGCATAGGTTAGTGTTGGGTTGTATGTCCCAAAACTCGTAGTTTTGTAAACAGTGAATATTAATACATGTGAGGTTATTCAGACAAGTGTTGTTAAATAAAAGTGAATTGATTATTTAATAACTCTAAATCCAATAAACTACGAACCCTTGGCTATTATCATGAGTACTTGAACTTTATGTGGAGACATAAATTAGATCAAGTTCGAGCAAATAGCCTAAATGGTCTATAGTACACGGACATGTTAGGTACCTTTTCTTGGAGACACTATTGAATACGGCCCGCTTTATGATTGTTACAAATGTTGTAAGGTGTCATAAACAAAGTGATCTTGACTCGTTCATGTAGGAACATGTGAGCGGGGGTGTTCTACACAATGAAATTGTGTAAGACTGACCTTGAAATAATCATTGTTACGTATTAACACCGTTTACGGATAATATTGATTAATTTTGTTTATCGATGACCTAGATAATTTGATATAAATCTTGAGTCATCTATGAACTCCTGTTTATTCAGGATTCTCCCTTGATCTGCATAGGTGAGAGTAAGCTCATCAGCGCTACTCAATATGTCTCCCATTTCAGGGATAAGATTGGGTAGATAGCTGGGGACATAGAATTAGCAAGACAAAATTCACTTCTTCCCGATTTAGGGATAGTAGAGAGGTTGTTCTCTTAAAGGCTGATTCCAGGTCTTGAACAAGGGGCCCCATACTCTCACTGGCCCGAGAGGAATTGGATTTAGTGTTTTGAACCTAAAACGATGGTTCATTAGAGGGATAATGGTACTTAAGGAGAAAAGATGTAACTCAGAGGTAAAACGGTTTTTGACCTAGTTGAGATTACGAACGACCTGTGAAGGATCAACTTGTCGATGATGGTTATATGGAATGGACACAAATATATCTACAGGGAGGGGAGTGCATCTACAGGCTATAATGGATAGTCTTGTTAATTAACGAATGTTGATTAACTAGGTTAAAGAGTTTGATCGGTTAGTCTTGGATCGTTGGAGCCCATGATCTGTAGGTCCATCTGGTCTCCATGCTAGCTCATAAATGATAAAATTGATGAACTATGTGAAGCAAGAATTTGAAGAGTTCAAATTCGATTTTTTAGTGAATTTATTTTTTATATGAGATATAATATATTATTTAATAGTTATTTGAGAATTAATTATTTTGGAGAGTATGAATTATTTACATTAGTTTTGAATAAGTTTAAAGCATGAAAAGGGTTGTAATTTGATTAATGTGATTAATCTTAGGTGTCAAAGACCAATTAATATGAGATTTAATTTGGCTAGTTTTTGTAATTAAAATTTGTTTTAATTAAATAGAAAATTGATTTTTCATTTTTTTTATAAAAATTAATTTTATAAAAGATTTTATTTAAAAATCAAATTAGTGGAATTTGAAGTGTTTCTTCAAAGCAATGACACCAATCATATACATGCTAGTGAGATTTGAAGTGGAAGGCATGCAAGGCTTGTCTTTGCATGCATTTGGTCTTTATATAGGTGATGAAGATCACTTGAAAAAGGCTAATGCTTCCTTGCATATGTGCTGTTGTTTTTTTCACTCAAACTTCTATAGTATTCTCCTAGCCATTAGTGATTTTTCTTAGCTTTCACTCAAAATTCGGTCCCACAACCGTGTTTATCAACCCGAGGATAGCACGGATTTACCGTTGGTGGTCCCTTTGAGATAGGAGAAGAAGTTTCAGTGGAGGTTTTCAAAGGTATAAAAAGTTATACTCTTTACTTTCCTTTATTGTTATCTATAGCATGTTTATCCTAGTTATCAAGCATGATTAAAGTGTATGTTTAGATATGTCGCTTCCGCTATACATATTTTCTATTCCACCAGTTAGAACATGCTTGTATGTAAATTCTAAACTTTCTAGAACAATTCTTTTGCTACATTCCATGACTAGTCGTTCAAAAATCGAATCAATTAGTAATTTAGGCTATCCAAGTTGCTAATTGTCTTGGCTAGAGTCCCTAAGCTTTTAATTGGTTAACCCAATATCGAAACTGGTTAATTGAACATCTAGATTAATTATGAATTAATTAGTGTGGATATAAGATTTACATGGAAGCTATCGAACTCAATTAATCGAGCATCTACTTTGATTTAGGAATTAATTAATGAATTAAGGCATTTAGTTATGGTCTTCCAAGTAAATGAGTCAAGAATAAAATTAAGCAAGCATCGTATCTTTAGAGTTCGATGAGAAATCAAGTAAAAGGGTGGAATCCGAATTCTCTAGGCTAGGCTTTTAAATGAATTTGAGTTCAGTTTTAATTCCACGCTTTCTTTTATGCAATTTACATCTAAGTCATTTAAATTCTTACAATCACAACAATCCTCCCCCGTGACCATTAGAATTCAAGCTAAAGCTAAAATCGTTTTTAAATTCCCTATGGAGACAATCTACTCCTATTAGCTACAAGCTCGAAAGGGTGGTTACAAATTTATCTGTTTTGAGTTCCGGTAGGCCTTAAACAAATTGGCGCCGATGCTGAGGAATTCTAGCACTTATTTTAGCTAGTTCTTGAATTCTTTTAAAATATATATATTTATATATTGGTTGTGTGTGTGTGTCCTCTTTTGTGTAGGATCTGTTCTTTTAGAGGTTTTGGACGTCAATTCTTTGTAGATATTAATCAGGTTGAGCGACAAATCATAAAAGAGAAAAGACAACACACAAGTGATCGAGAAGAGGACTCAGAAAGAGAAGAGTCGAGCAAGAGGAGGAGTTTGATGACTTATAGCCCGAGGTAGACATGGGGGAAGTCCCTGAGCATACTCTTAGACAACTACCGAACCTGACATGACACAAAGGTTGTTGTGCATAGTCTACCCAGGACTACAGTGCCCTTTAAGCTCAAGTCAGGGTTCATACATCTACTTCACCAGTTTAGGGGAAGACCCTTACAAACACTTAAAGGAATTTCACATGGTTTGTGATGGATTAAGGCCCCACAAAGTTACAGAAGAGCAGCTCAACAGAAAAAGCCTTCTAATTTTTCCTGAAGGTTGGGGTGAACGACTAGTTATATTATCAGCCCCCTAGATCGATTAGGACCTGTAATGAGCTGAATAAGAGAATTCTGGAGAAGTTTTTCCTTGCTTCTAAAGGTGCAAGTATTAGAAAAGAGATTTATGACATCACCCAAGTTGTAAGCGAGACGTTATTTGAGTACTAAGAGTGGTTCAAGAGGTTATGTGTCAGCTTCCCTCACCATCCGATTTCAAACAAGCAGCTGATTCAGTACTTCTATGAGGGTCTCATCCTGAGTGACAGGAGTACTATAGTGAAGGAATGGAATTCTCGAAGCGAAAGCGTTTGATCGCCTTGTGTCTTAGAATTTCATTTTACAAAACTCAATTAAACAGAGAAAGGAAATAAGATAAATGTATTTTGTTTAAGCATACTTTCTAAAAAAAACAGAAAGGAAAGAGATAGTAGCACACTTACCCTTGAAGAACTTTCTTCTTCTTTCCTTTCTTCAACAAGAGCTCGAACAATTCTTCTCTCGAACACCTGTTGACAGTAAAACCAAGACTAGTACATAACACCACCACGAGGTCTTCCTCAGTATTCTCAATGTGAGAATCATAGAGAGTTGTGGGCTTCTGTGTTTCTGTGAGTATTTTGGTGAAAAAGGGAAGTAAGGAATTTGAGAGAAAAATCTCAGAGAGGAGAGTATTCTTTTCTTCTTGATTTCACAAATGTATCTCCATCTCCCTGATCAAAATCATACATATATGAGAGATGAATGAGAGAGAGGGAGTGGGGAAGTTATCGAATAACTTCCCACTTCCGTGAAATAACTCCTAGGGAGTTATTATATTAAATTTAAAAATAAATATATTAACTAACTTAATATATTAAATTTAAACCATATATTATATCTCATATAATATATAACCTATAGTATATTATATCAGATATAATATTAGCTATAATTTAAATTCTCTCATATAACTTATAATATTAATACGAATCACATTCATATTAATTTTAACCTATAGCTTATATATAAATCATACTCATATAAATTACATCTGAATCATATTCAAATATATTTCTCTCATAAGGCTAATGTATCACATACATATAATAATTGTATCTAATACAACTAATTTCCTTTAATTAATTTGAACGATTCAAATTAATCCAAAAAATAATTTGATTCACATTAATCCTTATTAAGCTACCGAGGGGACCTTATGAACCTATAGATTGAAGCTCCAATGATACTTGATTAATTAGTTAATCTTTAGTTAAATTAATTAATTAATCAACGTTAATTAACTGTCGATCATTCCACTAAAGATCGACAGTTGCACTCTTCGCACTATAGATATATTTCTGTGTCCATTTGATATAACCAATAAAAAATGCGTAGACTCTTCACAAATTGCTCATAAGTACAGTCGGGTCGAAATTACCATTTTACCCCTATAGTTACATCTATCTCTTTAAGTACCACTGTTCCCTTTAATGAAAAATTAGTC
Source organism: Lagenaria siceraria (assembly GCA_002890555.2). Classification (NCBI taxonomy): domain Eukaryota; kingdom Viridiplantae; phylum Streptophyta; class Magnoliopsida; order Cucurbitales; family Cucurbitaceae; genus Lagenaria; species Lagenaria siceraria. The sequence continues at coordinate 15,635,860 of CM016487.1, forward strand.
ATAGTCCAACTATAACCAAACCTTTCTCGGGCCAGGAGAGAGTGTGGCGACACATTGTTCAAGCCCCGGAATCAGTCTTTAAGAGAGTAATTTATCTACTTACCCAAACAGTAGGGAATGAGCGAATTCCTTCCTGTGTAGCTACGTTCCTAGCTCCCCAATCAGACGAATCTCCAAAATGGTAGGCTTATTGAGTCGAAAAAACTGGCCACTCTCACCCATACAGATCAAATGATCACCCTCATAGGTAGGAGTCCACAACTCACTCAGGATTAAGGTCAAGTCACCTATGGTCATCTTGGTGAAATGTAAGTCTTTTCAAGTAACAACGTTATAAAGAGAGAGTTAACATTTCGTGGTCCAATCTTATACAAACTCATTGTATAGGATACCCCCTTTCACATGTCTACACATGAATGATCAGGATCAGATCATTTGTAGCACTTTACAACACTTATAACATCTACAAAACGAGTCGTATCCGTAGTGTCACAAGGATAAGGTACCCAACCTTATCCATCTATTATAGACCGTTTAGGTTATTACTTAAACACAATCCACTTGTATGTCTCACATACATATTTAAGTTACAACTTATAACCTTGGATCTTAGTTTATTGGTTTTGGGTTAATACAACTAAATGTCAAATAAAATAACTGTAATTTTATTAAATAAATAATATGTTTGTACAATACAAGTTTACAAACTGCAAGATCACGAGATTTAGAGCATCAACCCCAACATATAGATGTCGTACCAGGCTTGCTTGTGCTTAATTCGAAAAGCTCACTACTTGTTCACGCTTGAGAAAATGTGAAATGAATTTTCAAAATTACTTTGGGATGAATGAATGCTTTTTGATAGCTTAGTTGATTGTCAGCATGATTCTGATTGACTGTTAAGGCCAAAGTAGAGAGCTAGGTAACTTTGCAAGCTAATCTTATGTATGAATGTATCTTCTACCTTGCTCGAGAACGATCAAGAATTAAGTTGGGGGTGTTTGATAGCACCTGAAATGTGTTATCTTCCTTGGCTTAATTCGGGATCGTTCCCTCATATAATGTGTTTAATTGTTGACTTTACAGGTCTCAAGTGTATAAGTGGTAGAATGAAGCGTTCGGTGCAAATCAATGCTAAAACGGCCCGCCTAGAGTTCAAATTGTTCAAAGAAGTAAAGTTTGGAGCAAAGTGGCTGGCGCTGCGAGCAGCGTCATTTCCAGAAAGCCCCTGATGAGGAAGCACCACAGTGTCGTTCTGTGGCGCTGTGGGCTACGGACTTTGACGCGAAGCAAGGTGCGCGCGTGGGGGGGCTTGGGCATGCAGCGTCGTAGCACTGCGTGCGACAGATCGACTTCTAGGCAGCGCCGCAACACCAATGCGATTTTTATAAAAGGAAAGCTCTTTCCCAAATTAGGTCATCATCAACCTTCAACCGACTTCGAGAAGCAGCTCTTTATCATTTTGGGCAAATTTATTTCTTCTTCTTCATCTCTTCTTTTAGGACTTTATAGATCATCATTCATTGATTTAAATGATGATTGTAGACTAAAGGTAAGTTTTCTAACTTGGGTTTGTTAGTTTTTTCCTTTTTTTTTTTTTAAGTTGTGAGACTTGTTCTTAATCCCATATTGTTGAAACTCTCTTATTTCTGGGTTTTAATCTGATTGTAATACTTATGATGTTGAGTGATTTTTTGTTATTGATTGACAATCAATGCTTGAATGTCACTTTTCCATGCTTTAGATTAATCCTTGTTTAATGTAATAATCATTTAGGCAGCAAAAGATTAGATTAACTTGCCTATTATGAGTCGACCATAAATGGGTATTGCTTTAATCAACCTTGAATTAAAACCATACTGAATTAATTACTTAGACGATGTAAATTAGTTCGTTCATCTAGCTTAATCCTTGAAGCTTAATGCGATTAGTTCAAATGATTAGAGCGGATTCATCTTTTCATGCTGGCTAATCAGTTAATTTGGACGGTTGGTTATAATTCTAATCAATATGGCTACCTAAACCATTAGATTTGATTTAGAGTTCAATGATCGCTTAAATTAATTGGGAGAAATTTCAATACAAACCCTAGCTAGATCTTTTCATGATCAATTTCACACCTTTTTCTCTTGTTCGCTTTCACTCGCATGAAATTAATTTTCGTGAAATTTAAGTCGCTTTCATTTACGTTTCTCTCATTTACCAAAAAAAATCCCCTGGTTACCGTACTGTAAGTCTCGAGATTGAGAAATCATTGTGGCTCTCTGTGGTTCGACCTGTACTGCACTATACTACTCAGTTTGTGTAGGCATGAAAATCTTATTTGATCATGATCATAGGGTTTACGATGCTCTATTGGTCTTCGATCAAATTGGCGCCGTTGCAGGGGAGCCAGTTGATTTCTTAGTTAAAGGGCTTATAGTTTCTTGCTTGCTAACCTATTTTCTCTTTTGATGCATGATCGATTCTCCTAAGGGATCTAGATTATTGTATTTTGTAGAGATATACTGGGAGGAGAGGAGAATTAGAAGAGAAAGAAGGGCACAAGCCACTTAAACTGATAATATTTGTGTGGAAGAAACACCTGAAGAGTCTGTAGAGGAGAGTCCTGAAGAAGAAGCACAATCGATGGCAGACCCACCTGAGCTGAGCTTGCTGCTTCTGACACCACTCACCAAGCCTATGTATCACATACCTCATGACAATAGATATGTTCGAACTAAAATCAGGCTTATTTCACTTACTCCCTTCCTTCTATGGCCTTGCAGGTGAAGACTCGCATAAACACCTTAAAGAGTTCCATATCGTCTGTGACGGGATAAGGCCAAATGGAGTGAATCAAAAGCAAATGAACATGAGGGCATTCTCGTTCTCCTTGAAGGACGAGATGAAGGATTGGTTGTACTACCTTCCACCCAGTAGTATAACATCATGGCCAGAAATGCAAAAACAATTTCTTGAGAATTTCTTTCCCGCCTCTTGCACCGTTAGCATCCGTAAAGAGATTTATAGCATTGTTCAGTTTGACGAAGAGACATTACACGAATACTGGGAGTGTTTCAAAAGAATCTGTGCAAAATTTCCTCACCATCAGATATCGAATCAGCTGTTGATCCAATATTTCTACGAAGGCTTGTTGCATCTAGACAAGAGCAACATTGGTGCTGCCACCGGAGGTGCCTATTGTGGATGAAGTGTATGCTCAATGATGTCTTGCTTATAATGCGCTAAAGATCAAGTTTTTTCTAATATCAGTCCAAGTATAAACCAATAATAAGATGTCTCGGTGAGAATCGAGGTCGAACACGGGGATTTTGTAGCTACTTATGATGTATGAGATGTTTAACTCGCGGTATTTTAACAAATAAAGTGAAGTGTTGGTGTAAACAAGTATTAAGCAATAAAGAAATAAAAGAGACAAAATCCGAACTCGGAATTAGTGAGGTGTTGTGCAAGCAGGAGAAGTGTTGGTTTTTCAAATGGAGAAAATAGGGTTGGAGAAAACCTCTCACCAATCAGTTGAGTTCTTACTTAGTTTCATGGTTCATGCTCCTAAACTCAAGTGGTTCTTACTTTTCGGTAGATGAGTCACATAAATCATATGTCTATGATGCATGCTAGTTTAGTTGGGCCTATGATTTCTCCTATGTCTAGGAATATTTCTTAGTTACATTGATGAGTTCTATAGTTACTTGATGTCTCAAGTAGTTAATTATTTCTACTTAAATCAAGTTGCCAAGTGGATTTAAGCAATGAAGATAAAAATACATCAATGTAAATGAATCGAAAATTAAGCTCAAACTCTTAAGATAGATGGTTATTTTTCTCCAACCCTTCAAAGGATTTAACTACTCATGCTTGGTGATGAAAATAAAATAAAGATGGAATACAAGAAAGGATTCATGATGTAGGATATATATTAATAAGGATATGGATGTAGTTCATACGTATAAATAGTCAAATACACTTGAAATAGGGAATAAAGAGTGGAAAGATAAAGAAGATGAGGCTGGTGATGATAGTTTCTTGCTTGCTGAAAAGCACTTGAAAAGTGCTTTATTTGCGTTTAATTTAGGAGTGTTTTTATGGGATTTAATGTGTTTGCTAGTGGATTTCGGGGTAAAATGATGAAAATTGAGCTTTGAAAGCATAAAAAGCAAACCGAGTCAAAATCGGCCAAAGGTAGCTAAAAAACCCTAGAAAAACAAGGCAACGTAGAGCAAGAGCGTCGCTACGCTGCCCTTTTACGCTCAAGACCCAAGAGCACCTATTTTTGGCACACTTGAGAGTGTAGCTATACTCCTCGAGAGCGCAGCGACGCTAAGGTAGCATAGCTATGCTACTACGCAGCGCAGCGTTACACTAGGTTGAAATCAGACTAGCGTCACACGCTCTTCTGCAGCATAGCAACGTTGGCTTACCTATTTTAAAATTAAAGATAATTTAGGAAATTGTTTTCTATAAATAAGAGGGTTATTTAGCAACCTTAATCACGAGTTTACCACCAAAGAGAGGGAGATTAAGTTTGAGAGTTTGGCGGCCGTTCGAGTTCCCGAGGTGTTGATTAAAGGAGTCGTTCCGGTTTCCACAATGGGGGATTCTTTGATAGTAGAGTTCTCCTATTTCTCTCTTACTTTTCTTTTCCCTTTACTGAATTTGAATGTAATTATGTTGTCTAAGGCTATGAGTGGCTAGACTACTGTCATGATTGTACTTTTCCAACCGTGGGATACCATGACATTCACTCGTACATGGTCAGCCTTAAGGGGAACTCAAGCCCCAATTTACTCTTTTCCCATTCTTTTAAAGCTTCATCGAACCTTAGGCGAGGTTCTCTCGTCCTCAACTGAATCGAACTCATGTGGAACTGACTTCATTCAGTCATACACGTCGCTTGTATGTGTATTTTTCCTCGTCATGCAACTCTAACCGACTTACCTTCACTCTAGGCCAAGTCTTATGGCTTGACCTTGCCTTTATATGAGGCTAAGGTCATTAGCTTTCTCTCTCATGCTTGGTTCTGCTTGTCAAGAAGCATCATAACCAACTCATGGGTATTTTTTCAACTCTAGACCACCCGGACATCCCATCCATTCGGACATGTCGAGGCATGGACCTTCCCGTATCCATGCTAAATCGTTTTCGAGCCAAAATGGCATACCGGGTGCTATATCGAACCTCTAGCCCATGAGAAAAGGCATAAATGTTGGCACACCCGTGCCGTCCGACACTGTCCACGAGATCTTATTCTCAATGAAAGATGCCTGAGACTCTTATCTCATAACGCTTGCCCACGCCATGACCCAGGGGTGGTGGAGAGCTCACACCATGCCTCCCCTTATAATACATTCTGAGATTTTCCTCCTTGACACCCTTGCATGTGCATAATGTCAATTGGTCACTCGCCAATGTAGAGTGCCCGTCCAAACTTTGATTGATATGAAATTCGACAAGGAAGCTGTATGGCTAAGAAAATTCTTGACAGATAGTTCATATCATGTCTAAGCCCATCACTCTTTATTGTGATAATAGTGGTGTTGTGGCTAATTCCAAGGAGCCTAGGAGCCACAAGAGAGGAATGCATATTGAGCTCAAATATCATCTCATCCGGGAGATTGTGCATCGAGGAGACGTGATTGTCACTAAGATGGGTTTGGAGCACAATGTTGCTAATTCATTTACAAAGACTTTCACAGCTAAAGTGTTTGAGGGTCACCTGGAGAGTGTGATAGAGTTTTTGTTGATCTTTTTTTACCGTCAACAAAACTATCTGTAGCCACCTATTTTTGTCCTATTTATATTATTTTATTATTTTTATTTTTCTCCCATTGTATGCTAATTTTGATTTGGAAAATAATAAGTAAATAATTAAATAAAAGATCTTTTTAATAATTAATCTTTTAAAATAAAAATATTAGTAATAATAATAAAAAAAAATTTCCTTTTAATGATTAAGGTAACATTATATGTAGGAGGGATTTTTTTTTTCTCTTTAATAGAAGAATCTTTTATTTAGGGAATTTTTGTATTTAAAATTATTTTAAAAAAATAATCTCATTAATCAATATTTTATTTTTTCCTTTTAAAACTAGTTGATTGATTTTTTTTCCTAATTAAAAGATGTTCTTGGTTGGCTATAAATTGGTTGGTTTTAGTTTTCAAAAGGGGGAAGGGTTTTGATGAAGAAACCTTAGATCTAGTATGAAAAAAGAGAAAATACAAAAGAAAATAAGAGAGTTTCTTTTCCAAAAAAAATCCATACAACATAAGGTTTAGTTTTCGTGGAGATTGCACTTGGTAGGGCATTTGGTCCCGAGGATCCGCACCTCAAACAACGAACGACCTTTATGTTCTGGGTTCCGAACCTTCATTTTCTTCGTTTAGAGCACCTACAAGTAGTAAAAGAGGAAAAGAGATATAAACAACATGTTCCCTCATCACTCCTTTTTTTTTGTTTTTTATATAAATTTCGTTTATGCTTTAGATCTATTATTTTTGTATTTCTCTTGATTTCTTTTTGTTCATGTTCATCTTTTTTTTTTTTTTTTTTTTTTTAATTCTTTACTGTTTAAAAAATAAAAGAAACGAAAGTTAAAAAGTGAGATTATCATACCTTCGAATGATTTGCTCTTACTATGTTTATAAAAAAAACATGACTACGATTTGAATTGCTAAAAAAATAGAAGGAAAGTTTGATGAGAAAACTAGAAGGAGAAAAAAAGAAAAATAAAGAAGAAACAAGGGAAGAGAAAGAGAGAAAAAAAAAAGAGAACATTTTGAAAAAACAAAAAAAAAGGTTTTAAGTGATTTAATTTGTGGAAAACCAAGAGAAAGTTTAATTTTTTTATTTATTTATCAATTTATTCATCCTTTTAGTAGTGTGTTGAAAAAAGGGTAAGATATTGTCCCATCACTTTATTTATTTACTTATTGATTTGTTTATTTATCTATTGCTATTATTATGATTCTTAATAATATTATTATTATTATTGTTATTATCATTAAATAAAAAAAAAGAGAGAAAAAGATGGGATGGGCTGTCACCCATCCCATCACTATTTTGTTATTATTTTTTTAAAGTTGTTTTATTTTACATAATAGTAATATCCATAAGTGATTTTTTTTTTAAAAAAAAACTTTATTTTTTTATCATCACTATTATTATTTTCATTATTTTATATCATTATAAACATTTTTTTAATGTTGTTATCATTATTATCATTTTATTGTGATTATACTAATTTTATTTTAGCAACTCTATGGGTACCATTTAACTATCTATTGCTATTTTCAACTTGTGTATTTATATATTTCTTGTATATTTTACCCTTTACTTTACTTAATAATGTTTTATTGGTGTCAATAGTATATTTTTTTTAAATCCTTTTTATAACTCTATTTTTTTTAATCTTTTAAAATTTTCTTACAATCCTTTGTATTTCTTTTTAACCTTTAAAAAAAAATAATTTATTATTTCATAAGGTTTCCTAATCAATTTTTTTTAATAACCTACCGTTTTCTTAAAAAAAAAATCCCACGATGGAATCTAGAAATATCTGGAGTCTGTTTTTCTAGATTCTTGAGGTGAGGGATCATATCCTTGGGAGTCCGAGATTCGATCCAAAAAAAAAATGAATTTAATCAATGTTTTAAATTTTTTATTAAAAGACTATTTCTTTGACGAATTTTGAGAAATTTAAATAATTTCTCAAATTCTTGAGGTGAGAAATTTTTCCTCAAATTTTAATATAGTCAAATTGATGAAATTTTTTTCACTTATTTTATGGGATCATTACTTCAAATATTGGAGTAATGAGGGGTAAAATAAGACATTTGTTTTAAAACTTTTTTTTCTCAAATGATTTTCTTTAAAAAAATATATTTAATTCAAGATAAAATGATTTGGCCACCGTTTTATTTAACGGGTGTTGTGGAGTGCTAACACCTTCCCCATACACAAATGACTCCCGAACCCAACTCTAGTTTTCGCAGACCATTTTCATTGATTTTTACTTAAAAATTCTTTACTTTATTTGGTGTCCAATCACACCGTAAAAAAGATTGGTGGCGACTCCCTTTTTATTTTCTTTTTAAAAATTAACCCTTTTTGAGGATGTCGGCCGCTCCGCGTCGTCTCGGGCACGTGGCAACAGCTTGGCGACTCCACTGGGGACATGAGGTTTCACCTTGAGAGTTTGGCCATTTCTTTCCTTTATCTTGAATTATTTTATTCTTTAATTTTGTTTTTAATTTATTGTGTGTACTTCTTGTGTATTTTATTTTTACACACACATTCACAAACCTCTTACCCGGGCTTTACCTACTAGGATTAGAATCGAGGACGGAGTAGTGTTGGCTTTCGAGAAGCTTTGCTTCCGTGCAGGCACACGAAAAGTTCTCGCTCAATTTGGTCATTTCGTCATGCACGACCTTTTTGACCAAGTTGGGGACCTTTATCATTTAGGGCCTTAGAATTAGCCTCGCCATTAAAACTTTCATGTAATATACTAGTCTATTACTACGTGTATTTTTTATTTTAAAATAATTTATTTTTAAGTGATTTTGGTAAAAAAAAAAATAGTTTATTTTGAAACCTTAATATATTTATGTTTGGTTTCATATCACAATTTCATGAAATTGAAGTAAAAAGTGAGCTTTTTTTTTTTTTTTTTTTTTTTTTTACTTTTTTTAAAATCAATTTACACTTTTATTAATTTTGTGGATGTTTTTGTAAAGATCTTTCACATTTAAAAAGAGTACATATTTTTAAATAAAATTGAGCAACATTTTTTAAAATAAAAAAATATTTATTCAAGTATATTTGTTTGAAAAAGAACTTGTATTAATTTTATCTAAGTTGGTTTTGAAAATGGTGAAAGAAACTCTTTTTTGGAGAAAACTTTACAAAAACTTTTGCAACTCGATGTCATTATATTTTGTCTATTTAAAAAAAGAAATCAGATATTTTAGAAATTTTGAAAAGGTTAAAGGTGTATCAATTATGTTTTGTTTTTCAAAATTAATAAAAACAAATTTCACTAATTGGTCAAAAGAAAGAAGCTCATAAATTACCACTTGTTTGATATAAATAATTAAATGCTACCTTTTCATAAACTTTTTGTGGTGATATTTATTAATTAGTCTTTCATCTCATATAACCGCATTTTTTTGCCATTGTATTTTGTTAATATCTGCATTTTATCAAAGAAAATGAAGTTAACCATTTCTTTAGGAGGTTATGCTTTTAATAATTAGATTTTTATTAAAGTATTATTTTTTGTTATAAATTAAAGATTTGATATATTTGTCAAAAAAAAAAAAAAAAAAGAAAAGTTCTTTTCTAGAACTTGTGGCTTTTTAATTTTATAAGTTGTATTAATATGCATGTTTTTCTATTGCTATTATTTCATTATTTAATTGTATGATCTAACATTGATAGTCATTTCATTATCATGCATAATCATATGTTTATAAACACTCGTTTGCATGTTATGCTGCTATTTGCTAGCATTTCGTTTTTTTTAAAACAAAAATCTTGTTAGTCATTGCATTTAGTCATTTGTTCTTGAAATATTAATGAATTTTGTCTACATTAGACTTTTATAATTGTTGCATTGCCAATTAAATCATGCATACACTTCATAATAATAATTAAGTAATTTTGACTAAATAAATCCTTCTTTTTCTTTAAAAAGATTAAAAAAGTCAAAGTTTTTACAAAATAGCTCAAAAGATCTCCATCATTATTGGACTTGAAGGAAAATTGAGGTCATGAAAGAGTTCACCAACCAGGTGCAGACAATCAAAAGAGGATGTCCAAGACTTAAAAGGACAAATGGAAAAGGTTTTAGAATTACCCACCTCGGTTAAAGATCGGGGTAAGACCTTTGTAACAGGGGCAGTTTTTAATCTTTTGTTGAAATAGATGGTATCTTGATTAGCCGCATGTGTCCTATTTTTCACAATCAAATGGATTATTGGCTTCCAATATTCAAGTATATTCTTAATGTTATCTAATCATAATAGGTAATATATGATTAATAAGAACATTAGAAGTGAAATCAACATCAAGGCTTGATTTCAAATTTCCATCTCTTGATTTTTTAAGGAGAAAATTTAAAATTTGTTATGCTCAAGCATTTGAAAAAGAACAAGAAAATTGGACAACTATCAAGCCAAAACCTTAGAAGCATCATGAGCCTGCATTTTGTCAACAAAATATGTTTATTCATCCATCATACCTCCACTTTGTGAGTATAAAGAGGCATTAGGTTATGCCTAGATTGGATACAAAATGTTGCAGCATCAACTACTTTCATTATCAAAATTCGAGTTGGTGTAATAGAGACATCCAACAAAGTAATCAAAGTTATGGCAATCGTAGAAGGTTACCATTTGTTTACACATCAACTGGGGCAGTTTTTCTTCATTTAATATATAGGTAGAAGCCATTTTTCCTCCTCAAGGATCACATACCATTTTTCTGAATATGGCTACATTTGAAGACACAGCTTTCATTGCAGGACATGGAACGTTTGTCATCTTTTCTCAGAGAAGAGGTTTATTTTCAAAGAGTTTCCTTTCATTTTATTAAGGACTATCAAGGACGAATATATAGAAGACTATAAAAAAGTCTTCTCTTATGAAGTTGTTAAGGTTTGAAGAAGGACTTTAACCTTTTAAGTTGAAAAGATCAAAGTTTTAAATTACAAGACCGCTTTGTCTTTTTTAGATCCAACTTCTTTTTACCATCGGTATCAAAGACTAGAGATGGTATTTTATTTGGCAAATAATCGCTCCAATGAGATTTTAAAGGCAAGATAGAAGCCAGATTACAACTCCAGTTAATGGTACCTGCGTACCAGTTTTTATGAAAAAGAAAACGAGCTATTTTGTATACTTTAACTTGTTTTCTTCTTTTGAAAAGAATCTAGAGAAGTGTTAAAAAAAACATTAAAATAGGCACATTTTAGAAAGAATATATATGCATACATATATTCACCATTGAAATAAGCATACATATACATGCATACATGCATTTATGAATGACATTTATCCTTATGTCTTTCGCTGTGGTAGTGCTTGTTTATCCCTGGCTCCCAGCATTTTATTTTTGCTGTGATGACGCTTGTTTATCCCTGGCCTCCAGCTCATTTTTATTTTGTCATGAGGCGCTTGTTTATCCCTGGCCCTTGACACCTTTTCGCTGTGGTAGTGCTTGTTTATCCCTGGCTCCCATCGTTTTATTTTTGCTGTGATGGCGCTTGTTTATCCCTGGCCTTCAACTCTCTTTTTTATTTTGTTATGAGGCGCTTGTTTATCCCTGGCCCTTGACACCCTTTTTGCTGTGATGACGCTTGTTTATCCCTGGCCTCTAGCTCATTTTTATTTTGTCTTGTGATGCTTGTTTATCCCTGGCCCTTGACACTCTTTTTGCTGTGATGATGCTTGTTTATCCCTGGCCTCCAGCTCATTTATATTTTGTCATGAGGCACTTGTTTATCCTTGGCCCTTGACCCCTTTTCACTGTGGTAGTGCTTGTTTATTCCTGGCTCCCAACGTTTTATTTTTGCTGTGATGACGCTTGTTTATCTCTGGCCTCCAGCTCTCTTTTTTATTTTGTCATGAGGCGCTTGTTTATCCCTGGCCCTTGACACATTTTCGCTGTGGTAGTGCTTTTTTATCCCTGGCTCCCAGCGTTTTATTTTTGCTGTGATGGCGCTTGTTTATCCCTGGCCTCCAGCTCATTTTTATTTTGTCATGAGGCGCTTGTTTATCCCTGGTGGCCCTTGACATCTTTCTGCTGCGGTGGTGCTTGTTTATTCTCTGGCCCCTAGCATTTTAAGTTTTGCTGTGATGGCGCTTGTTTATCCCTGACCTCCAGCTCTTATTTATTTTGTCGTGTGGTGCTTGTTTATTCCTGGCCCTCGACACCCTTTTTGCTGTGATGACGCTTGTTTATCCCTGGCCTCCAGTTCATTTTTATTTTGTCATGAGGCGCTTGTTTATCAATGGCCCCTGACACCATTAATACATCTGAAGTATTTTATTTTGACAAAAAGTGGCTATACCTTCGTCCACCTTCTAATTCTACAAGGATGTATGAAGGGGGCATGCTGTAGCCACTTATTTTTGTCCGGGCTTACTTAAATAGTTTAATTATTAAGTTAATTTTGTCTTAATTTTGTATTTATCCACCTTTATTTTGAAAGAAAAAAATGCTTATTTTACTGTTTGGTTAGAGTAACTAGTTTGGTTAGTTAAAGTAACTAATTTGGTTAGAAAATTTGCAAAAAAAAAAGTAAACTTTTCAACTAGGTTTATTTTCAAAAGTTTTATACAATTTTGGGTGTGAGCTATATTTGGCATTTGTTTTCAAAATTTAAAATTTAGCCCCTTTTTTTTGGTAAATGAGGAAATCTTTTTGGCTTTAAAACCTTATTTTTCTTCAGCAAAGGAAGAGAATACAGAGAAAAAAAACCTAGAGGATACAGAGAAAAAAAACCCTAGAGGAAATAAAGAAAGAAAAACACACAGAGAAAACCTTCCCAAAAATCCTTCCCAAAAATCTGAAAATCCAACACCAAGAGGAGTCCGAGCTTTAGTTAGAGGTTGCATTTGTAGGGCTTTTTGTCCAAGGATCTGCACCTCAAGCGACTTCTTGTTCGGATTCAAACTTTCAATCTTCTTCTTCTCTCTTAGATCTAAAAAATAGAGAGCAAGAAAAGGTTATAAGGAAGATTTATTTTTATTGCTATTATCTCTTCCATTTTTCATTATTTTACTTTATTATCATGTGATATTTATCCATTTTTATATGCATTGATCTACTATTACTGTTTCTTCCTTTATTTACTATTATTATTTTTTTCCTTTTCGTGTTCATCTTCTTCTTCTTCCATGACATTTTCTTCCCTGTTTGTTTTATTTTTTTTTAAAAAAAGAAAGTAAAATGTGAAGCAAAAAAAGAGAGATGAAAGTTAAAAAAAAATGAGAGTTACATACCTTAAGATGATTGAGTTCTTGCTGTGATTACAAAAAAATTAGCTAGCTTGCTGAAGAGAGGAGAAAGTTTGAAGTTGAAAAAGAAGAGAGAAAAGCTTAAATTGAAGAGGGAGAAAGAGAAATATGGTGAAGAAGAAAAAGAAATAGGGTTTAAAGTGAGAAGGAGATAAAAAATTGGAGTTTTTTTAAAGTAAAAAGAAAAGATTTAAAAATATATTACTGTTATTATTTTTATTTAAAAAAAAAAGAATAGTGGGATGGGATGGGCCCATCATTTTCAAATTTTTATTTTTTTTTAAATTATGTGTGTTGCGTCAGTGGCAGTGTGCCACTGACGCAAAGTGTTTTTTTAATTTATTATTATTATTATTATTATTAATTTTTTTAATTAGTTTGTTGTTAATATCTTTTCTTATTTAATTTTACTTCATTATTACATTATATCTCTTTTTTAGTATATTCTAATTTATTTTGTAGGTATTTTATTTTGTTATTTTATTTGATATATTCATATACTATCGTTTTAGTTTATGTTTGCTAATTGATAAATTTTATTTTTCGTTCGTCTTTTAAATTCATTTTTTTTTAAATTAATCCGACGACGGAATTTAGAAAATTTGGGAGTCCGATTTTCTAAAATTCTTGAGGTGAGGAGTCGATTCTTTGGGCGTCCGCGATCGATCTCCAATATATTTTCATTAAATTTTTAATGTGTCATTTTATGTTTATTTAATATTATGTTTCTTAAATTATACTTGTTTATTTAATGTTCACATTTAAGTTGATTTTAATTTCTAATTAACATTTCTTTTAAGTTTTTTTTTAAATCTTTTATTATTAAAATTCTTTTAAAGATATTTAAAATATAATTTCTTTTAAAATACATTTTTTTTACCTTTAAAAAATTAATATATTATTTCTAAAGATTTCCTAATTAATTTTTTCTAAGAACTTAACACCGTTTTTCTTAAAAAAATTCTTAAGACGGAATCTAGGAAATTTAGAAGTCCGATTTCCTAGAATTCTTGAGGTGAGGTCGCATCTTTGGGAGTTCGAAATTCGATCCCAAGAAAAAAATGAATTTAATCAATGTTTTAAATTTTTTATTAAAAGACTATTCTTATGACAGATTTTGAGAAATTTAAATAATTTCTCAAATTCTTGAGGTGATGAATTTTTCCTCAAATTTTAATATAGTCAAATTGATGAAATTTTTTTCACTTATTTTATGGGATCATTACTTCAAATATTGGAGTAATGAGGGGTAAAATAAGACATTTGTTTTAAAACTTTTTTTTCTCAAATGATTTTCTTTAAAGAATATATTTAATTCAAGATAAAATGATTTGGCCACCGTTTTATTTAACGGGTGTTGTGGGGTGCTAACACCTTCCCCATACACAAATGACTCCCGAACCCAACTCTAGTTTTCGCAGACCATTTTCATTGATTTTTACTTAAAAATTATTTACTTTATTTCGGTGTCCAATCACACCGTAAAAAAGATTGGTGGCGACTCCCTTTTTATTTTCTTTTTAAAAATTAATCTTTTTTGAGGACGTCGGCCGCTCCGCGTCGTCTCGGGCACGTGGCGACACTATCGTTCTTGATGTTCATGCTTTCTTGATATGGGCTTACTTGACGTTTTTTAGCCATCAACATTGGTCGTTCTTGACTTTTTTTGGCCATTAAGAAAAGCCAAAATTGTAGTAGTGATAATCTCGTATCATTGGAGCTTCTAATCTGTAGGTCCATAAGGTCCCCTTGCTAGCTTGTGAAGGGTAAAACAAGAGTCTATTTGTTTTGGGATAATTTTAATTGTTCAAATTATTTGAGAGAATTAATTATATTAATGTGATTAATATAAAGTATAATGTATATTGATATATTATAGTATATAGTTAATTATAAATCAGATTTATAATTAAAACTATATATTATGTGAGAGATAAATATTTGAATAAAATTCAAATGTTATTTATATAAATAAGATTCATGTAAATACTAGGAAAATTTTAAAAAATAAGAAATAAGGGAAACTATTTATATAAAATAGCAAAATTTTTAGATAGTTGTGATAGACGTTGATAGAAGTCTATCAAGGTCTATCAGTGATAAAAATGATAGAAGTCTATCACTGATAGATGCTGATAAAAGTCTATCAATGTCTATCAGTATTTTTTTTTGTTATTTTCTATAAATAGTTTGAATTTTTTCTATCTGTGAAAATTTTCCTAAATGCTATGGGTTAAAATTTAATGTGAATGAGATTCATATTAAACCTATAGGTTAAGAGAGAAATCTGCATTTAATATGATTAATATGCATAATATATGATTAATTAATTAAATAGATCCATTTAATATGCGTAATATGCATAATATATATATATACAGTTAATTAATTAATTAATTAATTAATTATATATTAATTATATTTTTTTAATATAATTAATGAAGAATGAAATAACTCCCATTACATTCAGTTATTTTTGCTAAACGTGAGGAGGAAGTTGCCTCCCTTTTCTTCTTTTTATTTGTGTTGTGAGCACAAAAGGATAAGGATGAAACTCTTGATTCTCTCTCAATCACAAAAATTCTCTGAAATTCTTCTTCTCCCAAAATAAAAAAAGAGATCCCACAATCTAAGATCTCTTGCCTAAAGAATAGCAAGTGCTCTGTGTAATGGTGTTCTAGTTGTTGAATTCGTGTTCTTGGAGTGTTCCTAAATTTCTAATTTTATGAGTACAGTATCTACAAGGGTAAGTTCTTCTAATCTCCTTTAACCCTGTAGAAAGCATGCTTAAAGGTTTTAATGTTTATCCTTCAGTTTTATCTTCTTTGTTTGTCTTTTTTCTTTCAAATTGAATGTTAAAACATGACGTTCACAAGCTTCCGCAAGGAATTCGATTTCACCAAGCCAAGAATGATCTTCCAAGGATTGTTGGGATGTCGGCTTCTTCCTCCATGTCTAGCACCACAAAATCCACCAGGAAGACGAACTTATCTACCTTAACCAACGCATCCTCTAAAATGTCGTAAGGATGAGCAATTGATCGATTCGTCATTTGCAAGGATATTGTGGTTGGTTGCACCTCTCCAATGTTTAGCTTCCTGAAGATAGATAAAGGCATTAGATTGATAGAAACTCAAAGACCACATAGTGCTTTAGTAATAAAAATATTGCATAAATAACATGGAATAGAAAAACTCCCTGGATCCTTTAACTTTTGAGGCAATTTTCTTTGTAGCACAACACTACATTCCCCTGTCAATGCAACCATCTCATACTCATTAAACATCTTCTTCCTAAACAAGACATCCTTCATGAATTTGGCATATATAGGCATTTGTTCTAATGCCTCTGTAAAAGGGATATTAATTTGCAACTTTTTAAAGACATCCAAGAATTTAAAGAATTGGACATCAACCCTTTTCTTTCGAAATCTTTGAGGAAAATGTAAAATGTTGGGAACAAAAGGTAGAGAATTAGAAGTACTCTCTATTTTGGACTTTTTCTCGTTTTCCTTTGGTGCAAGCTCTTCCTTGAGGGGTTCATTATCAAGTGTGGACTCATCTTCCTCTTGAATTGGTTCCTCTTCATCAATTACCATATGCTTGCTTAACTCTTTGCCACTTGTTAAAGTTATGGCATTGCATTCTTCTTTGGAGTTTTTCTCCGAGCAACTTGGAAATTTACCTTTTTGCATTGTATGGAGGGAGGTGGCAATTTGACTAATTTGAACCTCCAAGCTTTGAATTGTCTTACCTTGATTTTGCATGGTACTTGCTATGGCTTGTACCGAGTTCTCCAATGTGGTAGTCATTGATCTTGATTCTTTGACAAACTCTATCATTAAATCTTCCAAAGATGATGTCTTTGCATTCTACGTACCATTGAAAACTTGAGGTGCTTGCAAAACATTCTTATTGTTAGCATATCAAAATTTTTCATGATTCCTCAAGTTGGGATGGTAGTGAATTGGAAATTGTTGTTAGCCTCTAAATTGTCCTCTGTCTGCATAGTTGGTCATGTCCATCTCACCTTGCCCATTTTGATTTTCCATAGTCACTAGAGAGGCTATAAATGAGATTTATTTGGATTTAGCTTCCTTGAGACAATTTAGACAAAGCATTAGTAAGAGAAGTCAATTGAGCTTTTAATGAACTTACCGCATCCACCTCATACACTTCGATGACTTTTGTTGAAGATGATCTTTCACAAGCTCAATTGTATGATGTATTGGCCAAGTCCTCAAGTATTGTGTAGGCTTCTTTGGCGGTTTTAGGGTATATGGACCCTCCGGTGGTGGCATCCAAGATAGTTGTTGTGTTGCTTGTCAACCCATTATAGAACAATCAGATTTGCAACCAATCTGGGTAACCATGTTGTGGACACTTTCTTAAGAGGTCTTTGTACCTCTTCCAAGCTTCATAAAGTTGGTCATCTGATTGAACGAATGTGCCAATCTCCATACTCAATCTTTGTGACTTAGCCGATGGGAAGTATTTGTTCAAAAAAGCTTAGGCCAATGCATCCCAAAACTTCTCCAATATCACGAACAGTACGAACTCCAAAAAATTTACTCAGCAACAAAAAAACAGGACAACCCACTCAGAGTACTCACTATTCTCAAGGCAAGAGGTCTGAGATTGTGGAATCTCTTTTGGAAATTTGGGAGAATAAAGTAAAATCAGAGAGAAAAAATATCTAGAGAGAGCGAATACTGATTTTTTGTCTTCCTCTCCCTTTTTTTGTGTTCACAACCTAGATAAAATAGAAGGAAGTGGAGGGAGGAGGAAGTTACTCCAACTCCCTCCCATGTTTAGCAAATAACTCCCTGTAATGGGTTGTTATTTTATTAAAAATATATAAAAATAATATTATATATATATATATATATAATTAACTAATTAAACAATTAATTAATTAACCATATATTATGCAAATTAATCATATTATATACATATTTCTCTCTTAATCTATAGTATATGAATTCCAATATATATATATATATATATTTTTTTTTTAAAAATATGAATTCCATTCATATTAAAATTTAATCTATAGTATTCACATGAATCTTATTCAAATATTTATCTCTCACATATTATATGGTTTATTTATAATTAACTATAATGTATCAATATACATTATACTTTATATTAATCACATTAATATAAATAATTACTTCAAATAATTTGAACAATTCAAATTATTCTAAAATAAATAGACTCTTGTTTTACCCTTAATGAGCTAGCAAGTGGACCTTATGGACCTAGGGATTAGAAGCTTCAATGATACGAATAATTAATTAAACTCTTTAATTAATTAATCAACATTCATTAATTGTCGGTCACTCCACTAAAGACCGACAACTGTACTCTTTGCACTGTAGATATATTTCTATGTCCACTAATATAATCAATCAACAGCAAGTCAACCCTTCACAAATTGCTCGTAACCACAGCTGGGTCAAATTACCGTTTTATCCCTGTGATTCCTTTAACTTCTTAAGCACCACTGATCCCTCTTGTGAACAATTTATTCATAGCCCAACTATGAGCTAGACCTCTCTCTAACCAGTGAGAGGGTGAGGTGCCTCATTGTTCAAGACCCAATATCAACTATGAATTTCTTCTTGTACAGCTGAGTTCCCAGCTACTTACTCGGACAAATACTCAAAGTGGTAGGCTTATTGAGTAGGCGAACCTGGCCACTCTCACCCATACAAATAAAAGAATTGCTCTCACAGGCAGAAGTTCACAACTGACTCAGGATTAAGGTCGAGTCACCTATGATCATCCTAGTGAAATGTAAGTCTCATCAAGCAATGGTATTCATACGAGAAACTAATCATTTCGCGGTTCGGTCTTATACATGTCTCACATATATAGGATAACCCCACTCACATGTCTCCACATGAACGTTTAGGATCTAAACGTTTGTGACACTTTACAACACTTGTAACAACCACAAAGTGGGTCGTATTCATAGTGTTAGCAGGATAAGGTACCCAACCTTATCCATCTAATGCAGACCATTATAGGTTATCACTTAAACATGATCCATTTGAATGTCTCTACATACGTGTTTAAGTTACAGCGAATAACCTAGGATCTTAGTTTATTGGCAACTAAATGTCAAATAAAATAAATGTTATTTTATTAAATAAATAATTCGTTTGGACAATACAAGTTCACAAATTACAAGACCACGAGATTTAGGGCATGAACCCCAATAGATGGGCACATTTACTATTTCAGGTTGATTTGCCGGGAGTTGGTTGGAAATAATCTCAGATCGCCTTTGGCGCTTCTTTCGCCATCTCACCGATAGGATTGTTTTAGACTCTTAAGTTTCTCCTTAAAGTATTTTCAATCTCGGGATGAAGAGGAAAAAGATTAGATTCGTTATAGGCCATACAACCAAGCAAATAATTAAAAAAATAAAGTAAAATACACCTTAATTAAAATCTGTTAATTCTTGTGAATATTAAACAAATATATTGTTCCTAGTCTCCGACAACGGTGCCAAAAACTTAACAGCGACAACTGCAAGTGCACGGGTAAAGTTATAATATAAAATGGTCAAGACCGAGTATCGTTTCACTGAGGACTATTATACGGTTTAATTGTCTAGTAGAATTGAATCAACTTTATCTAAGGAATCTAAATCGAGTTTGTGATTGAACTTTTAAAACAAGTAAATAAAGTAAAGACAAGTTGAAAATCAAGAGACAAAAGCGTTCTAGGATATTCAGTTCCTTTAATTAATCCCTTATGTGATATCTACATTTTCATGAAATTATGCATGAATAATATGTCTAAGTCTAAAAACTATTATCCGGATTATTTTCTCTAAAAAACAATAATTTCTTATGCAACCTAATTGATTACTAATTTTTTGAAACCAAGTTAAGAAGCATAGCATTAGACATAGTCAATAACAACTTTTTTAATAATCTAACTATTTTCATGAAAGATTAATAAAGATTCAATTCCATAGATCCAGTTAAACATACAACCAGTCAATCATATATTTAACCTAACATTTATTGATGATCAATCAATAGAGAATGAAGCACAATAGCATTGAAAAATGTATTATTCAATAATATCCATGAAAAATACTAAATAATCAACATAAGTTCATTATTAAATTCACCAACACCTTAAAACTAAGAGTTTAGCCACACATAGCCGTCAAATACATACTTTTATATGAGTTCTTAAGCATAAAAGAGAAAGGGAAAGAGAAAGTTAGAAAGAAAAACTCTGGAATTGCTTCTCGATGTTGAACTCATTCGATCACCACTTGGTCGACACCCCAGGATCTCGAACGACCCCCAACTCTTCTCTAACACTTTCCTCTTAATTTGGTAGCAATCTCACACTTTGAGGCTCTATATTCTCTTTTAATTTCATGTTTAGGGTTGTTGTTCACCTCCCAATTTATAGAATTTCCTAAACTTGCAGCCCAAGAACTTACCAAAATTGTAATTTTTTATTTTTGGAAAGGCAGCGTCGCTACGTTCTAAAGTTTTCTGCCGCAGTGTAGTGTTACGCTCCCCTAGTGTAGCTGCACTCTAAGAGAGTATAGCCGTGCTCTAATTTCGGCCAAAATAGTAAACTCTTGGGTTTGAAGCGTAGAGTGTAGCTTAGCTTCGCTATACGCTGCGCTGCCCTATTTTTAGAGTTTTTGCACATTTTCTTCTATTTTCATCCGGTTTGGGCTTGGTTTGGTTTTTTTTTTACTTCTAAAACTCATTTTCTTCATTAATACATGAAAAATACTAGCAAACACATTAAATCCAATAAAAAACACTCTAAATAAGAGGCAACTAAGCCACATTTTAGGTGTGTTTCATATGCATGATTTTGGGGCAAATTAAAAAAAAAAAATTCTTGATTCCCTTGCATTCTTGAGCACATAGTCGTCTTTATTTATATTGTCTTGAATGCTTAGAATTGGGTTATTTGGTCCATAGGCTTGTTGTCACTCTAAAAGACCCTGCCAAATAGAGAGTCGTCTTGCTTGATGTTTGTAATATGAGACTAGGAAGAATAAGAAAGTTATAAGCCTGCGTAAATAAATAAAAATTTTAATAAAAGAGAGAGAGAGAGAAAAGCCAAAAAAGTGAAAAGATAAGTGTTAGAGAAATAAAAAAGTGGTAGAAGAAAAACAAAAGAAAAGAAAAAGAAAGAAAATAGAGTGTGCTAGTGCATGGATAGGGGTAAAAAGAGTTGTCTCTGCCATGATCAGTAAGGACAGCCACGATAAAAGAGTGGGTACGGTTCCCTACAGTGGAAGTATGAAATATAGTACTCTAGGTAAAATAAATGCCATTTAATTTTTCCGTTGTGTGTGTTTTCAGGCACCTTAGTGAAAATATTACTCTCTTGATGGTTTTAATTGCTTGATGATTGGTGCTTGAGCCAGAGAGAGGGAAGATGAGCTTAGGGTTGAATAAAACCTTCCCGGGCGTGTAAAGTCTAGATAGGATTGGCTAAGCACACACACACATAGGGGATAGGGAACTAGTTTTAGATTTCCTAATTGAATACATGCATTTGAATGATTATAGATTTGTGATTTTAGTTTTTTTTTTTTTTTATCTTTAGCCTTGAAATTAGAGTCACTCATTTGTAGCATATGATTTGTATATTTATTTTTTTTTAGTCTTGCTCAAGGACGAGCAAAGTTTAGGTTGGGGGTGTTTGATAACTCTAAAAAAGAGTTATTTATATGTCACTAATCTCACTTGCTTGTTAAGTATAATTCTTTTAAATATTTATTTTTGTATTGAGCAAAACATGCATTCTGGAGTGTTATATGTCTTTCGGAGTTGATTTGGAGCTATTAGAAGTCATATCGAGGACCCGAGGCTTCAGAGGACATGAAATGATGGTTTTGTCCCTCAGGCGCCGCCCAAGCGCTACACCAGGCGCCATCAACCTGATAGCTAAATTTCTCGGAGCGCCTAGGCTCTCCGAATTTTGACGAAAAAAATAAGGGATTGCGCACGTGCTTCTCACCGGCCAATTTAGGTCACAACGTCTAGGCACTGCCTCTCAGTGCCTAAGAGCTCCCGCGACAGTTTATATATTCTCTCATTTTCTTTTAGGGTTTTTTTAGGGGGAAATTGATTGAGGCCGAGGAGTTCAACAACTTTCTTCTTCTTCCTCTATTTTCCACCACTTTTAGGTTAGGTTTTCTATTCTTTTGGGTTGTAATTATGGTTTGGAGCTCTCCCTCTTCTTATTGTCCATGAGATATTAAGGCAAGGTGTTGAATGAGAAATTTTGGACCAATCACAAATTGTCACGTCATTTCTCAAATTAATGGCGAAATTAGAAACAATTAAATTTGGGACTAATTGGAAGTTAGTCGTGTCCTAAATTGAAATTGAAGACACAAATTGGCAAATTTCGATGGTGGCACGTGTTTTCGTCCTCACTGTTGAATCAAATCGAATATTCAAATTCAAGTATTTGTATTTATTAAAAAAAAATTCAGCCACATATTTGAATAAAAAAAAAGAAGGGAGAATCTAACCCCCATTGGGTCCAAAATTACAGAATTGAACGAACCAAGGTCAGAGCTGCTTAATAAAATTCAATCTCTTTTAAGCAGGATCTCCAGAATTGGAGGTCAAAGCTAGAAATGCAAGTTAATACCTACCGCAGTGAACTCTTCAAACTCAAGAAATCACTTAATGTTGAAGTGGAGCACCTTCGCACGGAATTCGAAGAACTAAGGACTACCTTTCAACAGCAACAAGAAGATGTGACCACTAGCATGAGGAACTTGGGTCTGCAGGATGTTTTTGTGGACAAAGACAAGAATCAACATCAACATCTAGTGGAAAACATCGACAAGGAAGACGCATGCGAGACTTAGAAGAAAAAATTACCCAATTTGGTGGGATTGAGGTTGAACGAAGAGAGAATATTGTTTTGACCAAGTTTCTTTTCTAAATCCTAATTGATTTAGATTTACATTTGAAAAGATTTTAAATATTAGAGTTATTTAAAGTTGATTTAAAATTGGTCATATTTCAAATTTTATCTCAAATTCAAATCAAATTTCGGGTTTATCCCAAATTAAATTTAGCCATATTCCAAATTTTATCTCAAATTAAAATCAAATTTCGAGTTGATTGCAAATTAAATTTTGGCTATATTCCAAATTGTATCTCAAATTCAAATCATCCAAGTTTATGGTTTTATCCCCAAGACAAATTGGATAATATCTCAAGTTTATCTCGAACTAAAATTTGGTCATATTCCAAAATTTACCTCAAGCTTTAATCAAACTCGTGTACTAAATTCATAGTTTGATTGACACATTAAATAGAGTCAAATTCAAGAACATATACAACTTGCATTTTGACTCAAATTCATCTTTTTCGAGATTCACCCACTCATATGCGTGCATAAATCTCAAAAGGGGCATTTGTTGAATGAGAAATTTTGGACCAATCACAAATTGCCACGTCATTTCTCAAATTAATGGCGAAATTAGAAACAATTAAATTTGGGACTAATTGAAAGTTACATGTGTCCTAAATTGAAATTGAAGACACAAATTGGCAAATTTCGATGGTGTCACGTGTTTTCATCCTCACTGTTGGATCAAATTAATTATTTTTGGTTTAATTAATTGTTAATGTTTGGGCTAGAATCCAATTGAGTCTAAAAATAGGCTTAATTTGGCTCAAATGTCAGCAAAGGCCCAAATCCAATTAGTCGGGCCCAAGGGCAAGGTCCATGGATCAGTCAAGCCCAAGCCCACGAAAGCCCACATGAGAACTGTATAAATAGAGAAGTTCTCTTCATTTACAAGGTTCAGAAAATTTACACTCAGAGAGCCCAGAGAGAATTCTCCCTACAATCAAAAGACTCCTTAATTCCTGAAGCTGAATCACGCTTGAAGACTGAAGTTTAACTCCAAGAACATCCACGCGCTCCGCTTCCATACATCAAGCGCACGTGTTCAATTGAGAGAGAGTCAGAGGATCAAGTACTAGAGATCAAACCACATCTGCATCAAATCTACATAAACACAAGTTCAACTCCACAAAACACGTTTCTCCGGAAACCTCGTGCGAACACATGAATTTTTCTAATATTTGGGAGCAAGAACTTATGTATTTTCTTGAGATTTCTTATTGACTGAATTTAATGCATTGGATATGTGGTCTCTTTGAATCTTGATTAATTTTTAGATGTGAATTTGTGTGTGGATTGACCCTCATAACATGAATGAATGTCATTGCTAATTGATTTAGGGTTGCACTCTCCTTTAGTAAACTCTCAAACTAACTACTCACACTATGATGGAGTATCACAAGCGGAAAGTCCAGGTAAAACCACATGGAAGCACGAAAGGTTAGTTCCTCAAAGCCCATTTTCAGTTAAAGTGGTAAATAAGGGGGTTTGATATGAAATTGAGATAAGGAAAATACATGAAAAAAAGTGCAGGAATGTAAAAGGATAGAAATGTAATTAGTAAAGAGATTCTAGCCTAGGAGATTGGAGTGGTATACTGCAACTTCGATCATCGAATTATTAAAATATAACTTGAATATCCTGACTATGCCTAGCCAGATTAGTTAGAAATCCAACTAATGGTCCTAAATCGTCTAGTTAGCTAAACATGCTTAGATGAATCCATCCTAAACATATCTATCAATCCGTATTAAGCTTTAGGGATTACGTTAGGATGTGCATTTAATTTCCAACGTCTACTTAAATACCCAATATAGTTTTCCCTAGGTCAATAGGTCAAGGTTATTAGCTATAGACAACTAATTACAAGATCATCTAACCATTTGCTTCTTAGAATTTAACCCATAATTTTCATCTCACATATTACAAGTTAAAAACTCTAAGCATTTAACCATACAATCCTAAGTAGTTTGTTAGACAAGCAAATAAAAGCATAGTTGTATAGAATAAATTCAGACAAGAAACTCATAGAACAAGAACTGAGATTACATTAATAGAAATTCTCCCCAAGTTACAATATCCAAATCTCCTAAACGAGAAAGCTAACCCTTACCTTCCCATTGAGATAAAGAAGAAAGGGCTCACCATAATCTCTACTTGATTACATGAGATAGAAAGAAGAAAATTACAAGTGGAGGGGAAGAAATGGGAAGAAACTCATCTGGAGGCCGAGTGGAGTTGGATCCCCTTTACCCTAGAATGGAAATGACACATACTTATAGAAAATGAGCTGGCATCGCGGTGCCATAAGGCAGCGCTGCAGCACTACACAAGTCCCACCAGCCTTGGGTTTTGGCACCGCGCGCAGCACATGGCTAGTGTGGCGCCATCTTGCTTTGCCATGCCCGTCTTGACTTGCTTATTATGCCGCTAACTACTCCGATTAAGCCTAAAATGCATATGAACTGCCTCGAGGTGCCCTTGTGCTCGATTACCTGTCTAAACACTAGAATAAACATTAAATTCATTAGAACTGGCATGATTTAGACCAAGAAAGATAGTTCTTTTGGGGATCTATCACTACATATAGCGTCAATATATTGATTAGGCAAAGTTAGTCGTTGTGAATCGGGCATATTTAATCAATAAGAATCAAAGATCGAAATTGCATAGGAGTCCCTCTTGCCCATAAAACTAGATTTTCCTATCCTAGGTTACATATACACGTTGCTTAATTTTATTTTCTTACATTTAATTTCATGCACTTTATCTTTATCCATACCAAAATCCCCATTCACCACTATAACTAGTTAACTAGATACTCGAAACATATTTTGTGCTTCCCTGTTGATTGACCCAGACTTGTCATTATTGCTAAGTCATCGTAATAGTACGAGTAGAGTTCGGTAATTATAAAATATTTTTTATTGGTTCTTTTGGGAGTGACACCAAAGGCTCTTTCAAGTATAATATCATTTTTTTTGTTAATTGTTTTCCAAGAACCACTGATTCATGTTATGAAATGCATGAAATTAGGCTTTTATTTAGGCAATTTTAATGTGAAAAATTCGCACTTGCATGAATTTTATCCTAACTTTGGTCTTAATATATTTAAATGATCTTAATAAGGGTTAATTATTGCATAAAAGATGATTTTTGTGGATTTGGTCCAGATCTGGTACGTTTTTTTTACAGGTTTCTGGCTATTTTTCATGTGATGCGCCCACAACAGCAAGTGATGTACTAGCACTGTCGAGCCTTAATTTTCCAGATTCGATCCTGTTAAGATCAGTTACGATTCTCACAATTTTATTGGCTGAGGATCCCTGATTTTGCCCGGTAAATCTTCAGAACGCGAATTTCGACCCTCCTCAACAGATTTGGGGCCTTTAAAAGGCGACGAAGCCCTCCATCTTCAACAACAATTCTCCATCGCTGAATCACCACTTCTTTCTCCATTTTTCTGTCATTTTCCAGCACCTTGGGTTTCTTCTCAAAGTTTCGAGTCAGTAGTCTTAAGAACGAAAGTTCTTCTAAGGCGTAGCGGCTCTAGGATTTCTCTTCCCACAGAAGTGTATGTCGAGGCAAGATTATTCCTTGAAAGAGGGAGAATCATCTTAGGGAAAGACTTGTTACTTGAGGATTTTCCCAAGTTCTCTTAGTTGTATTTATTTTTCAGCGTTATTTTCTTTGTTTATTTTCCATTTTAATTTCTACCAATCAAACACTTTATTGTAGCTATGGTTTATGATTCAATAAAAGTGATTATTTTATCAAAAGTCATGAGCTAAATATTTTTAGGTGTTTAGCAATGTGAAAGCCTTAGGGTTGTTATGATTTAGGTTATGTAACGCTTCACACCACTTTGTGTAATCACATTCTCTTTGTTGATTTTAAAAGATAAAATCGGTAAGTTAAACTGGTCATTTGATTTAACAAACTAACAAAGCTTTAATGCTGAGAAGGTTAGGGTGTAAGCGGATGTCATAAAGGATATGAGACTAAGAGCCTAGACATAGGATAGTCACTCCACCTTAGAAATAAGGGACACCATAAGATAAAGGAATTGAACTTGAATTAATCTAAGATCCAGCTAACCATGGAAACATTAGGCATTAGCTGTTTAGAGCTCCTAAAAGCACTTGACACAAGACCGAATAGGTGTAGTTTCATGTTCATGTGTAATTCGGTATGATGCGGTCACATCACCTAAGGCACAACACCCGAATGGTTGTAGCATTATTTTTCCTTATTTGATTACCATCGTTTATTGCTTTTAAGTTTTCTTCTACAATATTCTAAACTTTATTTGGTTACCTTAGTTTCATTGATCCATAGTCATAATTAATTTAAGCTCAATCTAGTTATGTGGGATTCGACACTAGGAATACTCCAAGTTTATTATTTCATCGATCGTGTATGCTTGAACGTAGACCTCATCCATTCCATCTTTACTATCATTTTTTATCACTCATATATGCCCAGTCGATCAACCACCAAAGAATTACACCATGAGGTAATAAATTATGTTTTTGAAGATAATTAGTATTATGTTATTATGTCAATTTCTTAACAATTTTATTTCACAAACTTTATTCAAATTATATCATATGTATCACAATTTGATCGATCCTTCTATTTTTATATTTATTCATTTTTCTCTTTTTTTATTTTTAAATTTCATGTCCATTATTTAAAATTTAATATTAATTAGAAGTATATTCATTGAAAAAATATAAATTAAACTCAATAAATATTCAATCAAATATAAATTTTATAATAAAAAATATGAGTAAAAAAAAATTTTAAGTCGTTTTTCCTAGTATATTTAAAAAAAAAAAATACTTAAGTGCATTCCAAGTAACACCTATGTTTGTGCATCTCATCAAATTGTCTAATCACAATTTGACATGTGGCAAACTCTTCTTTACTTTCTTTTTGAAATATTCTAATTAATTTTTTATGTACGTGATGAAAGTGGAATACCTAAAGACGGGTAATGCTCAAGATGCACCTAAATATTACTCTCGGAAAAAATGCATCTATATATTTGGCAAAGATAACGTAAAATGACACATATGTACCCACATGAACATTGATGTAAATTTTGTTTGAAAATGATGATGGAGAGGCTTTGCTTGGTAGTTGCCAACCTCAAATTACTGTTGTTCTAAAAAAAACCCAAAAAAGAAAAAAATGACAAAAACAACACCCTCAATTTACTGCAGTTAGATTCCCACCAACCCCAATTTACTATAAATGGATATTTCAATCTGTCAAGTTTCATGGTTTAGGCAAAGATAACTTGTCCCCCCCTTGGGGCGATGGAGATCATTGTGAGAGGTAAAAGAAAACCAGAGATTTTAGAATTGGACGAGAGGTTTGATTTCTCTCGTTCCAATTTAAAGAATGAACAATGTTTCTACTAATCAACTCGATCGACTTCCAAGCCAAAACAAAGGACAGCGTCGCGTCGCATTCTCCGATTCCCTTCCGAAACACCGATCTGGTAATTATTCTGAGCATCACAGCAAATGTTGTCTTCCCCGTTTATTTGCTTGTTGCGCTTGGATCTGTGTTGGGGTGTTTGGAATTGTTGTTGTCATTCTTATCCTTGGCGTAATATTTATGTCATTCCTTCAATCAGGATTGCCAGAAATCACCATAAGAATGTTGAACTTGTCCAAATTTGAGATTAAAAACTCCACAAATCATAATAATAATGCTGTCTACAATGCCAAAGTAGATATGACAATCGAGATGAGGAACAAGAATGACAAAATAGAGTTGAGTTATAGTAATATTGTGGTGAATTTGGATTCAGAGGATGTGAAATTGGGAAGGAGTGTGATTCCTGGTTTTGATCATAATCCTGGAAATACAACATATTTAAATGTAACCATGAATGTCGTGGGAGATTCTACAGATAAAGACAATGTATTGCAATTAGAAGATGATCAAAAAAAGGTGCAAATGGAGGTGCAAGTGACAATGGAGGCTAAAGTTGGTTTTCATGTTGGGATATTCACATTGAACAAGGTGCCAATCCATGTAGCATGTGATTTTCAAGAATTCCTTCTTTTATATCGAATAAATGAGCCACCATGTAATATTAGAATGTTTCCCACCATCAGGTAAAAACAATGCAATAATTATTCTCAGCTAGACCATTTCTCATTCTTCATTAATCACTCTCTCTTAACTTTTTTCTTTCTTTACGGCGTTAAATCAAACAATATGAGATTTGTATCCTTTATATTCTTCATTCTATACAGATTTCTGGATACTTTTGTTCGTCCCAATGTCTTTCCTTTGCAGTTTTCTGTTTATCAAACTTGTGGGGATTGTTTTTGTGTCGTTTTAAATGAATTCAATATTTCTATTTTATTGGAAATGAGCTTCTACTTTTCACTAAAAATAGATCAAACAAACAGTTCTCTCCTATCAGAATAAGGTTACTATATGTGGAATGTTATTAATAAAAAGGTTATCCATAAAAGAGATTTTTGTAAAATGACTCATTTTAAAAGCGCTAATGCATAATGAGTCGGATGTTAAAAGCAATGAAAATTAACCTTCTTCTTTTGTCTCTATAGCACTGGACAACCTAGAACTTCCCCTCGCGATCGCGATTCTCAACCATCGTGAATTTCTTGGATCACTAACTTAATTTTTTAAAATCTCCTTAAAATCACAACTGGACTCCGCTATAATTGAAGGGATTGAATCCCAATTGTGGAAGGATCACTTGTCTTTGATTTGGGATTAGAAATTCAAAAAAAAATTTTACAAAATAATTAGGTTAAGCAAAATACTTGAAGAAGTACACCACCAAACATGACTTCCTTACTATATCTCAAGGTAGATTTAGAATGGTGGGATTCTGAAAAAAAATTTGGCAGAGAATTTTCACACGGAGAAGTAAATTGAGAGAGTGAGAGGGTGATCCTTCAAAACCCATGTTTCTTAAAAAAAACTTCAAAACCCATTTTTTTTTTTAAGAACCAAAATACGTGGGGAGAATAACTTCCCCCACTCCAATATCTCCATTCCCCTGCAATTATGGAGGAGAGTTATTTTAATAATAATAATAATATTATTATTATTATTATTATATTATTATTATTATTATTATTATTATATATTAAAGGGGTCTTTTCACAAATAGAAAAAAAAAAGTAATTACACATATAGAAAGAAAAAAAAGTAGAAAATACAAAAGCATGGGGTGCATTTTTTTCTATATGTATAATTACTATTGTTTTTTTTCTATACACAACAATTTCTCTATATTAAATCATATTTAATATATATAATATAATTAAATATTAATTAATTAACTAATATTTAATTAATTAAATTTAAATAATAATAACAATAATAAATTAATTAATAAATAATTAATTACACGTTTATGAATTTAAATCATATGTAAATGCATCTCTCTCTCATAAACTATAGTTTTAATATGAATCAAATTCACATTAATATTTGAATCTTATTCAAATATTGTTTTTTCTCTTAATATATAGTTTAATCATAAATCATAGTCATGATGACTATAATATATCATCATATATTATATTTTATATTAATCTTTATTAATATATAATTCCCTTAAATAATTTGAACAATTCAAATTATTCCAAAATAATTTAACCTTATTTTATCCTTAGTGAGCTAGCAAGGGGACCTAATGGACCTACAGATTAGAAGCTCTAATGATTCGATATTAAATTAATCAAACTCTTTAATTCATTAAATCAACATTCATTAACTGCGGGTCATTCCACTAAAGATCCACAGCTGCACTCTTCGCACTGTAGATATATTTATGTGTCCAACAGATGTAACTAGTCATCAATAAGTCGACCCTTTACAAATTGCTCGTAATCACAGCTGGGCCAAAATTACCGTTTTACCCCTGTAATCACTTCTTTTTCCTTAAGCCCCACTAATCCTCTAATGAACAACATGTTTATGGTCCTACCATAAACAAATCTCTCTCGGGCCAACGAGAGGATGGGCCCATTGTTCAAGACCTGGAGTCAGCACTTAAGGGAGTAATTTATCTACTTTCCCTGAAAGCGAGAAGAAGTAAACTCCATCTTGTGTAACTATGTTCCCAGCTCTCTACTCGAACAAGTCTCCAAAATGGTAGGCATATTGAGTCGACGACTTAGGCCACTCTCACCCATACAAATCAAAGGACTGCCTTCATGGACAGGAGTTCATAACTCACTCAGGATTAAGATCGAGTTATTTATGGCCATCTTATGAAATATTAGTCTCTACAGTTAACAGTGTTATAATGTGAGAATAATCATTTTGCGGTTCGGTCTTGTACAAACTCTTTGTATAGGATACCCCCACTCGGATGTCTTTACATGAACGATTTAGATCAAATCGTTTGTAACACTTTACAACTCATGTAATAGTTATAGAGTGGGTCGTATCTGCAGTGTTACCAGAATAAGACATCCAACCTTATTCATATACTGCAGACCTTTTAGGTTATAACTTGAACAAGATCCACTTGTATGTCTACTTCATACTGTTCAAGCTACATTTAATAATCTAGGATCTTAGTTTATTGGATTGAGTAAAACCGATCTAAAGATCAAATAAAATATATCTTATTTTACTAAATAAATAAATAAGTCATAATGTACACTTTACAAAGTTACAAGACCCCATGAGATTTAGGGCATAATCCCAACAATAATTTCGCCAATAGTTGGGCAACTGTGAACGCGAATGGCCGATGAAGAGATTTTTTTAAAAAAAAAAATCGTGATGCACATTGGAATTGCATTAATGATCCAAATAATTAGCGAGGGGGAAGTGCACAATCACGAGGTAAAATTCCAAGTTGTTTAGTGCTATGTGACTTAAGCATAATGTTAGTTTTCCTTGGTTTCAATGATGGGTCATTCTACATTAGTGTATTTATAAGGGACAGTTGCAGAAATGTCAAATTGATTTGTTAAAATTAAGCCCACAACTCATGTTTTATGGTTTTACAAAAATAACAAAATCCTTAAGCCCGACCCAATTGAAATATCTAGATGACCAAAATGTCCCTCATAGTTAAAAATTATGATTGCATCTGATTGTCATCCGATTACTATCTAACTATCATCTGATTACCAATGATACCAATTGTTATCTGATTATTGTCTGATTACTATCCGATTGCTATTCGATACTGATTATTATCAGATTGTTATCTTATACTGATTTGTTATTTGATTGTTGTTTGATTGCTATTTTTATGATGGTTTTTTTATTATTCTAATATTGGATGTCAATGATACTAATTGTTGTTTGATTACTATCTGATATTAATTACCAATAATAACGATTATTATCTAATTATTGTCTAATTACTATTTGATACTAATTGTTAGTGATACCAATTGTTATATGATTGTTGTTTGATTACTACCTGATACTGATTGCTATTTAATTGTTGGGATTACTATTTGATGATGATTATTAATGATACTGATTGTTATCTAATTGTTGTCTGATTACTATTTGATACTGACACTTAATGATATTGGTTGCTATTTGATAATTATTACTTTTTGATTGATTGTTATTTAATTACTATCTTATTGTTATCTTGTATTGATTACTAACGATTCGCTGATTTATTATCTAATTGTTGCCTAATTATTATTTAATATTGATTGTAATATGATTGCTAATGATGCTGATTGTTGTCTGAGTACAATCGAATTGTCATCTGATTACCATATAATTGCCAATGACACCGATTTCTACTTGATTATTGTCTTATTACTGTTTGATTGTCATTTGATACTAATTGTTATCTAATTGCTTACTTACTAATTACTAATTATACTGATTTACTATCTTATTGTTATTTTATTGCTATTTGATTTTGATTGTTATCTTATTGTCAATAATATCGATTGCTATTTGATAGTTGTTTGATTACTCTAATACTAGTTGTTAATGATACTGATTGGTATCTGATTGATATCTAATTACTATATTATTAATTGCTAATGATACTGATTGTTATCGGATTGTCGTCTAATTACTATATAATACTAATTGTCAATGGTACTGGTTGCTATTTGATACTAGTTGTCAATGATACTGATTTTTATCTGATTGTCAATTATATCAATTGTTGTCTAATTACTCTTTGATAATGATTTTCATCTGATTACTATTTGATTTTTTAAAATATAAAAACTAAAATGAGTTATAATTTAATATATATAAGTGTATCAATTTCAAAATCTTCAAACAGTCACGCCATGATATTCATATATTTTTTTTCTTCTTCACTCTAAGAGAATATGATGATAGCATCAAGTTTGCAAATACATTTAGTTGGGAGAGACAAAGAAATCAAGAAGCAAATCATCAACATGCTCAACAATAACGATCCCACCAATTACATTTTCCTTTTTCATCTAAATTAGAAGGTTTAAAAATACAAGAAATAAAATGTTACATCCATCTACTAATTTGATAGTATTAATTTTTTTGTTATTTTTTTTAAACAAAAGTATTCACCTAAAAGGCTAAAATCACATCTCAAATATCTATCTCAAACTTACACTAGAATTTTAAAAAAAATATAATGGATTGCTTGATTTTATTCAACTAACCCAATAATATTTTTATAGCAACAAAAAACAAAAATTCAAGTGACCAACAATATTTTTCAAATTTTTTTTTTTATAAAAGATAACCAAGAAGAAAGGATAAAAAAGATACAAAAAAAAAAAAAAAAAAAAACCTTGCAAATGCAATCCAGGAGAAGAAAATGATAAAAGGAGAAAAATGTGGAAGAAAACGGGAATAAAAGCTCGGTGGGGAAAAATGAGGGAGAAAAAATAGGAACAAAATTGTAAGTTTGTTACAACGTCAAACTTGGATTACATAATATACAAAAACTCAAACTCAAGAATTTTGTCATATCTCTAATTTTTCAAACATCAATGACCCGCATGCAATTATACCATCTAAATTTGACATCCATTATAAATTCTCTATTTATAATTAGGTTATCCGTACAAAGATCACTCAATAGAAGAGGAATCCTTACTTTTGAATTTTTTTCTATAATTTGAGCTTGACAACACGTGGACGAAAAATTCAAATACTTTGACTTTTTGGTCGATGACATATATGTTTAAACCAATTATGTTATGCCGAAATTAGCCAAAAATATTGAATAAACTACAAGAGGGCACTAAGCATACTTGCCTTCATTTTCAAGAAAAAAAAAAGGTTCCAAAAAATATATGTAGGTTAAAGTATACAAAATGCTCATGAACTTTAGGACATGTTTCAATAATGTGATTTGCATATTCCATGAATTCCACAAATTTATATAAAAAGTAAATTGTGTACTTCATATGCAATTTAGGTACATAACTCGCACTCTATGTACACTAGTTCCTTCACATCAATACTTTTCTTATCTATCCCAAATTTGGAATTTCTTATTTTATTCACATCATTGAAATCCTTTTATTAAAAAGTACCTTAAGTGTGTCATTTTATTTTAGGCAAGATACACTTTTGGTTCCTAAATTTTACATTTGATGTTTATTTGGTCCCTAAAGTTTTAAAAGAATCATGTTTAGTCATTTGAGAAAATATTTTAAATGGCCGTTGAGATCATTTGAAAGTTAATTGACTTATGGATATGATGTGATAATAAATTTGCTCGCTAAGGGATATGACGTGGCAATTAATATTTTTTACTATAATTTGCTTATTTGAAACAACCCTTATTTTCCAATATAGCTATTATAACGAAAAATGCAGAAAACATAACAATTAAAACTTTTTATAACTTACACAAATCAGCGCGAAAGCAACTTATTGCAAACAACTTCTAAGTCAAACTATCAAGTCTTAAGATAAACATCCTTTGATGTCGTGCGCTAGGATGCCAAACTTCACTTCCTTCATAACTATCACCCGATCCTTCATTTGAAAGCATTTTACAAAAAGAAAGATGAGTACAAAAATACTCACTAAACAATTCCCATAGTTTTAAAATTCATTTTCTTTCAAAACTTTTGTAAATCAAAATACAAATTATTACCGAACTTTTAGTCAAAACTTTGCTACAAGCCGGTACTTTTGAAATCAAGGTCTTTCAAGCAAAGAAAACTTCAAATCCAAATCTTTCAAGCTAAAACTTTCAAATAATCTTTCAACAAAATCAAAACGTTGGTCGAATTCTCCAGTGGACCAAATGAAATTTTGTTCTTACCTTAACTCTATAAAAGTGGTAGTATGGGTTGAATCCACAAGGAACGGTTGATATTTTCAATTAAAATGTTTAATAATGTTTCTAGGTAACCGAAGGAGGAGTTTATTTGTGATTTTTACGAGAAAGTAAAATTGCATGAAAATTAAATTTGCAATGGAATTAAATGTGAATGATGCAATGATGAAAGTATTGAGAAGTGTTCTTATGATTGAGAGATTCTAACTTGGTTCATGTCGAAATTCCTTCTAACTATGAACTTAATCATCAAGCCTAATAATTTGATTCAATTCATACCTCATGCTTAGCCTAATTAATTACAAATGCTATTAATTGCCCAAATTGACTAATTATCCTAGAATGAGGAGATGAAATGCATGCAAATCACTTAGGACAACAACATGAAGTCGAGGGAAATGCTAAGTTGAACAACTAATAGGAAGCGCCTCATTAAATGTTCATTAATGTTATTCCGCTTAGTTGGCTAATCAATGCTCGTTAGTGGAATGCCTAAAAAACTCACAAGCTAATCTCACTAATTGCTACAAGACGATTCACCTACTTAACAATTACAAATTAAGAGTGAATCTATAGCGATCAACCATGCTAAATCAACTAGTTTGTCAAACAATCGTGATAAAAACATGATCATTAAGTTAATAACAGTAGAAAAACAAAAAATATAAGTGTTAATCAGTTTGAGATGAAGAGAAGTCTCACAAATTACATAGAAAAGAAGAAATCATAAGACCCAAGCTCCCAAATTGGGTAAGTTATGTGGAAAAAATGTTTTTGCGAATGGGAGAATAAGGAAAGAGATGTCAAAATGTTGGCGGCTAGGTTATTTTAAGTGAAAATCGCATTGGCACTGCGACACTAGGGGGTAGCTAATGCCAAATACTTGGTGTTATGCAAGTGAACGTATCAAGTTATAGTATAGTAAAAAGGTCAAGAGACCGAGTATCATCCTCTGGAGATCATAAAATGCATAGGTTATACTTAGCTATCCTAGAATTATGTTGATTTTATTTAAGGAATGGTCTTGTGATGATTTAATTTTTAATTTGGAAATAAAACAAAAGTAAAGATAGTGGTTGAAATTCAAGAATCAAAGATGTTCAAGGGTCTTGATTTCCTTAATTACTTCATTAAATCATGCAAAGTGTTTCTATGGATTATTATGTCAATAATATGTTTAAGTCTAGAAACTATTTTTTGAATAATTATATTTCAATAGAAATATTTTCTCATGCAAACATAATTGATTACTAATTTCTTGAAACAAAATTAAGAAGTATGACATTAAGAATAGTCATGATCAACTTTCATTAACAACCTAACTATTCACATGATAGATTAGCTAATTGATTGAAGCTAATAATGTGCAACATTAAACACATTTAAAGGATCAAATGAATTTATAACACCTTACTTATGCAAACTATACTAAAGAACATAGCATAGATGGTAAGTTAGGGATCGATCCGTAGGGAGCTAAAGAATTAATCTATTCTAAACTAAACTAATCTTTGAAAAGCGATAAAAGTGGGGGTTTAAAAAGAAAAGAAAAATCATGCGAGGAATCAAGATTATTTTTGGTATTTGTGATTTTTAAGAGAGACAACTTGATAGATTTGGGAATTTGGCTAAGTTCAATTCAAATTCAATCATTGAATTAAAGAAAGTTTGATTAATTAGCAAGAATCCACAACCAAAGAGAGATTGATTCCCTAATTATTCAAATTCATAAAATTGGTCCAATTAGAGGTCAACTTCTAATTGCCATAAGTTGAAGCAAGAATTTCTTCAAGATTAACTCTAAACTCCATTTATGTATGTATATTCCTTAGCGCATTCAATACTAAACGAATTTTGCATTACGATCTAGGTTTCATAGTTGCGACGAATTAAAGAATGGATAGCTTCTTCGTTAATTCGATTTGTTGATTAATCTTAATTAGTTCATCATGCATTGATTTAAAGGAAACATGCTTTAAACAAATACAAGAAATTCCTAATCTTGCAACCTAATTCACGATTTAATTGCTTAGCGCATCCCAAGTCTTGCTAACAAGAAATTGAATATCATGAGTCGTCAATTCAATCAATTCAATATCTATGGAGAATTTTCACAAGAATTAATCAAGATGCATGCATTGATCAAAGAATTAGAGATGAATTCTCATGAAATTGAAAGGAAACTTACAAAATTCTTTAAAGATTTGCCGTACATTATGGAAGGAATACAAAAAATTAGAGAGAAAAGATGAAGGGAGAGTGAAGAACTCTATGAAAATTGGGAAAAATTGGCTCTCTCTTTGGAATGAAAATGAATTTTAGCTTTTACAATCCACCGAGAGCGTCGTGGTGCTCTAACCTAGCGACGCTAGTCTTCTAAGCCGCAACGTAGGGCTGCGCTTGGTGGAGCGACACGACGCTGTGCTATGTGCAAGAAAATGCTGCTCCCGGGTCTTCAACATAATTGGGGCATAAAGGGAGCTGTGTGACGCTCTTCACAAGGGCGTTTTGATAATTTTGACCCTTTTTTTTTACCTTTGATGCTCCCAAGCTTGTTTTAGGCTCATTTTCGCTCTAAATGACTCTTTTACCCTCAGGATGACAAAAACTACAAAGATAGAGATTTAATGAGTAAAATCAAGTATTGAGGGAGATTTAAATTAAGAATATAGGCACATTTAGAGCGCCATCACTAATGATCCAATATTATAGGTCTGGTTAAACATGCAATCTTACCAATTGAATATCTAACCTAAGATATATCTATGATCAATCGATGTGTAAAGCATAATAATACTGAAAGACAATCAAGAACACCACATCCATAGAATATAATAAGCATTAACTTAAATCTATAATAAGTTCATCAACACCCTAAAACTATAACATTTATCCACGCATCGATGTTACAAACGCATTCTCATACATCACAACATCCATGAAAAAGTAAAGAGAATAAAGAGAAGAGGAAAAACTACTCTCGTGATGAGTCTCCACCATTGAGTACCATCAATCTCACCTCGATTTGCACCTCAGGATCTCAAATGGCCTCCCTATGTACCTATCAATCTCTCCCTCTAATTTTAGGCTAAAACACTCTTTAAGGCTCTAGAATTTCATGGTTTAATGGAATAATTTCGGCTGCCCAAAACCCTAGAACATATAGAGAAAAAATTTTGAAAATTACAATATTTTTCTTAATTAACTATCTAGCATCGCAATGCTCTAAGGTAGCAATGTGGCGTTGTCCTGCGATTTGGCCTTCACCCCTTCAGGTTTTGCAGCATCGTGCATCGCTATGATATAATGCCTTGACGCTCTTGCACAGTATTGTAACACTGTGCGATTTGCTGCGAATACTCCAAGTTTGATGCTCTCGGGTTTTAGTGCCAAGACAACACTGTCCAAGCACCGAGCCTTGTTTTTAGCTCCTTAGTCTTTTTCTCCTCTTTCCTTCCCTTCTTTTGATCCTTTGTTCGGTTTTGACCTCCTTGGGAATATTTAGGTCCTTTTTAGCCCATTTTGACATTGAATATTTAGGTCCTTGGGAACAGAACTTGGAAATCACTATCAAACACCATCAAATCTAAAAAAATCATATAAGAATTATTCTAAATCCAAGGAAAATTGCGCACAATTTAGGTACGTTTCAGCAGCACCACGACGGCTTGTTCGTTTGCTCCTTCTAGGCTCAGAGACGGCTTCCTTAGAAGAGGGAAGACTTCTAACCGGAGGTAGACTACTGGAGCTCGCGCCCCCACTATTTCTAGATTTAAAGGGAAATCTATCCTCAAAGAAGTCGGCATCTATCGATTCAATGACTACTTGGTTTGAAAGATCATAGAACCTATAAGCTTTACTATTCACAGCATAACCTATAAAGACGCACTCGTAGGCCCTACTGGCAAGTTTTCTTCTTTTTGGGTCAAGAATCCTAACGTAGGCTAAGCAACCCCATGTTCTAAAATAGGTCAAGTTTGGTCTTTTATTCTTAAGAACTTCATACGGTGAAGTTGTGTTTTTAGATTTTGGAATTCTATTTAGGACATAACACACGGTAAGGAGAATTTCACCCCACCAATAAGACGCAGCTCCTGAATTAAGGCGAATAGCAACTACTAGCTCGGCTAGAGTTCTATTCTTCCTTTCAGCTTTGCAGTTCATTTCAGGAGAGTATGACGCAGTCTTTTCATGTATTATTCCATTTGGATTATAGAATTTATTAAAGCTGTCTGAGTCACACTCAGTTCCCCTATCACTACGAAGTCTTTTAACCTTTCTATTATATTGGTTTTCTATTTCAACTACAAAAAGCTTGAAAGCATCAAACACATCACTTTTATTTTTCAACAAATAAACAAAAGTGAAATCAGAGCAATCATCTATAAACGTGATAAAATAACGTTTGCTACTTCTAGTCAAAACACCATCAAATTCACATATATCAGAATGAATTAAATCTAGAGGCTCAGATTCCCTAAGTACATATTTATGCGAGGTTTTTGTTATTTTAGTTTGACTACAAAATTCGCATTTCTTAAATTCATTTAAAGAAAACTTAGGAACCATATCTAACCTACTCATGTGCGATTATTAACATGACATAACCTAGCATGCCAAACATTAAACGAACACAACATATAAGCAGAAGAATTTGTTTTATTAATTTCAACATTTTTTAAACATGCCATCTGTTGCGTATCCTTTTCCTACAAACATGTTGTTTTTAGTTAAAGTGCACAAATCTGCCCCTATGGTTTGTGTTAAGTCAGCCTTGTTGAGAAGATAGCCCAAGACCAGGTTCTTCCTAATCTCCGGAGTGTGCAGGACATCCCTCAGAGTGAGCGTCTTTCTGGAAGTAAACTTCAGCTCCACCTGGCCCGTTCCAACAACTCTTGACGAGTGGTGATCCCCCAACAGAACATTTTATCCTTAGTTTCAGTGTATGTTTTAAACTGAATAAGGTCGTGGCAGACATGGCGTGTGGCCCCCGTGTTTATCCACCATCCCTCAGAACCACCGATCACATTTACTTCTGTGATCATGGCTATCAACGGCTCTTCTGTCAGGTTCGCCTGCCCAGCAGGACGACGCCTGTTCCTACAGTTTCTGGCCATATGTCCAGGTTTATTACAATTATAGCAGAGGAACTGTACCGTTTCTCCTTAGGGGGGTCTCTGTCTCTTTTGGTTCTGTTGGTTGTTGGATCCGCGATTCTGACCTTTCCTTTTAGTTCCTTTCTGCTTCTGGTCAGGTTTCACGGTGACTGGGGTGGGTTTCCTTGGCAAGGCGTTTACCTCCTCCTTCTGGTCCTGCTTCCGGGCCTCCTCCCCAATCCTCAGACATGTGATCAGGCTCTCCAAGGAGAATTCCTTGGTCTTGTGCCTCAACGTGTTTTTAAAATCCTTCCACAGAGGGGGCAGTTTGTCAATAATAACAGCAATTTGAAATTGCTCGTTTAGAGGCATACCTTCGCTGATAATTTCATGAGCGATTTTCTACAATTCATGGGATTGGGCCTCCACAGACTTGTCGTCCGTCATCTGAAACTTCAAGTAACGGCTTACAGCATATTTCTTCGATCCGGCCTCCTCGGTGTCGTACTTTTTTTGCAGTGCCTCCCATATATATTTTGCTGTCTTCATAGAACTGTAATAATCATACAGATCATCAGTCAAACCATTTAATATAAATATTCTTACATAGAAAATCCTTTTCTTCCCAGTCAGCGGCTGCCTTGATCTGCTCATCGGTCGAATTTTTCTTCGGGACTTTTGGTTTTTTTGTGTTGCAGGTATCAGCGACCTTCTTGACGGTGAGGAAGAACATCATCTTCTGTTTTCACTGCTTGAAGTTCGCTCCTTCGAAACGAAACGGTCGGTTGAGATCGGAGACCATGACGTTGTTTTGGGCCATCATTACAGCGGTAGATGGATAACGTCTTAAAACTGTTGGAAATCTGGTACACTACGCGTTCAACGCCTGATGGTCAACGCCTGCTCTGCGATGAACTTGTTTTGGACGCCTGCTATGCGATGAGCTTGGACTAGACGCCTGGTAAGCGATGAAGTTGGACGCCTACTATGCGATGAACCTGCAAAATAAAAGCTCGTGAAGGCTGAGTCGCGGAGCTCGCTCTCTTTAAGACGTTTCGCGGCTTTGCCCAAGGTGCTTGCAGTTCTGACTGAATGCCACGTCGTCCCCAAGATAAAACAGGCCAGAATAATACTGTCTCGGTCGAAACTCGCACAAGAATCGATCGGTGCTCACACTCTTTCTATATTACTCGGAAGTAAAAGTTTTTTGTTCTTCTTTCAACTGAAGATGGCAGGGCTTTTATACTGCGCGAGGTTCAACCGTCGCATTAGGGACGAGCGCTCGGCCACAGAACGTGCGCCGCATGGTGAGCGCTCGTCCACAACACGTGCGCCGAAAAAGACAGCGCGAACGCAAAGACCACACGATCGATGCGGCGAGGGGCAAGACCATAAATTCTAAAAGAGATTTTATTACTTTTAAAAAATAAAATAAAATAATAACAAAAAATTATCTTTATTGCCGCCTCGTCACGACCGACGGCGGCGCACGTGTGGAGAAGCCACCAAGCCCACCATTGCCTATCTCCTCACCCTTTCCAAGACAAGGGTACCCCTTGGGGCCCAAGCCCATCACTAAAGAGAATGGTAAATAAAGTGAGATCTCAATGCTAAACTAAGCAATGTCGGATTCACTTTTCCAAAAACTCATTTTTTCTTTTTGTTAGAAACTCTTTTTCTCCAATCTTTTTCACCAACAGTTCTCACAATTTGAAAAATAAGTTTATTTCTATTAGATTGTTTCTTTCCACATAAGTCAATCCTTTCTATGTCATGACATTTTTTCAATATATCTCAGTATATAATACTTACTTTCATAAATAATA
Organism: Lagenaria siceraria; assembly: GCA_002890555.2. Lineage (NCBI taxonomy): Eukaryota > Viridiplantae > Streptophyta > Magnoliopsida > Cucurbitales > Cucurbitaceae > Lagenaria > Lagenaria siceraria. The sequence continues at coordinate 15,678,029 of CM016487.1, forward strand.
TCGCGAGCAACATTATATGCAAAAATGAATTTTTTTTTTAAATAATGTTAATTTAATAATATATGACAAAAATAGAGTAGAATGGAAAATAATCCCAAAATTGGGGTTGTAAAATCGTGTACCTGGTCCACGATTTACTAAAATCGTGGACGGGGTACACGAGTATGGTATGAAACTCGTGGACCCGGTTCAAGAGTTACCTGCCACCTCTGCCGGTCAAAGATTCCTGCTGCCACCTGCCACGCCTGCTGCCAACCTGATGTGAAATCGTGGACCGGGTCCACTATTTTAGCCCTTTAATTCCTCCCCCTCCCTTCTTCTTCTTCCCTCCTTCTTCACTCCTTTCTTCTTCTACCTCACTAATTTCAATCTGCCGCCCATTTAATTCCTCCCGCCATTGCCGTTCTCTGCCGCCCCACCACCGTGCCGTCGCCGCCTCTGCCGTCGCCCCTGCAGTCGAATAACTTGGTAGTTATTTTTCTTTTTTTAAACATAAAACTTGTTATGAAGTTTGTTTTGGTTAATATTCACTAAATCTAGAGTGTGAAGCTTGTTTGTTGATTAATATTGAATATTTATTTGTTTTGTATAAGATTTAGTATTTTTTTACCATTACATTTGATTTTGTAACTTTGTTTTCGAATTGCATGAGTTTGGATTTGAAAAATTTAGTTGTTTTTTTTTAAATTTAATAATTTAGACTTATATTAGGTTGTATCTTTATTTGTTTTTTTGAAAAAAAAAACTTTAAATATGTATTGGGTTGTATGTTTATATCTTGGACTGATGTTGGATTTGGGCTGTAGGGTTATTGACTTTTGTTTAAAAAAAAAAACAATGATGGGCTTAATCATAAATTTGATATTGGATTTTTTTTATTAACTTAGTAAATTAGACTAATATATGTAAACTGTAACAGTTGTGAACATCTGATTAGATATGTCGTTGCGTCCTGAAGATTTAGTTGTTCTCGAACCTGGTAATGATGGGGATAACGATATTGATGTAGAAATTGATGAATTATTTGGGGATCAAGAAAGTGTTCAACATGAAAATGAATTGGTACCGTCCGAGATGTTCACTCAAATAGTTTGGGATGTTACTAATTCAATATGTGAACAAGGATCGACATTTGAAGAAAGGAATAGACATGTAGATAGTGCTAGTCTAGTACAAAAATGAATGTTATTTGACACGAAAGAAGATCTCCAACTTGCTGTAAAAAAGTATTGCGTGACAAATCATTATCAGATTTTCGTAGTAGAATCGAATCAGGATATTTGGTATGTGAGGTGCAAACAGTGGAAGGAGGGTTGCGATTGGAGATTACGTGCTTGTCGGCGTAAAACACATGGGATGTTTGAAATTACTAGACTTGAAGGGGAGCACTCATGTTTGTACTCAGAATTGACACAGGATCATTCACAACTTGATTCAAATTTTATGAGTGTTGAAATTCAAAATTTTGTGAGAGTTGATCCTGGTGTACCCGTTGCATTCCTCCAAGAAGCAATTAAAAAACAATATGAGTATAATGTCAATTATAGACGTGTGTGGCAAGCAAAGAGAAAAGCGTTGATTGTTGTGTTTGGTGACTAGGAGAAATCATACTCGTAACTTCCATATTGGTTGAGTGTTGTTGTACATTACAATCTTGGAACACGAGTTGATTGACATTTTCTTCCATCCGATGTGTCTGGTACAACTATATTTGGTCGAGTTTTCTAGTCATTTAGTCCTTAGTAGAAGAGTTCAAATATTGTAGGCCATTAATTCAGATTGATGGAACTCATCTATACGGAAAGTATAAAGGGAAATTATTGACTGCCTTATTGATTGATGCAAATGGGCATATATTTTCCCTTACTTTTGCTATTGTTGAAGGGGAAAACTCTTCCAGTTGGTCATGGTTTCTATGGGCATTGCGCGAATATGTTACTAAACGAGATGATATTTGCTTAATTTCTGATAGACATAAAGGCATTCTTGCTGCAATTAACAATGAGGAAATTGGCTGGAGTGAACCTAGAGCATACCATCGATATTGTCTTCGTCATGTTGCCAGTAATTTTAATATGAAATACAAATCGAAGCAATTGAAAGATTTGGTGTTTAAGGCAGGAAATCAACACCAAAAGCGCAAGTTCATTAGGTGCATGAAACAGTTGAAGCAATTGAACCCCGAGTGTCTTGAATATTTTTCTTATATTGACTTGGAAAAATGGACACAATCACACGGTAATGGATATCGTTATGGGTGGATGACAAGCAATGTCGTTGAATGTATGAACAGAGTGTTCAAAGGAGCTAGAATGTTTCCGGTCACTTCTTTGGTTAGACTAACATTCTATCGTACAATACTGTATTTTGAATGTCGAAGACAAGAGATAAGCGAAGCACTTGATCGTGGAGGCGTATATATAGAATATGCCATGAAAAAGCTCAAGCGGTGGGAAAAACGAGCATCTGCACATACAGTGGTTGCGATTGATAGGAAAACCCAAACCTTTGAAGTACAAACTGGCATAAGTATGGTTTCTCCCTACAAAGGGCAACATGTACAGGAGGTGAGCTTGATGGAAGGCACATGTTCCTGTAACCAGTGACAGTCATTCAAAATTCCATGCTTGCATGTAATTTCTATTTGCAATTACATGCGTCTGACGTACCTACCGTTTATTGATGATTGCTACAAATTGTCGCATTTCAAGCAATGTTATGAAGGTCGCTTCCATCCAATACAACACCTAGATTATTGGCCAGAATTATCATTTACAGAAGTTCATTCAAATGCGGACTTACTAAGAGAGCACGATCGGCCAAAAAGTACGAGAATTCATAATGAAATGGATTGGCGAGAGGCTAGCCAAAAAATTAGATGTAAAATATGTAAAGGAGAGGGACATAACAAGCATACTTGTCCACATCGTATATCAGGTGCTTCGTCTTCGGGTCATTGATGGATTTGTCTTTGTTATGTAATGAACCTTGTCTTTGTTATGTAGTGAATTTATTTTTGGAATGGACATTGTATCTAATTATTGACGTTAGGACATTTGTAATCTAGTTTTATTTGTTTGAGTAATAGGAGGGTTTGTTTTTTCTACTTGTAATTGGCCTTTCTAATTGACTTTGTAATGTAATGGAATTTATTTATGTATTAAAATTTTTTTTTTCTACTTGTAATTGTGTTTCAGTGATTTCGCATCATGGATCCGAGTTCTTCTAATCTCATACAAGTATATCAACAAAATTCTCATCGTTCACAATCAGTATGGGATAGTTCTTCTACTACAATTTTGAGCTGCCGAAGGAGGGAGGCAGTAGTTCAACGAACTATCCCATTCGATCCACGTATCATGTCATATGTACAACAGGCGGGTTTTATTGGGGTTGCACAAATTGGATTCATCCAACTAGATTGACACCTAATTACTTCTTTAGTAGAGCGTTGGCGACCAAAAACTCACGCATTCCATATGCCTTGTGGCGAATGTACTATTACGTTACAGGATGTTGCAGTTCAGTTTGGAATACCGGTGGACGGAGAACCTGTGACAGGATTCTTACAATATGATTGGAAACAAACTTGTGAGGATTTTTTGGGCGTTCGACCTATTGATTTGAAAGGCTCAAAGTTGAGTATCCCATGGTTAGCCTCCCGGTTTACAGAGTTGTCCCCCAATGCCGACGACATCAACATACAGAGGTATGCGCGAGCATATATTTTGCAACTGATTGGGGGATTTTTATTCGCTGACAAGTCAAACACTCTTGTCCACCTTATGTTTCTTCCACTACTGGAAAATTTCGAGCAAGCTGGTAAATACTCCGTGGAGTGGCGCCTGTCTTGCATGGCTTTATAGAGAACTATGTCGAGCTAGTAATGCACAGACTTTGGAAATAGCATGGCCACTAATACTGCTATAAGTATGGGCGTATGATCGCTTTAACAATATAGCACCACAAATCCAGTTACAGGCCCCAGGCGTAGGTCCACTCAGTGCCAAGTATTAATTTATTTATATATTCTTTCAGTTATTATTTTACGTAATAAACTATTAAATTATATATTTTTTTAAAATTTTAGATGGAGTGGTATTTTAGTTCCATCAGAACAGTCAGTAAACATGCTCTTGGTATATCGACAGATATTTGACCGATTAATGCACAGTCAGGTAATAAATGAATATACAAATGAATAGTTTTTTTGTGTTTACTTATTATTATTTTTTTTCCAGATTAATTGGACGCCATACACACAAGCAATTATGTCATCCCTACCTGATTATTGTCATGATGGTAATGACATATGGTTGACTGTTAGCCCTCTTATATGTTTCCATATCTTAGAGTGGCATCAACCAGATCGTGTTCTACGATAGTTCAGTATGCACAATTAGTCCCATCATTGTGTCAGACACTCCCAGCACTACACCAGATTGATTTAAGAGGTAAGCACGATCAAGACTGGCGCCAATTTCACGCAAAATATATAAAATTCTGGCGTGCACGTCATAATCGTTGTGTACAGGGAGAAATAACAAATGGGCCAGCTGTATCAGACGACTACTTTTCCTGGTACGATTCAATCATGAGGTGATTTATCACCCCTGACGGTGCTTACTACTACTGCATGGTAAAAATTTCGTCATCTTACATTTTTTATTTATATGATACGAACATTATTTAATATTAAAGTTTTTCACCATTCAGAATAATTTTGTCCAAGATGTACATCAATATTTTGTACAACAAGATTTACCAGAGTTGACTATAATGTGTGACCAAAACTTGGTAAATGTACAAAATATTATTCAACATACAAGACGACTCAATGTTGCTGACACTGATTGAAGACGTATTTGTCGTAGATGATAATGCCAAAAGGGTGAAGCTATTCCAGAAGAACAAGTTAACCAGTAACCTCCGATGTTTCATGATCCAATTCCAACTTCTCCTAGAGCAGACATCGAATCGAGTTCTGGCAATCAACAAGAGTATTATGAACATCCATCAGTCGTCACTCAAGAGGATATTGATGAATTAATTCATCAACAGCAACAAAGTGCCTGTACCTCGTCGTCCGCAACATCAACGAAGACGTCCACCATGTGGCACATGACTCGCTTGTAATTTAAAGTTTAAGTTTTTATGAACTTCTAATCTTGAGACGCATTTATATGAGTATGCTATAAAATAACAATATTAAGAAATGTAATTGTTGATTAAAAAAAAAGGAAATCGTGTACCCCGTACACGATTTTGGTCTCATTGACCAATCCACATGGGTGCCATGTGAAAATCGTGTACGGGGTACACGATTTTGCAACCCCATTTTTGTCAATATTTTCAACCACTCTATTTTTTGGATTTCTTTACTATGTACCTTATTTTTGTCAATAGTTTATAATTCAACATTGCCATATTTTACCATCTCATAAATCTAAGTCAGAGATATATGGATATATCCATTTCATGTCAAAAAGGATCCTTTAATTTATTTTTATGTGTATATTGTGGGTGGCCTTTAGGGGTCCTTTTTTTATAAAGATTATCCTTGTCTTTGTTTATGTCTCAGATTGGAACAAATTACCATAATTCGTCTCCGCCTACGGATCAGGCGACATTTTTCACAAATTTCAGCCAACTCTTTTTCTTTTCATATTTTGCAAGAGTCCAAGATTGTTCGTTTGGAAATTTCTCGAAAAGCTAATCATAGGTTCTTCTCTCCATCGGAACAATAGGGTCGTTATGCTCATTACTAAACTTGTTGAAGAGATGAAATATAACCAAGGTATATCTTTTTGATCAGAGGTTGAATCGATCATCAGAAGAAGAATTAGGCCAAAAATTAGGATACATTCTGGGAAAATAAAACTTCCATCGAAGAGAAGCAAATGAAAAGGCTTTCATAAAAATTCTCGTAGAATCGAGAATGAAGTTTTCATTCTGTACATGCCAGATCATGAATTAGTAACTGCATCCAATCTCCAAAAAAATCCCACTTGTTTCGAACTTTCTCTTTTTGGAATGGAATATTTACGGAATCCCCATGAATAGGATCAAACCTTATTCCATGGTATTTACATGAGATTCCTCTTTCTTATTCTTAAGCAAGTCCCCGAGAGGGCTTGGCTTAGTTGATCCATGATTTATGTTTCGTCTTTCGAGGCATGCAAACTCCCATCGTGTCCCAAATCACATTCTGTGAATCGAAATCTCGAGCACTAAATATGCTCGAGCTATTTATAACTGTAACAGCTATTTCACATACTCTTTTACTCAAGGACAGCTTTGAGAGAAGAACTTGTGGCTCCTTTTCATTCATTCTTTCTTCACGAGCTTGTAGAGGAAAATAACGTCAAGTAGAAACGAACAAGGTCTTACGGCACGATCATTTTGAATTTTGTCCGCAAAAATGTTGTCAACTTATTTAAATATGGTTCTATCTTTTCCTTGTCATGACATATAATTTATCGAGATCTCTTTATTATCCTCATTTACTTCAAAAGTTTTATGAGTATTCATATTCATGATTTCTTCTGGAATATCTATATTTTTAAACGGAGACATTCTGATTGACTACTTTTTATAGGATCTTTATCATTGGAACCCATTTGTTTATCACGCTTCAGGCGTGTTGCAGACTCATTAGTATTGGCAACTTGTTGCATTGGGATATCAATTTTAGATGGTGTATTTGCAACCATTATATATAATTTGGCCACTTTTTTGCAACAGTAAATGTTCTATAAATGCTCTAGCATTTGATTTGCAATATTTTACAAATGAATTATCTTTTAAAATTCTAGTTCAAAGTGATGGTCTATATGATGATCAAAATGAGACTATACTTAATTTCATTCAACTTATTTTTCCAACTTCTTCTTAATTTCTCCCCTAATGTTGGAAAATTTGTCTCATTAATAACAAATAACAAATTGTGTAATAAATACATCACCTGTCAGGGGTTCAAAATATTTATTAATTGATGTGAAATCAATTTCAACATAGATTCATAACCTCTTTTGAGGACTAATTTTTATTGCTCCATCATCATAATTGTTGTGGAACAATTTAAACATTTACTGCACATTGCACACATGAAATATATTTGGCTTCTAGCCATAAGCTCATAAGTCATTGGCTTAGAGCATACACAATAACATGATCTCATACAGATTTAAAAGCTTTGTTATTTTAACATAAGTTATAGGTTGTTCAACACTTATCCCAATTAATTATCAAATGTTTGGGATGCAAACTCACTATATATATGTATGGTTTTAATACAATAATTATTTCTTCTTTTACTAATATGATTCCGACCTCAATTAATAAGTATTGCAACATTCACTTCAAGGAATGATATTAAACTATTTGGTCAAAAAAAATTTCATAGAACATATGCTCATATGTTTTATTCAACCTCAATTTATATTAGATAAATATTCATTACAATGTTTCAAACTTTCTTTCTCAAATTGCTAATGCAAGAGCATAGCATGTTTGATATATGAAAGTAATATATGCTTATTAATTTATAAGCATTTATTAATTTAAAATATGTGCAACGCAAAAACAATCAACACTAATTGATTTATGAACTTCAGGTGTATTAAATCAAAATTAGCTTTAGGAAGAGTAATTAACTATTATACATAACTTTCAAACTTTGACATGAGAGAATGCAATCAAATATATATAATCACTATATATAAAGTTTTAAAGTTTACAAAATTCACATGAGAATAATTTAAATATTAGCATGAAAAATAAAATTTGACTAAGTCAACCCCCACGTTAGTTCCCAAGTAGAGGTGCGGTCAACTTAAATACCCCAAGAACAATCTTTAGACAGAGTTACCTAATTTTTATTTCTAATTCATTGATCTTTTAATTAAAAGTTAATTAATAGATTAATGAATCTAATTGAATTATTTATATTATTAAAACAAATCCACTTTAAGAAATAATATTTAATATTTTAAATCTTTTAAAATAAAATTAGAGATAATCTTGGATATTTATTATCATATTTGAAAGATAGAATATAATATTTATCAGAAGACAATTTTAACAAATAAAAGATAATATTAATAGGAGAGAATCTTATATTTATTTAAAAGAAACTTGATTTTCCACATATAACAATTATATTAAAAGATATAGAAAATAAAAACTAATTAGGAAAATATCTCAATCAAAATTTTCAAATATAAAAGTTATATTTAAAAATAAGAGTAGATAATATTATGTTGGGATAAAATCATAATTTTCTAAACATAATAGTTCTAATGAAAACAATATAAATATTTAAGTATAAACAATTTGAAACATATATCAAATGCATAAATAAAATTAAATGGCAAAATTGACTAAACATATTTGATGGCTTTAAGAAATTGAAGACAATTTGAATTACAATAGTTTAAATTCAAGATATTATATCTTTATCTATTTTAGACATTCAAAAAAATCAGGTTTATAAAAACTCTAGATTTTACCAATTGCTTTAAAAAGTTGGCCGACAAAAACTCTTTTAGCTACTCAAGCACCAATATATGCATATACTTCAAATAAAATTCAAGTTGACCATATATACTTATCCAACATAAATATGTTAGGTTGATATGCATGCATCCAAAATTTTAACAATGAATGTCATTCATAATTACACAATTTGACATCAAAAGATTGCTTCTTTATTAACTTCAAGCTAAATTCGGTTGCAAATTTGTAATTCAATTATTTTCATGTGTTAATCAAACCACAAATCCAATATAATTTAATCAAATCAAATCTATAACTAATGCTAAATATACCATAGCAATCAATTTGCAAATACATAAATCACACACACATATATATGATATTAAAATAGAGTACTCACCTTCTTTCAACCTTAGTTTTAAATACTTCAAAAATATGCAGAGCCTTTAGCGTTTGTGGTGTTCTAATCTCCAAATGGTAGAGATTCGTGCTGATAACATGTTATAAAACAAGAGAATAAAGAACAAAGTAGAGAAAAAAGAAAGTAGAGAGTGAATGTATTCTATATTCAATTGTATATCTCAAAGGTCCCAACGACCACTATTTATAAAATTTACAAGATATAGAAAAGATAAATATAAGGAGAAGATAATAGAAAAGATATTTAGAAATAATATTTGGGGATATATAATATTCTATAGACATCTATATCTAACTCAAATATTTATAACAAATATCTTAAATTTAATTTATTTTAAATCTAATTTACCGAAATTAGATTTCAACAACTGAAATAAACCCAATCACCCCAATATTAACTACAATCAACAAATTAATATAATCTAAATTAAACCAAAATTACTAAATCAAAATACAGTCCAAAATAAATGTCAATTAATGAAAATTAAACTGTATTTAAAAATGTGAGGTGTTACATTATTCGATAAGAATACAAATTCAATAAGTTTTTTTTTTTTGCGTTTGCTTTTTACAAACTCGAGTTTTTTTTTTTGGACTCTACTTCCATCTTCTCCTTCTTCTTTCATCCTCATCGCCGCCACAATTATTCCTCATGGATATTGTTGGCATTATTCATTATCGCGGCCATGAATGGCCCAATGTGTGCTCCGTATTTGTGTTCCTTTTTTGTCTCTACTAGTAAGCAAACACATGGGTTGCACTTGCACATAATTTTTGAAGTTGCAAATATGATTTTATAAGATTAATTTTTTACTAAAATGTTAATAATTCTTCTTTTTAAAAAAAAAAAAGAAAAGAAATATCCGCTTCTTATTTGTGATACATCACATGCATAAATAGATTTTTTTTAGACATTAGGATTTATTAATCATTATCTTAGACGTACTCTTGATAATTTATATCTATACTATCAAAACGGGACTTAGGCAGAGAAACTTTTGATTTTTTTTTTTTGCTCCTTTTAGTTGATAGGCGATAATTATAGAGATATATGACGTAATTTCTTTGGCTTTTGTAACAGCCCACAGTTTCCTTAGAACAATATAACAACGATGGGGAAGCAAGTAAACAAACCAGCCAAAACTTAGAATATCCTAACTAGTTAACTAAGCTTCAAGGATGGAAACCCCAAGCCAAAATCACCAACCATACATAAAGTACTTAACCAATGTTTGAAAAAATAATAATCAATAAAAATAACAACTAAGAACAACCCAAACTATATATATATATAAAAAAAATCAACAGAAGCCTAAATTTCTAAGCCATGAATAAACGCCTTGTGATATGTCCAAGGTTCGAAATATCGATGTCTATGGAAATATCAAGATCCCTATTTTATGGAAATATCGATATCAATAGAAATTTCGGGAAAATTATGAAAATTGATGGAAATTTATGAAATTTGTTATAATTAATTAATGAAACATTTTGAGTGTGGCTTAGTTAGATTAGACTATAACTGACCATTTTTAGTCACAATTTCTATAAAGTAAGACAATATTTAGATGTCTAATGTAAATATCAGTGTAAATGTTGATGTGAGAGCAGAAATTAAAAAAAGAAATGGAAAAATAATTACAAAATAATAAAAAGTTTATGAATATTTCGAGGTGAAATGATGTAAAAATTATGAAAATTTTGGATGGTAAAAGAAAAAAAACTCACATCAATTCAATTTTAAGGTGAAAGGATGTGAAAATTTAATGAAAAAAGTCTGATTCAGGTTAAAAATAAATAATATAGGTTATTTTTTGTGGTTTTTTCAAATTCAATTTTTTTATGAATGAAAGTTTTGAGCCAAAAATGAAGCTAAAAATTGGGAAAAGTTGGAATTAGAAAAAGTAGTACATAAAAAAAAAGGCTTAATCATTTGTTGAAAATGACATTGACTGTGAAACTATAGAATTGTGTGTAATCAGGACCATAAATTTAAAAATTTTGAACTGTGTTAACATAATTAATTCAGAAAAAAATTGAAATTTTCTCAAAATGTCGAAATTTTTTGAAATTTTTTTGAAATCTCGAAATTTTTTCGAAATGGAAGAATCAGAATATTCTCGAAATCTCGAAATTTCGTCAAATTTTGGGAGAAAATAAAATTTCTCCCAATCAAGATTTCAAGGGCCTTGAAATCTCGAAATTTCAAGATTTCCATAATAAATTTCCACTATGGATATGCCAAAACACTAATCCTTCAATCTATCAGAACTATCGTTTGCACTTTCATCTAAAAAATATTTTGAAAAACAAAAATAGTACAAAATATTCCATAAGCAACTTCCACAACAAGTTTATTAGACATTTTCTTCAAAACAAAATATATTGAATCATAAAAGTTTAATCAGTAAACATTTGTTTCTTTTGGAATCTATCGTTGGACAAAAGTCAAACTTCAAATAAACATTTTTCAATCTTTCAATCAAAGTCTTTCAAAACTTTCAAATAAATAGTTTTTCAGTCAAAGTCTTTTAAAACTTTCAAATACAAAGTAGGAAAGATGTGTAGTTAATGTTGCCAGCAGAAATGGTTATCCGTCGGTAACACTAGTAAAATATGTTGATTAACAATCGACCAGAATAACAGAAACGTTGATTAACAACTTACCATAATAACAAAAATTACTTAAATGTGAGGCCAATGTGAGACCAACACATACGTGAATTAATGTGTTTTCTCACACATAAGCTTCAATCAGAACATATATCGTCAATTCCAAATTTGGCTACAATAAAAATACCATTAAATTCCCAAAACACAAAAATTGGCATATCCAGATAGCCCTAGTTGAATCATTCAGAAATATTTGAAACACAATATGTAGTTTCAAATATCAATTTCATTAGCACAAAATTCATCAAACAAAATCATTCAAATCTTTCAAAAGTTTGAACCAAAACCAAAACTGAAACACTTTCCATTCAAAATCAATTGAAACACGTCCAACTATCATTCAAAACAGTCATACAATTTCATTTAACCAAAATCATTGAACAATAAATACTTTTAGTTGATTCTCAAAACACATAAAACATGCTTTCAAAAATGAAATCATATAAAGCATGCAAATAATTTTGAACAGTTTCAAATGGTACAAATATACTTTCAAACATATTTCAAAATTTATCAAACTACAAGTCAAAATTTATATTTTGAAATAGATGTGGAAACTACTTACCTCCGTTAACAATCCCACGACCTCACTCCAAAATTCCAAATTCAAATGCGTGAATGTTAACTTTCTAAAAACCTAAACACATTCAAACTTTACCAATCAAAAACCAATATCATGTCTTTATGGGTCTACAAACTAACCCCAATATAACCAATCATATCTATCCATTATTCTTTTCACTTTAAAAAAATTTCCGCATAATAAGTTTTGGAAAATAAGGCTCTTGAACCACAAAATTAGCATTGAAAATCTGGTTGAAAACCCCAAAAACGCACACCAAAAATAGTAGAATTAATGCTCTACAAATACAAATCATTTTTCCAATCCTACAACATTTTAAACCCCTCAAAACAATCATAAATTAGGGAATAATTAAATTTGAAACTTTCTGCTTTAAATGATAAAACTTCTCCCAAGATTTCAAACACTTTAATTAAAGAATTGACACTTTTAAACCCAAAACTAGATCAATAAAAATCCATTTAAATTGTTGTAAAACAGTGAAAAGACAACCTTTTTAAGCAAAACTAAGAACTAAAATTAACATTTCAATGTAAAAATCATTTGGTAAGATTTCATTTGGAAAAATAGCAAAACAATTTTTAAATTAAAAAATTCTAATTAACAAATATCCAAATTACCCCACACACTAAAATTGATAAAATCAAGCATCACATACTAAAACAAATTCAGAAAAGTGCAAATACACTACACTATTACGCAAATACACTGTACTATTGCATTATATTTAAATTAAACATCGTCAAACACCCCTTACTCGATAGCAGCTAAAATTCCCACCAAACTCCGAAATAATCCTTAATTTAATTGAAGCCAACCATATCACACAAAACAAAACTTTAACAAAAAAACCCACAAAACAACCTTGATACTCATCTAGATAGGTCAATTCTTATTATGGCCACCTGACGACAATAACGATGATATCTGATAAACGGAGGCAAAAAAGATATTGAGAAAAAACGAGGAGAGAGTGAATGAGAGAGGAAGATCCATGACACTTATCGATGCTACCTCTGCAATGGGGTAGTCTCAACACAAACAACAGTGTGAGGCAGTCGATGGATGTGGCGTAATGGCTTGTGGTACAGTCAAGCGGAATGACACAGACGATGACGTTGCTCTTCACGCAAAGGAGGAAGCTCGCGAAGGAAGGGAAGGGTGGCGGCTTTGTGCAACACTATAGAAACTTAGGTTTCTTTATTTTTCTTTTTTTAATATTATTTTAACTTACAAAAACTTAATTAAATATAATTTTTTAAATATGTGGGGCATTGGTAACCTAAAACGTAGGTTTCTTTATTTTTCTTTTTTAATGTTATTTTAACTTACAAAAGCTTAATTAAATATTTATATATATATATAAGTGAAAATTTGGTTAAATAAAAACAAATCTAATATGCAACTAATAATTCAAATTCAAAATAGTTAAATAAAAACAAATCTAATATGCAACTAACAATTCAAATTCAAAATGGTTAAATAAAAACAAATCTAATTTGCAACTAACAATTCAAATTCAAAATGGTTAAAATAATAACAAATCTAATATGCAACTAACAATTCAAATTCAACATGGGAGAAAAATATGGCACCTTTATCTCCTAGATCGGTTAGATTGAAATGGTGTAAGTGATGATTCCAAATACACTGTATTTCTGATAAGGATTGATGCACGGTCTCACAATCGACGCGATGCCAATTACAATGTATTTCTATTTCCAATTGATACACGGTTTTGCACTTACAAAGTAATTTGAAACTTGTAATTTAACAACATAAAGGGCAATTAGGGGATTTCAAAAATATCTGGCATGTGCGCGACATGCTTTTGCCAAAAATATTATTAATTTCAAATTTTGCCAAAAATCAAGATGACCCCCTGAAATTTGTCATTCCGTCCAATTTCTCTATCTATCTATATCTGTGTTGGAATTTATGTTCCAAATCTCATAGTCTCTAAATTTGTTAAAAAAAAAAAAATTAAGTATATAAAGTGTTATTTATTTCTAACAAATAAAGTGTTCTTTATTATTTATTTGCATAACTTAAATCTAATAAACCAAGATTCAAGGTTATTTAATGTAGCTTGAACAACGTAGACATATAAGTGGATTGTGTTCAAGTAATAAGTATGCAGTACATGGATAAGGTTGGATACCTTATCCTGGTGACACTGCGTAAACGACCCACTCTGTAAATGTTACAACAATTGTAGGTGTTACATACGATTTGATCCAAATCATTCATGTACCGACATGCAAGTGGGGGTATCCTATACAATGAGATTGTATAAGATCAAACCACGAAATATATAGTCTCTCTTTGTAACACCGTTACTGAAGAGATTAATATTTCAAATGATGAATGATGGAGATCTCTTAGGGCATCGTTTAATTACCAAAAGAACCAATCAAAAGAAATTTATACTACCAAATCCTACACTACAACTATAACGACTTAGCAACTGTGGTAAGTCCAGGTCGATCTGCAAGAAAGCACGAAATATGTTTCAAATAGCTAATTTCCTACTTATAGCAATAAATGGGGGAGGGGTTGGTGTGGATAGAGTGGAGACGTGCACGAAAAATAAAAGCAACGGGTAAATATAACCTAGAATTGGATTAATCTAGTTTCGAGAACGAGAAAGGTTCCTATGCAATTTCGATCATCGACTTCTGTTAATTAAACATGCATTTGATCTATGTGTGCACAACGACCTACTTGACCTAACCCAACTCATCGACGCTACAGGCAACCGAATCATTCAATCATACTAAGTAAGCGTCCTAAGTATCAATTAAAGCCTAAGCTCTAATGAAACTAAATGCATTAATCCTATTGGATTCAGAAGCAGCCATATAGAATTAAAAACATTCGCATTAAGCCCTAGAATTCCATTGTGTGATTAACTAATGGGAAAGCCCAATTAATTATTCGATTTATCTTCAAATCTAGGTTTAACATGCATTCAAGGTCTACGAAAAGCTTATGTTCCTAGCATACATGATTCAGCTATTGCTACTTTAGTGATTTTAAGCATAGACAAATAAGTAAGGAAATGTGCAAGTCAAAATCGGTTAGCTAAGACATACATTCATGATAGAGGCGTCAATCTACACACAAACATATATCTGAATGAAATAAGATTTAAAGAAGACATAAACCAATAATTGCATTTAGTTCACTAACAGAAAACTCAAGAACATAAGTTATTGCTCCCAAAACAAAATAAAATTTCTTACCTCAACATCCCAAAGACAAGAGGAAGAGGGGGAGCCAAATCTTAAGTTACAACCCCAAAGAATTAAAACCCTAAGCTAAGATAGCAGAAAATATGAAGGAAAAGAAGAAAAATTGAAGAACTCTTCGGCCTCCAAACTTTCCACCATAAAAAAAACCTAAAAAAGAAAGAAGATGCAGCACCTAGGCGCTCAAAGCCCTAATCGGAGTGCCACCCTTAGCGCCTGAGCTGCACCTAGGCGCTCAATGCGCACGCGACTATCCTTCTGTCAATATCCAGAGCGCCTAAGCGCTCCTCAGAATGAAGCTCTCGAGTATTAGGCGCCTGGGCACTCTCTGAGGGGCATTTTAGAACTTTCATGTCTTTTGAAGCTTCAGGTGCTCGATATCACTTCTGATAGCTCCAAATCAATACCAAACGTCCCGTAACACTCCAAAATGCATGTTTCGCTTGAGAATGTACAAAAATAGACATTTAAACACATTTAACTTAACAAGCAAGTGAGATTAGAGACATATAAATGGCTCTTTTCAAGAGCTATCAATGACAATGAACTCAATCTCAATCCTAAGTAAATTATGAACTTCTGCTCATCAAGGTCGTCTTTTGATTTGTATGGGCGAGAGTGGCCCTAATCGTTGACTCAATATGCCTACCATTTTGGGGACGATACCAAGTGGGAAGCTGGAAACATAGCTACACAAGATGGAATTCACTCATTCTCACCTTTATGGTAAGAGTTTAATTAATTAATCTTGGATCATTGAAACTTATAACTGTAGGTCCATAAGGTCCATCTGCTAGCTCAAAACGGGTTAAACAAGGATATTTGGTGTTAAAAGAATTTAAAATGTTCAAATTAATTAAGGAAACTAATACTATTTTGTATATGATACAATTAATATAATGTATAAGATAAATTTTAATATAAAGTTAATTTTGAATTATATTCAAAATTAAACTATATATATGAAAGTATTAATATTTGAATAAAATTCAAATATTAAATTAATATGAATTGGATTCGTATTAACACTATAGGTTATAATTAATGTGAATAAGATTCATATTAAAACTATATGTTATAAGAGAATATATATATTAGAATATAATTCAAATATACATTGATATAAATATATGATATTTAAATTAATTAATTAATATTTAGTTAATAAATTAATTAATTAAATTAGATTTGATTAATTAATATATTTATTAATTAAATAACTCCCCTACAGTTGCAGGAGAGTGGGGAGGGGAGTTACCCATGTTTTATGTTGAGACTTAGATTTGAAAAGAGAGGCTCTGCATTCTTTTGACAGAAGTTTTTCTTTTGGGAAGATTATCTTTTTAGTCCCCAAGTTTTGAACAATATGTGCGTTTGGTCCTTAAGTTTTAAAAATGTACCTTTTTGGCCCCCAAGTTTATAAGAATAGGTCTATTTGGTCCCTATGTTTTCAAAATGTACCTTTTTAGTCCCTAAGTTTTTAAAAATATGTTTAAGAGGTCTCTCAAATAATTTTTTATTATTATTTTAAATAATTATTTGACATTTTAAATTAGAAGAATGATTTTTAAAAACCATCTCCACTCTAAAATTATTTTTTCTAATTTTAAATATCATATAATAATTTTTGAAAAATCAAACACAAAAAATACTTGAAGGGCCTTTTAAACCTATTTTTAAAAACTCAAGGACTAAAAGGGTATATTTTGAAAACTTAGGGACCAAATAGACTTCTTTTTATAAACTTGAGGACTAAAAAGGTATATTTTTAAAACACAGGGACCAAATGCACATATTATTCAAAACTTAGGGACTAAAAAGGTAATTTTTCCTTTTCTTTTTCACTCCCAATCTCTCAAAAACTTTCTAAAAAAGAAGATAAATTTCTATAGACAAGAGTTATCTGTAGAGTTGTTGATTCCCTATTTTTTCACGGATCCCACAATCCCTACTTATCCAGAGAATAGTAGAGATGTTCTCTTAGTGGTGTTCAGAATTGTTGTATTTATGTTTCTGAAGACTGGGGAGAAAACATTGAACACTGTTTTTCAAAGGTGATTATTCTTTTCTCTAATAATCTTGCAAAAGCATGCTTAATCTTGTTGTATTTTCTCTATTCTGTGAATTTGTTTTTGAAACAAAAGTTGGGGCAAAGCGATCACACGCTTCTTCTAGGAATTCGATTCCTTCAATTTGTCCCCTATATTTGTTTGTTTTTTTTTTTTTTACTTTGTTTTGCTTTGATGAGTCCGCATTGTTCAGAGTGATGCGTGCACATCAAATCCCTAATTTTCTAGAATGGTGTCTGGTCGTTCATGGTTGCTATTTACTCGATCAACAACCATTCTTCATTGCCAAAATTGACTAGGAGTCGTTCAGAATGTAGAATTCGACCTTTCTTCAACCATCTTGGCCTATATAAACCAGGAAAGGTCTCCTTCCTTGGGCATCTACGATTTTCAGCATTTCAAATGAGAGATTTCACTACTCTAACCAAAAACTCTTCAAGAACGGAAATTCTTCTAAAGAACTCTAGGTTTAGGTTATCCCTACCTTATGAGAACCTGTGTAGAGAGAGGATTCATCCTTGAGAAAGGAGAATTTGTCCTAGGAAGTCTTAAGCATTGTGAGATTGATTTAGATGAGTCTTTTTCTGTATTTTCTAGCACTTTTTTATTTTGTTCCTTGCACTTTTCCTTTTTCTTATTTATTTATTCTTCGAAAGTTGATATTGTAATCATGACTATTTAATTAACGACATCTATTCATTCTTTCGTAGTTGTGAGCTAAATTTCTATACAGGATTCAATCATGTGGCTACCGTAGGATCTTATGACTTGAGCAAATGCTAACACATCTTGTCAATTCGACTCTTTACATTTCCTTTGTTGTGAGTTCAATGATAACTTGTTAAGTTAAACTGATCACTTAATTTAACATACTAGCGAAATCTTAATACTAAGAAAGTTAAGATAAATATTGATTTCTCAAAGGAATATAGGACTAAGAGGTTAGAAATAGGAATGTCATGTATGCTTAAAAATAAGGTACACCATAGGCTAAAGAAATTGCATGAAAATAATCTAAGATTCAGTTAACCATAGAAATATAGGTCTAGCTACTTAAACTTCTAAAGGAACTTGATACAAGATCGAATAAGAGATATTTTCTATCCATGTTAAGTCTTTGTCAACCTGATGCGGCCGCATTGCCCAAGGCATAAATTCATGTGGTTGAAACTAGACTGAACCCCCTATTTATCAACTACCTTTTACTGTTTTATTTAGCATTCAAATCAAACATCACTCACTTTACTCAGTTACCATCGATTTCATTGTGTGCATTGTTTTAGCAAAATTTTAATACATCTAGTCTTGTGCGATACGATATTTGGGATACTATACAACCACAAACTCCCATCTTCATAGCATAAGAAAGGGATAAAGCAATCAGTGATTATGTAGCACCTATGTTTCAGACTTTTGATACTGGAATTCTTAACCCCCCAATCGAGGCTCTGACATTTGAAATGAAGCCTCTAATGTTTTAACTGCTGAATTCATTAGGCTAGTTTGCAGGATTACCCCATAAAGATCCCCACAAGCACCTTAAATAATTCATGAGGATATGCAACTCATTTAAGGTAAATGAAGTTCCTGAAGATACCCGTAGACTAAAGTTGTTTCCCTACTTTTTGTAGTGAGATTTGGAGGCATGGCTGGATTCGTTTCCCCCAACTGATAACAACATGGAAAGATCTTATGGATAAATTCTTAGAGAAATACTTTCCACATGACATAAATGCTAAATTTAGAGGAAAAATCTTTGCTTTCAAGCAGGCTCCAAAAGAGCCCGTTGATGGAGCATGGATTCAATTCAAGAAGTTGGTGAGAAAGTGTCCACACCATGGACTCCCAACACACATTCTAATGGAACAATCTATAATGGGTTGAATCAAACATCTAAAACGCTTGTGGTTGCATCTGTAAATGGAGTCTTTATTGAAGAAATCTACGAATGAGGCCACTGAAATCATGGACACTATAGCAAATAATAACCAGAATTGGGGTGATGTTGAGGTAGTAACGACAAAAATAGTAGCTGGAGTTCAGGATATTGATGCACGCACATCAGTGAACCAACAACTCGCTGCTTTAGGGAATATATTGCAAAACCTTTCATTAGGGCAACACACAGTTGCTACTGTTCAACCAGAACTACCCACGCTTACTTGTGACTTTTGTACTGAGAATCATTTGACAGATAGTTGTATGTATAACCCTCAATCGTTTTGTTATGAGTATCAAAAAGCTCAAGAGCATTGGGAGCCATGCTCCAACACCTACAATCCAGGTTGG
This sequence comes from Lagenaria siceraria, assembly GCA_002890555.2. Lineage (NCBI taxonomy): Eukaryota > Viridiplantae > Streptophyta > Magnoliopsida > Cucurbitales > Cucurbitaceae > Lagenaria > Lagenaria siceraria. Next base: position 15,697,810 of record CM016487.1, read on the forward strand.
AGAGCACATCCAAACTTTGCTTAGACTCGGCCAAGTGTTGGCAACAATACGGCTTTGCAAGGTACAAGGCAAACACCACTAGGGTTTCCTCCAATACCTTGACAACATCCTAGGGCACAACTGCCAGCATCGCCACCGGTCCAAAATCCAAATATGGAAAGCCTTTTGTAGGATTACACGGCAAGAAATGATGCAGCGTTACAGAACCTGGAAGTTCAAGTTGGTTAATTAGCAAAAGAGATTAAGAACAGGCTAGCAGGAACCCCATCAAGCAGTACAGAAACTCCATAATGAAGTGGAAAAGAGTAATGCAAAGCATTTACTCTACAGAGTGGGCTAGAATATCAACTGCCAACATGACCTTGTAATCAATAGCATAAAGAATCAAAAGAAGAAAATAGGGACACTAGTAAAGAGTTGGACACCGAAAATCAGTAAAAGACCACGAAAGAAAAAATAGCAGAAAAACCTAAAAAGAAGGACTGTCACACCCCTTCCCAGATTACCTACCTAACCTAGGAAGGGATGTAAAGATAGCAAATGTTAACCCTTTTGTGACATCTACTATCTATCTGTACCTGTTTTTCTCATAACTCATCACATGATTAACAAGTCTTATTATATAAATGTAACAAACGACTACAATCAGACAACACCCTTCACTCATTACAACAAGTTTATGTCTAAATGCCAAACACATACAAAAGTCTAAGAAAACTTGATCTGCATGAAGTGCTAATTGCATTAGTAGACTCTGGCTTTAATAGGCACCCAGAACTCTGTCGCTACCTGGAGGGAAAAAAATAAAACATTTGGAAAGCATGAGCTAAAGCCTAGTGAGTGGTAATTTAATAGGAACATAAGCTTTCTCTTTCGCAAACGTTAGTGAATTTATCAAAACATTTCAATAAATCATTAGAAAGGTATATAAGATTCAATAATAGCTCAAACTCGTACTTATTCAAACAATGGCATGATCACATTTCATATAAACCACATTATAAAACCTCCATGAACCACAAAAAATCCACACCAAGTTTGTACCCAATTATCCACTACCACCATGATATATTCCAAATGTGCGGCCTAGCATAGCTTACACACTTTCTATTAACACCGTAAAACATGCGACCGTACTAAGCTCACACACATTCAGAACAACCAGCAGTGATAAATAATAACACCAACAATAAGATCATACGTATATGCAGATTGGCCCTGAAGGCATATCATGGCTCCAAACCATCAACATATCACATTACAACCATGTGGTACTACGAAAACACATTCACGTAGCCCACAGGGAAATCACAACCATTTTCACAAATCATTCAAAGCCTCAAAACCACTATCAACAAATTTATTTACAACCATATAAATTATAGTAAGCAATATCAGATTTCAGTTTACATTTAGTTTCTCAAATTCACATAAAATCATAAGAATTCATAAACCATTCAAAGTCAAGTAAAATAGATCATGCCAACACATTTCACAAAACATAGCATACTTATATACTTTTCATATCAAATACTAAAAATAAACCACTCACAGTTAACCAGACTTTGTTCGTGTGCGTAATGGTTATGCTAAATGTATGCTCAGTTGTATGCTACTTATCATGCACATATATCAAGTTTTTCTCATATCAGCGCAAGTATAAACTAATACTAAGATTTCTTGGTGAGGACCGAGGTCGAACATGGGGATTTGTAGCTAGTAAAATGAATGAAAAGTTTAACTTGCGGAAGTTTCTAAATTGGAATGAAATGTTGGTGATAAATGCAAAATAATGAAATATAGAAAGATATACAACAAGTGAACTGGGAATCAGTGAGATGGTTTTTGCAAACAAAAAAGTTTTGATTTATCAAATGGAGAAAAAAGGGTTGGAGAAAACCCTCCATCAACCGGTTGAGTTCTTGCTTAGTTTCATAGATCGTGCTCCTAAATTCGAGTAGTTCTTACCTCTTGGTAGATGTATCACATAAATCATATGTCTATGATGCATGCTTGTTTAGTTGAGTCTAAGATGTTTCCTATGTCTAGGTTTAGTTCTTAGTTACAAAGATGAGATCCATAGTTACTTGCTCTTTCAAGTAGTTAACTATTTCTACTTAAATCGAGTTGTCAAGTGGATTCATGTTGGGATTTGTGCCCTAAAGCCTCGTAATTTATTAGTTTATTAATTTAATTATTAATTATGCAATATTAATTTATCTATTAACCATAAAAATCCAAGGTTATTATATAAAGTCTTGAACATGCATGTAGTTGACATATGAGTGGATCATGTTCAAGAAATAACCTAAAGGTCTATAGTATATGGATAAGGTTGAGTGTCTTCTCTTGGTAACACTATGGATACGGCCCACTTTGTAATAGTTACAAATGGTTTGATCCAAACCATTTATGTGGAGACATGTGAGTGGGGGTATCCTATACAAAGAGTTTGTATAAGATCGGACCGCGAAATATTTAATCTCTCTTTGTAAATCCGTTAATTGATGAGATTAATATTTCATAGGATGATCATGTGCGACTCGATCTTAATCATGAGTAACTTATGAACTCCTGTTTGTAAGGTCAGTCCTTTAATTTGCACGGGTGAGAGTGGCCCGAGTTGCCGACTCAATAAGCCTACCATTTTGGGGACTTGACTAAATAGGGAGCTGGGAACATAAGTTTCACAAGATAGAATTCGCTCCTTCCCGCATAGGGTAAGTAGATGAGTAGTTTCCTTAAGTGCTGATTTCGGGTCTTGAACAAGGGGCCCCACCCTCTCACTGGCCCGAGAGAGACTTAGTTTATGGTTGGACCATAAACAAATTGTTCATTAGAGAAATCAGTGGTACTTGAGAAAAATATGTAATTACAGAGGTAAAACGGACATTTGACCCAGCTGTAATTATGAACAACTCGTAAATGATCGACTTGCTTATACTGATTATATCTATGGACACAACTTGTCCTACAGTGCATAAGAGTTCAACTATGGGTCTATAGTGGTTTGCCCTGTAGTTAATGAAGGAAGGTTAATTTAATTAAAGAGTTTAATTAATTAATCTTGGATCATTTGAGCTTATAATTTGTAGGTCCATAAGGTCCCCTTGCTAGCTCACCACGGACCAACAAGGATCAACTATGTTGAAAGAAAAATTTGAAATGTTCAAATTTATGAGGGAAATATTAATTGTATTGGATACAATTTAATTACATGATTTATTATAAAGTTTATTTGAATGAGATTCAAATTATAACTTTATAATATGGAGAATTAATTTATTTGAATATGATTCAAATAGTTAATTATTTATTTGGATGAGATACATATAAATAAATAAATTATTTAGTTTGAATAAGATTCAAATTAAATATATAATGGGAGAATTAATTTATTTGAATATGATTCAAATAATTAAATTATTTGGATGAGATACATATAATAAAGTTATTTAATTTAAATAAAGATTTGAATTAAATAATTAGAGAGAGAATTAATTATTTTGAATTGGATTCAAATAATTAATTATTTAATTTGGATGAGATTCAAATTAAAGATCCTGTCGGAGATAAATATTTAAATATGATTTAAATATTTTAAACCATTTAATATGAGATATTATTTGGGTAGATATTTATTAATATTAGATATTATTAAATATTTAAATCTCTGTAAAGGTTATCCTAATAAGATTAGGAGTGACCTATGGAGTTCTATAAATAGGGCCATTGGGAGCTCTCATAGAACTCACTTTTTACACTCTACAGACTCTCTCCACAAGAATAATCTCTATGATTATTCTAAAACTCTCCCTCTAGAAATTCTCCCAATTTTCTTAGAAAAGTTCTAAGAAAATTCTTCTTCACATTCCCTTCATTCTTTCAAAAAGTGGTTCCCACAAACCGGATCCTTGTCAGAGTCATAGCAAGGAAGATCTCGTGGAAATTAGAAGAATTCAAGGAAGAGATTGAGAAGAATTCAAGGAGGAGATTACCGATACAAGGAGAAGATTTTTTTGCATTTGTGGATCGACAAAGGTATGATGTTTAACCTTTTCTTGTTTATTTATATTTTTAATTCCTTCAAGAAATCAAAGAATGCGATCACACGCTTCCGTCGGGATTCAATTCCCTTCAATTCAAGCAATGAAGAGTAAAATACATCAATGTAAATGAACTCGAAACTACGCTTAAACTCTTAAAGTTGATGAATGTTTTTCTCCAACCCTTCAAGCGATTTAGCTACTCATGCTTGTTTGTGAAATGAACATGAAGATGGAGGCAAGAAGTGATTCATGATGTAAGAAATATATTAATTAATAAGAGTGATGATTTAGTTCATACAAACTGCAAAGCATCCAAATATACTTAAAGATACAAAAGATAGAATGGAAATTTAAAGAGATGAAGCTGGCGGCGACAGTGTCCTGCTCGCCGATAGAGATGGTAGCTTCTATTGTCTGCTTGCGTTGGGGAAGGAGAGGCAATGGAAGTTCCACTCTCTTTCGAGGCTGAAGCTCACTGGATCTCCGATGATGATGGTAATGATGCACTCAACTATCACCGAGAGAGGAAAGATGGAGGATGGCTGCTGATTCCCGAGCTCTTTCGTAGCACAAAAGTATCTCTAACTATCTAACATTTTTTATCTATTGATTCAGCTGGCTTTTCTAGCCTCAAAATTGTATTTTTCATGATGCCATCAGGTAAGGCTCTGACGCAGAGGATAAGGCTGCGTTTGTCAATCGTCATCTCTGACCAGGTAGGTTGTCACTGTTCTGCGGATCAGAGGGCCGAAAATCCTTTTTGTCTCCAATTGTCAAGATCAGGTTTTCCGAGGTTCAAGAATTTGTCTTTTAATGCCATACGTCTGAGGTATATATTTCTTGATCTTCTTTGACGCATGCGTTGAACCTTGTTTTTCTGCAAAATGGGGCGTTTATAGAGTTAAATTGCAGGTTATTCTTTATTCAGCCTATTTACATGCTTGCACACATAAGAGGTATTTATCATGAAATTAAGCATAAGATGATGCATTTTTCAACATTCCTTCGTAGTTATTCTAAGAAAAGAGAAGCAATAACTTGTATTTCTACAAGTTACCAGGCTTCTCCTCGAATTTCCATTCCTCCTGATTATCCTAAAATTAAGTTGATAATCTTTTGATTAACCTTCAACTAGTCATAATCCAATCATTTCAAAATTAACTTTTAAACATAACCAATGATGCATAATTTATGCAAGTGCACGGGTTAAGTTATAATATAAAATGGTTAAGACTGAGTATCGTTCCACCGAGGACTTTGGTACGGTTCAATTACTAAGCTATTCAAGAATTGAGTCAACTTTATTCAAGGAATCAAACTCAAGTTTTGTTATGGTTTAGAAAAGCAAATAAGGAAAATAAAAACAAGTGAAAATCAAGAGATCAAAGCATTCTAGGGTGTCGATATCATTAATTAGTTCATTAAGTCAAGCTTTAGGTTTTCATGGAATTATAAGCAAACAATATGTTTAAGTCTAGAAACTATTATCCGTATTATTTTCTCTAAAAAATAACCCTTTTCTTATGCAACCTAATTGATTACTATTCTCATAAAATCAAGTTAAGAAGCATAGCATTAAGAACAATCGTCAACAACTTTCTTTACCAATCTAGCTAATTTCATGAAAGATCGATAAAGGTTCAATACTATAGATCTAATTAGACATACAACCACTCAATCATACATCTAACCTAACAATCATCAATCAAGGAAGAATAAAGCACAATAGTATTGAAAAACATATCATTCAACACATCCATGAAAAATAATAAAACATTAACCTAAATTCATAACTAAATCATCCAACACCCTAAAACTGAGAGTTGAGCCACACATAGCTATCAAATACATATTATCATATAAGGTTTCAAGCATAAGAGTAAAAGAAAAAAATCTTAGGAAGAAGATCTCTCGAATCGCTTCCCGTAATTGAGTTCATTCGATCTCCACTCAGTCGCACCTCGGGATCTCAAATGGCTTCCAACTATTCTCTAATCAATTTCCTCACTTTTGGTGTCAATCTCTCACTTTGAGGCTCTGCTATTTCGTGTATTTGGGTTGCTGATCACTCCTCAGTATATAGGAGAAACCTTCCAAAAATTGCTTGGAAAACAAAAAAAGAAAGACAGCGTCGCAATGTTGTGCCAATTTCTCGAAGCGTAGCTACGCTGCCTCTTCTACCCAAAAAGTGTGCTCTCAGGTCTAGAGCATAAAGGGGTAGTGTAGGGCTTTTAACATGTTTACATCTGAATTTGGCTCAGTTTGGTTCCTTTGGTTCCCGAAACTTAAATTCTTCACTATTTATCTGAAAACCACTAGCAAACACACTAATTCTACCAAAAACACTTCAAAATAAAGAGTAATTAGAACACAATTAAGGTGCATTTCAACCAATTTCACTTAAACTTTTCTCGAAACCCTAATTTAGTCAGATTTAGGATTTACTTTTCAATTTGGTCCTTTAATACCTTTTCCAATTAATTTAAGCTTCCAAGTAAGTCCAATTCTAAGTTTTAATTGCTCAACAAATGCTAATTATACTTATTTCTTCCAAATCCTAATTTCATTCAAAATTAGGGTTTTACTTAACACTTTAATCTTTTAATTACCTTAAAATCAACTTAATATTCTAAAGTAATTCAATCCCAAGATCAAAACATTTTTTTTGACATCCATGAGAACTTAAATTAAGCTTAGGAACACCTTAATTAACCTTAATTTTGTCCAATTTTACTTAATTCTCCATTAACCTTAATTTCTAAATTTTAAGGTAATTAACCCCTTAATCAACCTCAAAATTAATTTATGATCCCAAATTCTCCCAATTTTAGAGTTAAAGTATCTTAATGATACCAATTGGACCCTAAATCATGCATAAAAATACCTTAATTATCCAAAAATTGCAAAATCAACCCTTTAAGGACGGTCAACATGAAAGTCAACTGTTTTACCCTTTTAATAGCAGACAATAGATGATAGACATGCTTCTTCTTCAACCTCCAGCCCAGATTCTTCTAGATTTCGACCCTATTTTTCGACAAGAGTTTCAGACCCAATTTCACCAATTTTCAACCAACAAAAGCTTAATTAAACTCAAACCTCTTACCCATCATTAGATGCAACTAACCTCTAAATTTGTTCGTCTAAATCGCTCTAAATTTTTTGAAATCGACCAAACACTCCTTGGTACCCCTGTTTTTTGGCGAGTAGTTTCAAAATTGAAAATCAAACTTCTAGCTAATAATAATCAAATTGATTGCCATAGAATGTTAGATGGATTTTAAAAGTAACTTACCTTAAATTATGGAGCTTTGAATTAGCCTCAAAGTCCACGAATTTGTTAAAAACTTGTGGTCCTCTGTTTTTGCCCAATTCTTGCCGCCACTGTAAATATTTATTTTCTTTGCTTTTCCGGCAACGATTCTTCAATTAAAGCCTTCCACGAGCTTCCTCCTTACTTCTACTTTAGTTTAATCTAATTTTTCCCAAATTTTCCTCACAAAAACACCCTTAATTTGCTTTCTTCTCTTCTTCCTCTTTTTTGCGCCGACCACACCCAAAAATGAAATTCCAGCTTCTCTCTCGGTTTCCAGATTCGATTGGTGGCTCAACACGTGTCCAGCTGACCAAGCCATCACCTCTAAGCCATCCAATAAGAAAATTTTGAAGAAAGTATCTCAATTTCTCAAAATTTTCTCCAAAATTCTCTTTTTCCTCCTCCTCTCGGGTCCTCCTCATTTTTCTTCAATTTCCTCTTAAATTCACTTAAATTTCCAGCCCAATTAAGCTTACTAAACCTTAAAACATCCCAAAATTACATTTAGAACCTCAAATTTCCCAAAATTTCGCCATATTCAAAAAGTTGACTTTTTGTTTACTTTAACTTTGACCATTGATTGTTGACTTTGACTAACCCGAGCATAACCCGGGCATGCCTACTTCAATTTAATATGTCCTATACAAGGTCCATTAGGTTTGTTATGCTCAAATTTATACCTCGGATCCTTACCTTCTTTTCCTTAATAAAGAAAATGTTGGTCTCATTCTTTTTAATTTCCAAATATATCTCTTAACAATAGTTCCAAATCAAATTTAATCTCGAGTCCCTGAGTTCAATCTCAACCTATAAGTTCCCTAACAATTCCAAGAAAAAGTAAAGAAGAAAGGGTTTACAAGGACAAAGAGGAAATACCATCAATTCTAAAGGAAAAGGAGACGATACAAGTTTATAGGCCATCAATATCATGTCCCTTGAGATTCAAAAAGGCAAATTAGGACAAGAAATTCAAGAAATTCTTGGATATCTTGAAGCAATTACAAATTAATATCTTGTTGCTTGAGGCATCAAAGGAAATGCCCAACTAAATAAAGTTTTTCAAAGATATTTTGTCGAAGAAGAGGAAACTCCCACAATATGAAACAGTTGCGCTAACTGAATGTTGTAGTGCGCTTGTTAGTAGCAAGATCCCGCCAAAATTGAAGTACCCAGGAAGTTTTACAATCCTATGTTCAATTTGATGTTAGAATTTGGGAAGAGCATTATGTGATCTAGGAGCTAGAATCAACCTGATGTCGCATTCAGTATTCACTCAGTTAGGAATTGGTGAAGTGAGGCCCATTTTAGTAAAATTGCAACTAGCTTACCGATTGATTGCCAAACCTATCGGAAAAATTGAAGATGTATTAGTTAAAATGGACAAATTCATATTCCCAGCAGACTTTACGAAGCTGACAAGGAAGTACCAATCATTGTGGGGAAACCTTTCTTAGCAACTGGTAGGACACTTATTGATGTACAGAAATGAGAGCTTATGGTGAGAGTTCATGACCATAAAATAACGTTCAATGTTCTAAATGCATTGAAATTCCCCGGGGACATGGAGGTATGTTCTTCAATTGAAGAAAATTATAATTTGGCCCCATATGAGTTACATGAGTTAGAAAAGAGAAAATTCAAGAGATGAGTTGGATGAAGAAACAAAGGATGCGGTTGAAGAAGTCAATTACGTGCAAGATGTAGCCAACATTTTACCAACAACTTTCTTCAAATATGATTGAGTTTACCAACCAACAACTCAAATCAGTGTTGTTCTCTCTTTTGAAAAATAAGAGTATTCTCATAAGAAAACTAAGATGTGGAAATAAAGCCGTCAAGAGAAGAAGAAAAGAACTTGGAGGATGGAAACCGACAGTTACTCTTTAGTTGACATGATGGAGCAGTCAAAAAAAGGAATGCTTGCAAAGTGAATGGATAGCTAGTAAAAGCATACTTGGGAAAAGCATTAAGTCGAGACAAAACTTCTATCTCCCGAGTTAAGTTAAATTAAAAAGAGTGTGTTCATTTCTACATGTACGTTGAGTTGTCATTTGCTTTTGGTTATTTATTCTTCCTTTGAATTAAAGAAAAATAGATCTCAAAGAGTTTTTTAGTATCAAACCCATTGATCAAATACAAGGGGACTCTGTCTAGGCTGGTTTTGTCTAAGGAATGGGTATTTAAGATGACCGTAGGGAACACCTCAACTTAGAAACTTGATAGTGACAACCGCAAATGCACAGGTCAAGTTATAATATGAAACGGTCTAGACCGAGTATTGTTCTACTAAAGACTATTGTATGATTTAATTGTCTAACTATTCTAAAATTGAATCAACTTTATTTAAGGAATCGAAATCGAGTTTGTGATTGAATTTTGAAAACAAGAAAAGAAAGTACAGATAAGTTGAAATCAAGAGATAAAAGTGTTATAGGGTATTGTGTTCCTTTAATTAATTCCTTATGTGATATTTCGATATTTATGGAATTATGCATGAGTAATATGTCTCAGTCTAGAGACTATTATCTGTATTATTTTCTCTAAAAAATAACCCTTTCTTATGCAACCTAATTGATTACTAATTTATTGAAACCAAATTAAGAAGCATAACATTAGGCATAGTCAATAACAACTTTCTCTATCAACCTAGCTATTTTCATAAAAGATTGATAAAGATTCAAAGCTATAGATCCAATTAAACATACAACCATTCAATCATATATTTCTGTCTACTTGATAAAACCATAATTAGTTAGTCGATCATTCATAGGTTGTTCGCATTCACAACTAGGTCAAAATTACCGTTTTACCCCTATGAATACATCTTGTTCCTTAAGTCTCACTAATCCTCTAATGAACAATTGGTTTGTGATGCTATCACTAAACTGAGTCCCTCTTGGGCAAATGAGAGGGATTTGGCACATGGTTGTATTAAATACCAGTTGAGCGCATAACTATGTTAGAAATTTAGTCAAAGTTCAAAGCATGACAAAGTTGAAAACATGTTAAGTTCAAAGCATAGTGTCACAATCGTAGTTTACTAAACGATTGTGTGGCACTTGTTCTCGTTCAGGAATAAGTCAGCAAATTCAAATTCGGATCACCTACGGCACACCGGATGCCTCTCGCAACCTCCACCCCTTTTCTAGAGAAAACGATTTTAGAAAATGGGTTTGAAGGAAAATGTTTTCGCAAACGTTTCGTAAGAAAGTTTGAAAAAAGAATATGTCGTAAGGCTAGAAAGCAAAGAAGGGACAACAACGGCTTAATAGCTTACAACTCCGGGTATGCAGGTATGATGTCACGAGTTGGGCTTCTTCAACCGTGCGGCACAATGACATTTACTCGTACATGGTCAGCCTTAAGGGGAACTCAAGCCCCAATATTCTTTTTTCCATTCTTTTTTAAGCTTCGTCGGACCTTAGGCGAGGTTCTCTCGTCCTCAACCGAACTCAACTCATGCTGAACTGAACTTCATTCGGCCATACACGTCGCATGTACATGTATTTTTCCTCATCAAGCGACTCCATCCGACTTGCCTTTAATCTAAACCAAGTCTTGCAGCTGAACCTTGCCTTTACATGAGGCTAAGGTTATTAGCTTTCTCTCTCCTATTCGGGTCTATTTGTTGAGAATCGTCACAATCGACCCATGGGCATTTTTCCAACATCGGACCACCCGGACATCCATCCATCCGAACATATCAAGGCATGAAGCCTCCCGTGTCCATGCTAAATTGTTGTCGAGATAAAACGGCATAGCGGGTGCTATATTGAACCTCCGACCCATGGGAGAAGGCGCAATGTCGGCACACCTGTGCCATCCGACACTGTCCACGAGATCCCATTCTCAATGAAAGACGCCGAGACTCTTGTCTCTCAATGCTTGCCCACGCCATGATACATGTCTGTGTCATAGGGTAGCTCACTTAAGCCATCAGGCCCAGGGGTGGTGGAGAGCTGACACCATGCCTCCCCTTTTAATACATTCTGAGCATTTTCTTCCTTGACACCCTTGCATGTGCATAATGCCAATTCATCACTCGCCAATGTAGAGCACCCATCCGAACTTTGATTGACATGAAATTCGACGTGCTTCCATATTTTATAAATATAGATCTAACTCCAGAGCCGCTCATCCAAACTCGCAACGGAACACCTTCTTCTGAGGTTACAGCCCGGGGCCCCATCTGGCCCCCACTAAGCTTTTCACTAACACTGCCATGGCACTAATGCTTGTCTTCTTGCTTGATGCTCAACCTGACATACTTGTCCGCTTATCTTGGTGTATTGAATGATGCACGGTCCTCCTCGGTCGCATCATGGCACTTCTCTTGGCCCTCTGTCTTTGCCGGATGTGTCGACACTCCTGTGTCGCCACTTACACTATCTACCTCCTCACTCGTGGGGTCGCAATCTACTTACTTCAAATACGATTGTGACACTCTCTCCCACTTAAACTGTCATCGTCCTCAATGACATACTTGGGGGTGCAATCCAACTTCTTCGGATTGCAACACATAACAACTTCAAAGCATGATCAAGTTCAACACATGTAATGTTCAAAGCATAGTATGTTCAAAGCATGGTAATCAAAGTTCAAAGCATGGCTTGCTTTGAACGTATAGTTATGTTAGGCGCATAACTAATGAAAGCATGGTTGTTGGGAGCATAGTTGTGCCTATTGTGAGCATGACTCATTTTTACTTTAAAGCATGGCTCGCCCTTGCTCCTGTTGGCTTTTTGGCCCTTAATCTCAAATTAATTAATTTTAATTAATTAATTAATTAATGTTTTGATGATAACAAACTTGATTTGATTTAGTAACAATTTGAGTTTTTTGAAGTATCCATTGTGTAGAGCTTGGAACAACGGTTTCAACGCAATTTGAATCACTCAAATCAGAGTTCAATCGAAAAAGATATGGCCGATCAAGCTTAACTGAAAAATACTCGATGCCGATAACGTGGCGGCCGAATCATCAAAGTGGACCTACTAGAGGATGACAAGTGGAGCAATAGATAAGTGACACATGGAGCTTTTGATTTTTGTTGGTTTTGAAAAGAATGATTTTAAAAACAAAATGAATTTAAAAAGAAAATGAATTTAATATTATTATATGTGTTTGTGTCTAACGGCTAGTTGTGTTTAAAAGAAAATGAATTTAATATTATTTTATGTTTGTGTCTAACGGCTAGTTCAGTTTAAATCTCTACCATTCAATTTTCTTTTAACACAATCTAATGGTCCAAATTTAATGTGGTTTCCAATAACTTTTCTCTCTTTTTAAACACTTCATCTTCTCCAAATTTTCACAACAACTTTCATTATTTTTCAATCCTCCATAATTTATTAAGCCTTTATTGTTGCTCTCTCTAAGCTTCAATTTCTTCTTATTCTTGAGAGAGATTTATGTATGGTGAGGATTGATTTGTTGTGAGCTCAAAATTTGTAAATCCACTCTATTTAGAGAGTTTCTCAAGTGTGTTCTTTAATTTTTACAAACATTTTGTAAGGGTTGCTCTTATTCCGAAAAAGAGCGGTTGTACGGCTTGATCCTAATCCATGGAAAGGATTGAGTTTGCTCTTGAACTCACAAAAAGAGCAGTGTAGCGGTTGGGCTCTAATCCATGGAAAGAGTCGGTAGATCCTTATTCAAAATCTCAAGAGGTACTTGGAAAAGTGGATGTAGGCCGGTTGTGCCGAACCACTATAAAATTCCCGGTGTCAATTTCTCTATCTCTATCCTATTTATTTTTGCAATTAATTTGTTATTATATTTTATTGCATAAAATTAATTGCAAAATTTATTTTTTGAAATTAATTGGTCATACTTGTTTACTTAGATTGGTAGTTCTTAAATTTGCATATCTTTTACCAATCTTATCATTGGATTTAAATAGGGTGCCTAAAAGTGTTAGCTTAATTTATTGATTACTTTAGATTGAATTTATTTGCATGAAATTCTAGTTTAAATTACTTGTTAGTATAAAGTTTATTAATTTGTTTAATTGGGCCCACTTTAGGAAAAAAATTTCATTAATTTGATTAAACCCTATTCACCCCCTCTAGGGTTGCCATACTGGTCCTACAGCTCCAACACATAGTCTAACGTTACTCACTAGCTTAATCCTACCTTGAACCCACTACATTAGAAAAAGTAAAAAAGAAAAAAAACAATTTCGGGACCATTTACATCTCAATGGAAAGTAGAAAATGACATTTGGCAGAAGGATAATAGGATGTCAACAAGTAGAGGACGTGTGGCAATTTCTTGTTGGGAGCATAATATTATAAAAGAGAGAGGCTTTGCTTTTTAACTTCATTCGGAGGAATTTTCAAGAAATTGAAGATAAGGATCTCAGGTCACCATCTCTTTTCCTATCCACTTCTCCTTTTCATCCGCCACTTTTCATCATCTTTCCGCTCGGAGTTGTTGGTGACCGACAAGAGCTACACTCCAAGATTGTTTCGCGTTCTTGCTCTACCATAACTCCAGAAATTTCTCTATAATTTTTAAGCATTTAGTTTATGTTTCTCTTTTTTTATTTAAGTTATCTTCTACATCTTGAAAAATGCATTTAAGCTTCTTTTCTTCTATTATTTCTTTTATGTTTTTCATCACCATCGTGATCTAAATTCCATTAGCAAAACTTTCCTTGACAAGCCTCTAGATTGTGTCTTAAGCTTCTTTGCCATACAAACCCACTTCGATCATCGACTGGCTGTCAAAACGTTCGTTGTTCATCTTCATCCATCGTTCCGATCACATGTCGTCAATGGAGAGGAAGGTCGAACAACCCATATCTATATGCGCATCTAGTCGTTCGTTCACAAGAAACCCACGATGTCGGCATTCTGAATCCAAACCTAGCCATCCGTTGACGCCTTTGCAATCAACACGTTCATTGTCTTCTACGACGAACTCACGAGCATCTCCATCACATCAAGCACCCCCACCAAAGACCTGACCTTCGAAACCCATGAATGGGCCCTCTTCATAAGCATCCATGCATGATTTAATGGGTCTTAAGAAACCCTTGAAGGAATGGTGGATAAAAATTAGGAGGATGGAAGTTGAGTGTTGACAAGCTCTAAAAGAGGAAGTCAAGGAAATCAATCAACCAGAGACCACTATTCTGGTAGGAAAGGGTACATCTGGTAACCCTTCTAACACTAACCCTTCATCTTTGAAAATGCAGGATAAAGGAAAGGTCACCTCTCCAAAGAATGGGAAAAACAAGCTTTGGAAAGAAGTAATAAGGGAAACAGTGCATTCGGCATGCCATTTGGCCAATGAATACTCGAAACAAAGAAGATATGAGGGGGTTGAGCGAGCTCTTAGGCAAACTCTTGCTAAGGATGAGAAATAATGGATAAGGAGAGAAAACTTAGAGACAAGAGAGGAAGAAGAGAGAAGAAAAGATGAAGAAGCAACAGATCTGGAAAGAAAAAGAAAGACGAAGCATGTTACAGATGGTGTTCGCATCCTTGAAGAAAGGAATCAGAGTTTTGAACAAGAGTCTGGCGTTGCAGCTGCATTAGGCCAGCAACGAATAGAAAGTGAAGTTGTTACTTATGAGCAGTAAGGAGGTGATGCACCCACATCACCTAAATAGCAAAAGGAGGGAAAAGCTGCTATGGTTGAGGAAGACTTAGACCATTTGTTTGAGTACAATACATGAGGAAGAACACTTGAGTTCAGCTCCTCGAGCTCTGAGGAACAAGATGCCACATCCTCTGAGGGTGTGGTTGAGATTGAGAAGCCTACTGAGGGGAAGAAATGACGTCAAAATGAGTTACAAGATCGACGCCAGCAGCTAAAAGAAAAGGTGCTTCTGGTAGCACACCTTTAGAGAGAAAGAGGTCGAGGACAAGGAACGCATGGATAGAATCATCCCCACAGATAGTTATATCCGCCTCCAGTGACGACAATGTTAAATCTAAAAATGAGGAGTATATGGTTAAGAAGAGAGAAAGTTTGAGAAAGAGGGAAATGTTTGAGGAGAACGGGTTTTTGGCCGTGCAGGTATCCTCTCACCATTTATCAATTTGGTGATAAAGCATTACCACGGGAGCTACTCTGTAGTCAACCAAAGTCAGCCAACAGCCTATTGGTGAGGGAAGTACCTGGGTATGCAACAGGGGAAAGACTTCTCCTTGGTTCATGGTGGGAGGGTCGGTTTCCTTACCGACGAGATTAATGCTGTGTACTGGATCCCGAAAGAGGAAAAATAATAGAGCTTCCAGAGAATATATGCCCCAACTGAGGAGCAAAAATGGATGAGACTCTGAGGTTAGTGACAGTTGAGGGAGCTAAATGGCATATATCGCCTACAAGGTGCAATATTGGGCGATATCATAGGAAACCTAGCGATATTGCTCTAGCCTGGGGGCATTTTGGTCTTTTCATTTCTCTAAATTAACCTCGAACTGCATCTAACACTCCGAAATGTATGGTTTGCTCGAGAACCTACAAATATGGACATATAAACACATTAAACTTCATAATCAAGCTAGATTAGAGGCACTAAGATAGCACAGTTTCGATGTTATCAAACACCTCCAATCTAATTCTTGATCATCCTCGAGCAAGGCAAAATAAAATATAGATATGATGATTGCGCTACAAATGAGTGATTCTAATCGTAAAGCTAAAGATAACAACAATGTTCACAAAGCTAGAATCATTCAGATGTGTTCATTCAATTAGGAAATTCAAATATAAATCACTATCTCCTACGTGTGTGTGTGCTTAGCCATCCTACCTAGGTCTTTACAAGCTCGGAAAGGTTTTATTCAATCCTAAACTCATTTTCCTCCTACTCTGGCTTGAAGGCTGATAGCTCTCGAAAAAAGTTATTCTTATGTATTTAATCTCGCTTGTTTGTTATGTTTTATATGATTAAATGTCTATTTTTGTAGGAATTCAAGCAATTCATGCATTTTGGTGTGTTACGAGTCGTTTAGGGTTGATTTGGAGCTATCAGAAGTGAAATTGGACACCCGAAGCTTTAAAGATGCGAAATGACTAAATTACCCATGATGGTTTGTGTCGCTGCGCTCCCTAGAGTGCAGTGCTACGATGTAAGGCAGTAGCTAGCATTGCTGAGAATTGGATACACTGCGACTGAAAAAAAAAAAACCAGCGTTGCTACGCTGCAAAAAAGCGTAGCGACGCTCTCGCAATTTCTATAAATATTTTCTCTTCTCTTTTAGGGTAGGGCATATGGGATCTCATGGAGGCCGAGGTTTCTCTCAAAGTTCTTCTTCTTCCTTTGTATTTCCACATCTTTTAGGTTAGATTTTACTTTTCTATTGGGTTGTAATCGAAGAATGGATGTTCCCCTCTTCCTCTTGTCTATGAGATGTGAAGGTAAGTGATTTTGTTTAGTTTTGGGAGCAAGACTGATGTATTTTTCTTGAGTTTTCTATTAATGGAACTGAACGTATGTTGATTTTATGCCCCCCTTGAATCTTGTTTCAATTAGATATACGTTTGTGTGTGGGTTGACGTCCCTATCATGAATGTACGTCCTAGCTAATCGAATTTAGGTTGCGCTTGCAATTAAGCTTAAAATCACCTAAGTAGCTACGGTTAATTGTGTATGCATAGATTTATAGCCTATCTAGGATCTAAATGATGCATGCTTAACCTAAATTCAAAGGAAAAATTGGTTAATTGAGTTAGGGCTTTCCATTAATTAACCACACAATAGAACCCTATCTTTGCTATGAGACTTTAATTACTAGTTAGGACACTTCCTTGATTTGTTCATAATTAGTTGTCCGCCTTTGTAGAGGCTAGTTCAGTCGAGTCAAGAAAGTTGTTTGTGCATGCATAAATCAAATACATGGCAATTAACGAAATCGATGATTGAAATTGCATAAGACCCCTCTTGCTTTCAAAACTAAGTAAACCCAATCCTTGGTTACATTTACCCTGGCATTTTAATTTATTGCACGCGTTTATCTCTTTCCATACCAAACCCCCTATTTTATGCTATAATTAAATAATTAGCTCAACAAAACATCGCTAGCGCTTGCCTCCGTCTGGTTCGACCCCAGACTTATCACTATTATTATGTCATCGTAGTAGTAGTATAGGATTCAGTGTATTATAAATTTCTTTTAATCGGAAGTCTTTTCGGTATTAAAAAAATTCCGAAAAGCCCTCTGTCAAAGGCTCAAGAGTTAAGCTTCCTATACTCAAAATCAAAATGTAAAACTTAAGGGAACCAAACTTTTTATTGCTTTTTCTTTTTCCAACTTTTTTTTACTTTACACAAAAGAGGAAACCTTGTCTAGATGCATTACCTTCATTTGGCTTGCCCACACGGGTTACGTGAAAGACATCCAACTACAAGCAACGTCTCCTTAAAAGGCACCGAAGCTTACTCATTTCTCAGTGATACTTTAGTTTAGAGGGAAACTATGGGTGTCATAGCCGCCCCAAGTTAATCATACCGGGTGTCATAGCGGCCCCAAGTTAATCATACCCTCAAGAAAGAGGAGTAATCCCCTTAAAAAATATCAAACAAATTTTCTTTTACTCTACAACATACTTGCCTTTTACAAACTTTCTTGTATTTACTTTACACTAGGCTTTTACTTTACGACAAGAGTTTGGCAAAAACAACTAAATATGCATTACTAGGTTGAGCTTCAGATGACTTAAAACTATCACCTAGGCCTTTTGGGATGACAAGCATACGTGTCAAATAATCCAATCCTAAACCTTCAAAACCACAAATAAAACGACTATGTGCTCAAAGATACAAGGGA
Source organism: Lagenaria siceraria (assembly GCA_002890555.2). Taxonomy (NCBI): domain Eukaryota; kingdom Viridiplantae; phylum Streptophyta; class Magnoliopsida; order Cucurbitales; family Cucurbitaceae; genus Lagenaria; species Lagenaria siceraria. Next base: position 15,715,959 of record CM016487.1, read on the forward strand.
ATCAAGAAATTTTTTTAAATTTGGCCTAAAATCATGCATACATGCTCATGATGCAAAAACAAAGAGAATAGAGGTTATTTAAGGCCTATCACAAAATTTTCATCATCACATTACATGCAACACAATCATCATATCAACAACTCAACCACAAAGTCCGAGCTCAGGTGCTCAAGGACTTGCCCGACATGCATATATAGCCCACCCTTAACCTAAAACGATACATTGTCCCTAATATATCTCTAATCTAAGCTCAATGAAATAAAAGAGTCAAGGAAACAGAAAAGCTCCCCTAAAAGCATTTTCATGCTTGGGTCTTAGAGGTGTGGTGAAAAGGCTCGCCGCTTCAAGTGATCTTCTTTCTCTTCTAGGGTCAAAGAGAGGAACCTACAAAAGAGAAAACAATAAATTAAGCTAGGAAAGCAATAAAAGAGAACAATACAGTTTAACATATGGCTGCCTCTAGGAAGCGTACATTTTTAAGGTCGGGTTCTTGACCGTATTTTCCTGTCAAGGTACGTAAAAATTCTCATATTTCTTGGGCCCTTTCTTCCTTGAATCCACAAAACTGCTTAAGGGAAGCAAGCTTTTGAAGCATTCAAGGGCTCTAAAGACAGAAATATTTTTTAATTTCTTGTTTTTGAAAAATAAAATCCAGACTTGACTGTCCTTGAATCCACAAAGCTGCTTAAGGGAAGCAAGCTTTTGAAGCATTCAAGGGCTCTAAAGATAGAAATATTTTTTAATTTTTTGTTTTTGGAAAATAAAATGCAGACTTGACTGACTCAGCTAAAATTAAAGACTCGCACTCACAAGAAAAAGATGAGCAAACTGAAAAATTAAAGAGATGCTAAAGGGAAGAACAAAACGAAGCTTTGCAGCTTCTAACTCTATCGCTTGGGGCTCTTCGAGATGAAGCTCGAACTCATACTTAACCTTGCATACTTGTTCGAGATATGCCAGGGGATATGCATCCTCATCGTCGCTAGACCAACAGAAATTCTCAAAGAACTCGGCCTTAGTGGTATAGACAATGGGTGGCTTTAGACGGCTTTCCAGTATCGGCATGAAATATGCAAGCTGAACGATTGGGTCATCCTCAACTTGCAGAGGGGGCTGGGTCTTTAGGTGAGACTCAAGAGATTCCTGTGGGCATTGAAAAGATCGATTAGCAAGTTCAGAAATCATATCTTTAAACGACATACCTTGGTGTGCAGTTTGAGGAATCAGTTACTCAATATGTCGATCGATGTCGGTTACCTCACCACTGTTCAAACCGGTAGTCTTAGAGGATGGCTGCAACAAGGGCTCATCTCACCTCCCAACTAATTCAGCAATTTGAGTGATAAGGTCAGTCAGGCTCTGTAGGTCAGTTCTAGCCTCAAATTCGGAATAGAGGTTGTCCTGCTGGAAGCTCGAGAACTGTTGTTGCATATAAAGGTTTCCCTAATGAAACTCATAAGAGTTGTTAGTAAGCTTCAAAACCATTTCTTCTAAAGACATGCTTGAGGTGGCAGCGGGAGCATGCATCGACATCGAGATCGGGCTAAGCAGATAACACTTAAAAACTACTATTTTCCATAACTTAATTTGAGATCGTTTTTCTATTTAAATGTGTTAAATATGTTATTTTGTAGATATTAAGCACCCAAGAGGTAGAATCGAGCATTAGGGAGCTAACAAAGCTAAAAAGGACCAAATCAAAGCCCTAAGGAAGTAACCAGGTCAAAAGGATGAAAAGGCGCTCAAAATTACAAAACTGCCCCTCAGGACAGCGTCGCAGAGCTATACGCTACGTCATTATGCTGCAAGGCAGCGGGTGCCTAAACACTACAGCATTGCAATGCTACTATAAAGCGTTGCGACGCACCAAACATTTTGACGGATTCGCTGCCGCGCGCGCGAGAGGGCTGCGACACTGACTGCTGCTATATATCCTTTTTTCTCGATTTTAGGTGATTCTATCTCGGGCGTTCAGCCTCCAATCTCATTTTCTCTTCTCCTCTTCTCCTTCCCTCTATAATTCTTGCTTCTTAGGAGTATTTTATGGTTGTAAAGTTTGGACCGGATTTAAGGCTAAGGCAAGTGTGCTAGCTTAGGGCTAGGTGAAACCCATTGTTTGATTCTGAGAATTAATGCTTAATTTCTAGTTTCTCATGGAATTTCTATGGTTCTTGGATTTGATTTATGATCTATGCTTAGAATGTATGCTTGATTTGGCCAATCTCCATGTATTCTTTGCTAGGCTAGAGTTTGAATGCATCTATATGTATGATTGTCATCAGGGCAAATTCCAAAGCGTGCTTGTTTTTTAATTTAGGATGTTTATGTTAGGTTTTATGTCCTAAAACTCGTAGTTTGTAAACATTAACGTATATTCTATTTATCAATAAAGTTATTCAGTAAACTTGTTATTGAATAAAGTGAATTGTTGATCCAATAAACTAAGAACCCATGGCTTTAGTATGAAAACTTGAACTTTATGTAATGACATAAAAATGGATCAAGTTCGAGTAAATAGCCCAAACGGTTTATAGTATAACGATAAGGTTGGGTATCTTATCTTGGAGACACTATTGAATGCAGCCTAAAATTGATTGGTTTTTGGCATTTCTTAGTGCAACGCTCTTTTAGGAATTTCACATACCTTGGAATTTGTTGGATTGAAATAAGAAGTAGAATGTTGATTTGAATCTTTTTTAACATCTGCACAAGCTTCTCGTCAATGCTTTCCTTCTTCGGTCTTGTCAACCTACTAGGAAAGGGCGGCTTAGGTACATAAGGCTCAATCAAAGGTTTAGAAGGCTTACTTACCTTAGGTTCGGGTGGTGGTGCCTTTGCTTTTTTTTCTTCTTTTCTTATCTCTTCTTGTTGGTCAACCATAGAAGATAGATGAGGTGCAGTGGTTGAAGAAGGAGTTGAAGGAAGCTCCTTGCCACTCCTCAACATAATTGCACTTACATTGGGGTGTCCGGGTTGAGCTGGTAGCTTTCCCGATGCTTTGCTCTCCAACTTGCTTATCGCAGTTGTCAATTGGGTAATTTAGGTGCCCAAATTAGAGAATCTGGTCCTTATCTCTTATTGTAAAGTCTTGGTGTCTTGGGATTGTTGAATTGAGTCTTTTTGGAGTTGATGAATTTCCCGTTGAAATTTTAAAAAGTTGTTAGCAAGTGATTTAATAATATCTTTAAGAAGCAAACCTGAGGAAGAAGAGGAAGGTTGATTGTGTGGTCTACTGTCTTGTTGTCCTTGTCCTCCCCACTTGAAGTTTGGGTGGTCACGCCATTTGGAGTTATAACTACATCAATTTTGACTTTAGATGTCAGTTAACATTTTACAAACGATGACAAATTGACTATATGATGTCGGTTTTGGAAAAATGCCTAATTTTACGGAAATTTTGTAGTTTTACAGAAATTTGGTATAAGATGATGGTTAAAAAACGTCATCAAAGATGGAGATATAATGGTGGTTTTAAACTGCCATTTAAAGCTAAAAATGTAAGAAAATATATTGAAACACTACAAAAAAACAGTGTTTATAGATGTTTTTTCAATGTCAAGTTTGACTGGACTTGACGTTTTTAAAAATGTCAAGGAAGCCCGTGTCAAGAATGTTAGGGTTCTCGACATGGTATAAATGTCAACAACAGTGACATTTGACATTTTTCAAATGTCAAGAATATGAGGTTCTTGACTAGGAAAAAATGTCAAGATGGTTTATAGTTGATATGTTAAAAATGTCAAGTACACTTAATTTGATATGTAAAAAATGTCAAGCATATGGGTGTTCTTGACAAAGATAAAATGTCAATTGTATCTATATTCTTGACAAATTTAACTTGTCAAGTCCGTTTGTGGTTTTTTTTAAAAAAAAAATTGCATTATTAAATGTTTACCTATAAATTGCTCATGTATTTTGGTCCAATAATAACATTGAATATAAAAAAGGACAAACATAAACCCAAATAAACGACACACATTTGCAAACTTGCCAACCAAAATTTTTTCCAATATACTATCATAAACAAAATATTCACTTCTTCACATTGTCAAATATGTAACCTTACAAATCCATGAAGTATACATTTTCTAAGTTATAAGAATATGGACAACCCCATATGAACATTTCCAAAAAGAATAACATAATTTCAAAAGTCAACCCCGTATGAACAATATCAACAAAATTACATTTCTAAAACTATGATCAAAACTATAATAATCCACCCCATATGAACAAAACTATCATTCCCAATAACACCTGTCAAAACTACTTTTTGCAATCATCATCCATATTAACACAGTTTTAGAAATGTAACATTTTGCAATTAACCACCCCCTTCCCATATGAACAATTCCAAAAAAATAGACCTATATATTAGTCATGCTATATCTTCAAAATGACAAAAGTATATATGTCCATATCTTAAATTGTGAGCATCTACTATATGTCTGCCATATTCTTCAAAATGACCAAATTGTGCAAGCACCTACTATCACATATAGGTTCCCAGAAAGTCAGCCAACTCAACTCGCACCTCATCTAACTCGATTTGTGAGTACGAGTTCCTTATATCAATCTATAAACATAAAAGCAAACAATATAATGAATTCTACTTTTCCCTGTGCTATTTGAAATATCAAAATAGTTTGATAACCTACCGAATCTAAGATGACAATGCTTCTTTTGGTCACAATATCTCTCATATATACCTCATAACGTAGTATCCACATTCAGTGCTCCCAACTTGTAAAGGACACTACAGTAGAGAACCAACATAATAATAAGGGATGAATCCTACGAACTAGATGTCTACAATATAATATAAAGTAATGTTTATATTTGCCTTTACTGTTCTCCACAATGTTTGCTTGCGGCTTTTTTGAATATTCTTTTGAGAATGAAAAATCGCTATTACTCTGTATGCCAAGAAATAACCACAAATTCTAAAATAAAGTACACTTTAAAATGAAAACTATAAAGGAAAAAGGTTAACTTACGTGTCTGTTACGTATCTTATATCTACCCGTGATGTTGTCCTCATTGAGTCAAGGTAGTACACAGTATCATCGTATGCATTTATAGCAAGTAGTGTCCAATGACCACTAATTAATAAAATATAAATTAGTGTTTTGACTACTACATTATGGTTTGAATTAATAAACAAATTTTACTCATCCAGGATTAAAAGGAGCTAGAACTATTTGGTTTGTCCTCCTCTATTCCAAGTGTAGCATCAACTCCGCCGACCTCTAAATCTTCATCACTTACTGCAGCATGCTCCATGTGGTTGGTATAAGAAAATCAAGTTGTCAAACAAATATAAGAAACAAATGTAAGAAAATCAAATTTGATGGATGAAAATGACAAATTTAAGAAACAAACAATTTAGAACCCACCCATAGAATGTTATTTAGGAATCCATGTGCCTTCACAATCTGATCGTACATACGTTGAGATGTTCTCATCCAAATCATTATTTGCATCAAAATTTGGCACATTATTGGGTATTTCTTGACAATGTAATACTGTATTAGAGCATGCATGAATCTTTTCATATTCCATTCCTAGTGCACCTAATGTTTTCTTTGCTTCATACACTGATTTTGGGAGCTCATTGGTAGTAGGAAAAATTTCCTTCAAAGTTTTGAGTAGTTCTGAAAAACTAGTATCACTCTATCCATATCTAACTTTCACATTATACAATTTAACTAATGTAGACAACTTGGTGTATTTTTTGCATCCTTCGTATAATATTTTTTCTGCATCATTAAGCAACTTCTCAAATCCATTCGAATTTCTTGAATATTCCTCATGAGCAACTTCAACCATCTCTTTTACACTTCCAACATCAATCCCTTCATACACGTGGGTGTCAAACTTAGAAGATTGATCTCCACAAAAAGATGAGTTAGGAAGTTCTTCACCATGCCAAAACCAAATTTTATAACTGTCATCAATCCCATTAATATATAAATGATCTCTAATACTCTTGCTACTATGCTCTTCACAATTCTCACATTTCAAACAAGGACAACGAATAGAAGTGTTATTCGTATTAGAAAATCCAAATTTAATGAAGTTTTCCACACCCAACTCATAATCTTTGGATAACCTACTCTTGTGCATCCATGATTTATCCATAATTGTAAATCTAGTAAGAAAAGATGATGAGCAATGATCAACTTCCAATACAAACTACAATGGGGGAATATAAAAGTGTAAAAAACGAACGAGTTCATATATAATTGGCAGGTAGCATTCATATAAAAAGGTGTAAAAAAACGAACAAGTTCATATATAACCCTGACGGAAGGATCTCTCACTGATTGGGAAAATCAAATTAATGAAAAAAAGAACACTAAATTGGAAGGTAGCATTCATATATACCCAGAAAATAATAAGAATGTAATGCAAAATACATACCCAGGTAGCATTCATTCACTGTTATGCAAAATATTTTTCTATTGGAACTTCTTAGTTCTTCAAGATTTTTTATTTTATAGAGTGTGCAGTGCTGGAATGTAATGTTTTTTCTTCATTTAACTCAAAAAATTGTATGTTACTAATCTAGTTTCAAACTCTACAAAAAAGAAAAGAAGGGAAACTGAGAGGGAGAAGGGAAAATACCAAATTACTTCGGCAAGAGGGGCATTTTGGTGGCAGATTGAAGGGCGTTTCAGCGGATGGAGGTGACCACAGCAGCAACGGAGGTGGATGGAGGTGACAGCGACAGCAAAGGAGGTGGATGGAGGCGGTGGCAGATCAATTTTCTTCGCGTGATGACGAAATCAATGGAGGTGTGTTGCTTAATTTTCGATGAAATATTTCTTTTTAGACTTCTTCGATGATTATGCTTGTGATTTGCTAGACTATTAGCAATTCAAGTTTTCCTAGATATCAATCCAAGTATAAATTGATACCAGGTTATCTTGGTGAGAACCAAGGTCGAACACAGGGATTTTTATATGACTAAAACTTTTCTTATAACGAAAATCTCGAGGACAACGAAAATAATTTGAGGATTCGTGATTAAAAACTAATTTAAAAATACTTGAAAAACAACTAAACGGGATGGTTGAGTTAACAATGCAATCTTAGTGTGACAGTGATAGAGAAGAAGAGTGTTGGGGACTGTTATTCATCAATACATCGAACATCTAGCTAATTATATCAATCGTTCTTTCAAACACCTTTGGTTCATACCTGTCAGCAGAAACGCCACATTAATCATATTTCTATGACGCGTGCCAGTTTGAATGGATCTAAGGCAAAGCTTATTTCTAAGACTATCCTATGATCTACAGTAATGCAATTGTTAAAGACTTACTTTGTCAAGCAGTCAATAAAAGAAAACAATCTTGTAAATGATCAATAAACTTTACTCGATTTCAACAATATTAATTGTTACAGCTCCCAACCCTCGTGAATGTTTAGTTACTCATTTTAGCTGTAAAAATGTATGAGAATAGAAAGTTCAACATTGGAAAAATTATGCAAACATAAAACTCTATATTGATGAGCAAACAATGAAAGTAGAAATTGTTAGCAAGAAATGTCTAGCTAGCCAACAAAGCTACAATGATACTGAGATTGCGAGTAGTGGATGCTGATAGCAATGGAGATTTCGCCTCTCTCGAGTCGGAATCCGTCACCAGTCGCAGCGCCTTAGGATGTTCTACAGTCGTTGCTGTGAAGAAGGTAAGCAGGTGTGCAGAGGCGTTCTACAGAAAAGTGAGATTTTTCGATTACCCTAATTGTCGTCGTCTGTTTTGCTTTTATCGGCGCTATTATGGCGCTTTCCAACTTTGGTGCAGGTGGGACCACAACGCGTTCTGCTTTGACTTTTCTGATCGCGTTTTCCGCCTCTTTCTAACGGTTTCTAGTGTAAAGGATCTCTCCAGCTGTCATGATTGGCTGGCCATGCGTTGATAATGTTCTCGCTGCATGGTTGCGCTGAAGCTGCCCTGCACATAAAACATTCAAGTGTCAATTCTTATCAATAATATCGCATATTGTCTTTTTCATGCACTTACGCGTAGTATGAGAATATATTAAGGAATCATGCGTTGAACTGCCTTTCTTTTCACTAATCATTCATTTATTCTAATACAAAGAAGTAAAATAACTTGTATTTCTACAAGTTATCAAGGTGAAGGGAAATTGCGGCAGCAGTGGAGGTGGATGGCAGCAACGGTGATGGTAGTTGGGGAAGGTGGATGGAGCGGCGGCACGAAGGTGGATGATGGAGCGGCGGCAACGAAAGTGGATGATGGAGCGACGGTAGGCGAGAAGAAGGGGAAGGGTTTTCGCCTGAGAAGGGGAAGGGTTTTAAATTCGATCTTGCGTGCGTGCGTACTGAAAGCAGTGTGGAAGGGGTTTTTTAATTAAAAAGTTTCTTAAACATTCTTGACATTTAAAAATGACAAGAAAATATATATTAAATTTGACATTTTAAAAACGTCAAGTAGTGTGCAACGTGAAAAAAATCCGAAAAAAACTCACAACTTCCGTCTTTTTTTGGAAATTTCTTGACGTTTTTTCTTTAAAATCACCTATTATGAAAAATGTCAAGTAGTTAAAATTACAAACGTCAAGAAATGTATTTTTTCTTGTAGTGAAAAACGTGCGCAAAATAGTCTTAGATTGTTGACGATTATAAACCGCCACCAAAACAGGAGGATACAATGACGGTTGTAAACCGTCATCGATAGGTGTTTTAAAAACATATCAAAACTACATTGTTTTGCTTTAGGGTTAATGTGACATCGTTTTGTTTCAAAACTAGAATGATGACGATTTAAGGTTTTCCAAAACGACGTTCTTTTGGGTTAAATATCTATCTATATGAAAACTTCCGATTTCCTTTGTCTTCATAGATTGTCTGGAACTCGTTCATTCAATGGCGCACGGCTAAGGCTGGAACGTAACCATTCGACGACACACAACTTTTTTCATTCGACATCGCATGACCATTATATCAACGGCAGGACTTCGTTCAACGGCAGGGACGTCATTCTATTGCCATTGACGGTGGCTTGTCGAAATATGTGTGGTCTTGGGCACAAACAACAAAGCTTATATAAAAACTCTTCCTCACAGTCAATCACAATACCGGCAACTTTTTGGGTAATCAAAATTCTTCACATTATATACACATTTATTTTCCATTTATTTATACATTTGTTTCACTTCTTTGTTTTTTTTCAAGTATTTGATTGCAGCAGCCCATCTTCAAGTCTAGAAATTTAACTGCAACTTCAACAATCGATGAGTGCCTCCAACTTGTCCACTGACATTACTTTCTAGGCCAAGTTTCTCCCCAATTAGAAATTTTCCACAGAATTTGTTCCTTGGATCAAATCCCTATCTCTTCCCTTTATTTATATTATGAACACTAATGTGTAGTTTGTTGTGATTTAGTTTTTTGAGGATTTTTTTTAACTTTTGGAATTCCTTTCAATTAGGACTTTTACCTTAGCACTTTGATTTTGATTGCACAATCTTTACCCAATTTTTTAAAATTTTGATACCATATAGAACTTGAAACTACATAGATAAGAAGAAAGTATATTTCTGTATAAGTTCTCTTATTTTCAGGTTTATCCAAAAAGACGGGAAGAGTTGAAGGTGTGAGAAAAATTAAGGATTTTGAAAAGAAAGGTTGGAAAAAGGTATAATTAAAATGAGTGTTTGAATATTCAAGGAAGGATTTTATGGGGTTAAGTAAGAAGCATAACCATGTATCATTTCAAGGCATAATGAAATTAAAAGATATATTGAAATATATTAAGAGAGAATGGCTGTTGAAGTGCATGAGGATTGAGGGTGACATTTACAATATAATTATTAAGCTAACGTCTGCTTAGAAAATGATCTCAAATTGTAATTGGGTATTGTGACCTCTGTGTAAACTTTGTAATCGTTTAATTTGTTAACCCTTTGTAATCGTTTAATTTGTTAACCTCTCAATCTCTTTCTCCCATCATGTATTAAATGTATTCTAATTCCCTTGTTGAGCATATACCATATGGATAATGATGAAATAGAAGTTTCATATATTAAAAACTATAAAATGGAAATGGAAGTTATTTATCTAAATTTCAAGCATTAATTAACTTATCATTTACACTTTACACAATCCTTTCTCTAGTATGTTTTTATTTGCTATAGCACCTAAACGAGCAATGTAATCAATTGATAAATATAGCTTTAAATCACTTAAGTTTATTTCTCTGTAACCTTCTACAGACTCCCTTATGTCGATCTATGTTGATACATGTGTGAATGTCAGTAAGTTTGAGTCAACTCTTATGTAACGTTTTCTCCAAGTGAATAATGAATCTAAATTTGGAATCGTGTAGTAGATACTTTGAAGGGTCAGAAGTATTGAATACCTTCAAAGTAGTCGACTCGAGGGAAATCACACCTTATTTTGGGACACCGACCAATTGAGTAAGGATTCTATCAACGATTTTCTCAGATCAACCATGACAAATGGTGCTCGTTCCATACAAACTTAGGTAAGAGTTTACATTATTATATATTAGTTGGATTTTTATGTAGCTTTTGATAAGAACGTGATCATACTCATTTTCATTTTTTTGATAGGGGTCATTGGATATTGTGTGTTGTTAACGTACATTCAAATATAACATATATTTTAGACCCACTGCACCCTAGCAGGTTGATGATCTGAAATATATATTGTAAATATGTAAGTTTGTAAAATATTTTATTAATATAGTTATAATTTCAATTCTTTAAGCTTGTTAAAAAGTTTGCATTTGTGTTTGGATGTTTTTATCCTTTATTTAGGGCAATGAAAATGTATATGACTCAAAGTACTCACCGAATACAAAACATGTCAATACTACATGACTTCCTGTAAAGGTAAATAAAATTGAGTTATAATCAATTAGCTATTATTACATATACAAGACAAATATTAACTATTGTTATTTATTTCTACATTTTAGTGCCCTCGCAAAAAAGGTAGCATGGAATGTGGGTATTATGTGATGAATTTCATGAGAGAGGTTTTCCATCATCCATATACTCCTATCAATTCCTTTGTATGTTACTATTCTAACTTTTTATATATTGCAAACTTAGTGGTAATGAATTTATTGTAATATTTGTTATTTATTTGTTTTGATGTAGTTTAATACTAGGAACCCTTTTACCCAAGAGAACCTCGATGAGGTCCAAATTGAGTGGGTGGAGCATGTATCAAACTACACTTGATCAAATTGCATGGTGCCACAATATATATTTATTTGGCTTTCGCTTTAAACTTTTGGTATCCCTTAGGCATTTTGTGTAACTTTGTTCGGTTGTACAGTTGTTGGAGAGTGTCAAACATAGGTTTAAAACATGTTGTGTAGCCCTATATTGAAATTCAATTATGAATTGATCATTAATATTGAAATGATAAGACAGATTGTATTCTCTAGAAGTTCGTCTTTGTTTTGTTGAATATTTATGTGGAGAAATTAATCGAAACAGAGGATGATAATTATTAGTATTAAAAAAACATTTATGCAGAATTTGGGTTCTATGTTTTACTAATAATTTGTTGTAGGTTATAGAAGATATGATGTCAGTGTTAAACTGACATCGTAGTATACAACAATAACAACTATTAAACGTCATCTAAACAAAATAACTTTGATAGAATCTATGTCAGTTTCCAACTGTCATTCATGACTTATATTATATCGGTTAGAAACTGACATCGTACCTAACCATCACCGTATTATGTATCATGTCAGTTACTAACCGCCATCATAGAAAAATGCCATTAAATGTCTGTGATAGGATGACAGTTGCAAAACAACCGCCATCGAATGTATAAGATGGCAGAATAGTTGATGGCGGTTCAGAACTGCCATTAAAGGTAAATCGTCATCATATCCTAAGATGACACTAGATACAAGGGCAGTTTGTAATCCGCCATCATATGTACACGATGGCAGTGCTAAACTGATATCTAAAGCCAAAATTGTTGTAGTCGTTATAGGTGTTTTCATAAGGGTCATACTTCCTTTGAAACCCTTCTATTACATTTACCTCTTGGTTGGCTTGAGGACAATTTTCCTATGAGTGCCCTAACACTCCGCACGCTCCACACTACAACAATTTTAGTTTTAGATGTCAGTTGGCATTTAAGAAACGATGATAGATAGACTATATGATGACCGTTTATAAAAAACGTGCCTCTATTCTCAGGAAATTTTGGGCGTTAATAAAAGTTTCAAATATGATGGCAGTTATAAACCAAGAGAACCTCGATGAGGTCTAAATTGAGTGGGTGGAGCATGTATCAAACTACATTTGATCAAATTGCATGGTGCCACAATATATATTTGTTTGGCTTTCACTTTAAACTTTTGGTATCCCTTAGGCATTTTGTGTAAATTAGTTAGTTGAGTTTTCAATTCACTTACCTCTTTTGAGTTCGATGGGTCATGTTTTGTGCACGCATTCCAAAACTTTGAGAGTTCTCCACCATTCTCGAGATCAAATCTTTGGCTTTAGAAGGTGTCTTGTCCGCTAGGGCTCCTCCCGTTGCTGCATCAATCGAGGCTCTTTCATTGGATAACAAGCTGGATTAGAAATATTAAATAAGGAATTGGTCCGAGATTTGATGATGCGAGAAGCTTGAACACAATTGCTTGTACCGCTCCCAATACTCGAACAAAGACTCTCCAAAGTCTTGCTTGATCTCATAGATTTCCTTTCGAATGTTATGCGCTCTTGACGCCGAAATTTTTTTTTCAAGAAATTTCTTTCTTAAAACCGCTCAACATCGTGATTGAGCCGAAGGGAGATAATATAGCCAATCTTTGGTCGTGCCCTTCAATGAGAAAGGGAATGCTCTTAGGTTGAGTTGCTCCTTCGTGACGCCTTGGGGCCTCATTCCGTCACAAACCATATGGATGACTTTAATGTACTTGTGCGGGTCTTTGCCGACACTTCCTTTAAATATAGGCAAGTGACGGATAAACCCAGACTTGAGCTCAAATGGCGTGGTAGTCTCCGAATATAGATGCACCATGGTTGTCGGGTCATATCTAGCTCGAAAAGCTCTTGTAGGATTCTTTTACGTGCTTCTCCCATGATGACTTCTTGTAAATCTTGCTCCACTTCTCTCAAGTTGTCAAAACCTTGTTGATTCTCCTCTAAATCTTCTTGATCTTCTTCTAAGATCCTTGTTCGTCTTTCCCTTCAGATTCGCCTTTCCTCTTGAGCAATATCTACAAAAAAAAATTAGCACGTGGTAAATCAAGCAATTGGGTGGATCCTATCTCCTAGGTTAGGTTGTTTTTATTTTTTTAGCACTTTTATTTTCTAAACTTTACATTCCTACACTTTTATCTTTTTGCACCTCAATTCTCAACCACACCAACCCCTCCCCTCCCCCCTCCCTCCCAATTTATTGCTTTAGCTAGAAGTCTTAACTAGTTTGAAACTAATCTTCGCGCTTCACTAGGGGGATCAACTCGGTCTTGTCACTTGTACTCCTCAGTAGTATAGGTAGTTTGGATCGGTATAATATAAATTTTATTTGACGGTTTAAGAGAGCCTTTGGGCTTTGTTAGTGATGGACAATGATAGAGTTTAATCACTATTTATCAGTCTCAATTCAAGTATGTATCCTAAGTCCTCAAGTTAACAAAATTGGAAAAATAACAATCACTAATTGACAGAGATAGAATAGAGTTCTATCACTATCTATCAGTGATAGACATTGATAGACACTTCTATCAATGTCTTTTGTGATAGATTGTAACAACCCCAAATTTTAGGTAGTTTTAATTTAATTGTCTTAAATTATTTGAGTGTTATTTTGAATTTCTAAGGCTTAATTGAATTATTTTGAGAAAATAATTCAAATTAAATTAAACAGGATAAAAGATTTGGGTTTAAATTCAATTGGTGAAAATTGAATTTTAATTTGGGAGATTTAATTTGGTTAGTTGAATTGGTGGAGGAAAAAAGAATTTTAAAGAAATATATATATATATATATATATATATATATATATAATTTATTAAGAAATTATGGTTTAGGATTATATATATATATTATTAAGTGACCTAATGGGGTAGAGAGTGAGAAAAATACACCGAAAAACGGAGAAGGAGAAAGATAGCAGTGCAGTTTGGTTTTTCAGCGACAGCTCTCGGAAAATTTTCGTTTTCCAGAGTTTCAACTGTCCGATCGTATTGAAATTTAGGCAGCCTGTTCGGAACACATAGGGTCTTATTTTGAATGGTTGGATCGTTGTTTTGAGCTCTGGTTTGTCTGTAATCACTTATGAACAGAACCTGTAAAACTGGGTTATATTTTTCGAGTATTGGTGAGTTTTCTTGCAATTTCTTGATTACCCATTAATTTGTGACCCAAATTGGTTGATGTCGTTGTATTCTTGGCGTTAGGAGCGAGTTTTGGAGAAGTTTCGAAAGCAGAAGCATGCTGTCCAGCGAAGTAAAGTTCGATTTGGAGATTTTTGGATCAATTTTGGTGAGTGACAATGTCTTGAAAGTTATTTTGGAAGTTTTATTGGTGCTGGAAATTGAGTTTTTAACCCGTAAGTTGGTTACACTTCGAGTAAGTTGTTTGAAGACAATTGGAACAAGTTTATGTTTGTGCTTAGGCATTAAATGTAAATTTTAACTAAATTCATGTTGTAGGATTTATTCAAGATTTCTAAAGGTTGAAGAAGATTAGTTGTCTGGATAAAACTAATTAAGCTTGATATCGAGGTAAGTGGTTTACTACCGGCTCACCTTCGAGCCGGCATGCTACCCAAGTTATTATTGTTAAGTTGAATGTATTGGAATAACTTGCCTATGTTTCGCTCATGAATGGATTGCTTTGGGTATGTTGGAAGTCTACAGGCTATGATAATATGACCACGACATGAAACTTTATGAGGATAATTTACATGCTTGATAATTGTTTCTATGATTAAGATTTAAGGCCTATTTGTTGATTGATGCATGCCATGTTAAATAGTGATAGTTAGTTATCCTCTTGGGTTGTGTACATTTTATGTCATGTTTTGTGTTCCTTTGGGATCACCACGACTGCTATGATATGTGTTCCTTCGGGATCACTAGACTGCCTTGATATGTGTTCCTTCGGGATCATCACGACTATCATGATATGTGTTCTTCCAGGATCATCACGACTGCCATGATTTGTGTTCCTTCAGGTTCACTACTTATGTCCATGTTATGACTTGTACACATGTCCCGTGTAGGAAAATTAATAAGTTTACTAGATAAACCCGGTAGTGGGTCACTTACTGAGTATTTTTATACTCACTCTTTCTTATGTTACAACTTTCAGGTAAAGGCAAGGACATACAGGCGAATGACAAGAAGAATCTGTGATCGTGCTTTGGGACCAATCAATGCTTTTGCTCACGTTTCTATGTTTCTATTCTAGTCTTGCTATTTAATTCAAAATTTTGGTTTTGCATCGTTAAACATTTTATGCAAAGTTCACAGTTTTGGTTTTATAATTTTTTAGGGGTACCTCGATCCAAGATTTTTAATTATTTAAATTTAATGAAGTTATTTATTTTATAAATTTCTTTGATTTTAGTCAAATATATGAAAGTGTCGTTTTGAGATGTATGCATGCATGAAGTAACGACCTCTAGAAAGTCGGGTCATTACATATATAGTAATAAAACTCTACCACTGTCTATCATCAGAGCAATCTCAACTCATATCATGTACCTTATACATCTTCATACTCAAATTACACTGATAGACAGATCGATCAATCTCAAATCATATCATATAGGTATACAACTTCAAAACTTAAAGCACATTAATAGATAGTGATAAAGGTCTATCACTGTCTATCAATCTCAAATCATATCACACATGAAATTGTGGAAATCACAAAGTATATCAATGATTGTGAAAATGATGAAGTATATAAGTGATAGCCAGTGCTAAGTCTATCATTGTCTATCATCAGATCAATCTCCATTCATATAGTTTTCTCTAAATCTTCCTATATATCAATTAGAAAAAGAAAAAAATTCAAACACATACAAGTAAAACAAATATCACAAAAAAATCAAAGATAAAATACAAAATACATGGAAAATAAAGATCGAGCTTATTTTTATCCTTGGATCATTCAGACAATAATTCAATTTAAAAATAAGATGATTCACCTCAAAATTGATCGAAAACATTCTCACTCAAACATTTTTTTTAAAATAGTGAAGATACTTTACCTTGTCTCTAGCTGATCAATTTTTCAAAATTATGAAGTAGAGATACAAAATAGCAAAATCTTGAAGATGATTAAGCTGCTATTTGATAAATTGTTAATGCTTGTGGTCGATTGCAAAATTAGGAAAATTGTACGTTCTTCCATCGGTTGGTCTATGAAAGAAGAAGAAAAACCATGCGTTCTTCGAAGAAATCACGATCGATCAATCTGTGAAGAAGAAGAAATCATGAAGAAGAAGAAGAAACAATCGCACGAAATCGTCAAAGAAATCGCGAGAGAGACACTCGCAAAAATTTTCAAATGAAGAAAGGCAGTTTCTCAAATTTTTAAATATCAAAACGTATCTACTATATTTAAAACATCATTAATTTTTTTTTTTTTTGCTGTAATTGAAAATATTTTGAGTGAATTTGTCATTTGAAATAATTTCTCTAGGAAAAGTACCTTTTTGGTCCTTTAGTTTCGAGGAATAGGTGTGTTTGGTCCCTCATGTTTTAAATGGGCCAATTTAATCTGGTTTAAAAGATCTTTTAATTAAAAAAATCATTAAATTTAAATAAATAAATGAATAAATGCTGATGTAGCGAGTTGGAAAAATATTTTTAATATTTCTTTCATCTCACTTCTTTCTCTCTCCTCCCTTTTCGTCCTCCCTCTTTTACTCTCTCTCATTCTCTTCTCTCTTATTCTCTTTCTCCCTCTCCATTACTAAAGTTTGAGAAAAAAATGAAAAATAGAAAATATTTCCTTCTCTTCTCTCTCATCATTGCTAAATTTCAAGAAAAACTAAAAAAAAATAATTTGGAAATCTCTTAGGGGCTGTTTGGGGCGCTGAGTTGAGATATGATGTCTGTGCAGTTTATATGTTTGTGGAGTTCATATGCATGTGTTTTTGCTGTTTGGGTGCTGAGTTCATATGTCAAGGGTATCTGGTGTAGTTTTTTTTACATAAATAATCTGTTTTTATGATGATTGTTTTTGTTTGGAGACTTTTTTATTCAATAATACTACATATTTTTTTAAGCACACATGTATTGTTAGGAGTTTTGAAAAATGGGGTTTAGGATTTACTTTTGGATCATGCATTTCAATTATTTTTTTAAAATTTAAGCAATCATTTTACAAATTTGTGCATGTGACGTTTCTAGTTAAGTCATTTTTATTTTAACACTTTTTGATAAAAAAAATTTAAAATAAAACCACTCATGTGTCTGATATTTTTTTCTCAATAGTGTTTTTACATATAAATTGTTTGATTCCTTACATTATTAAATGATTGTATGAATGTTCAATTACTATAAAGAATGACTATAAAATACTAATAAAATAATAAAAAAAATCGAGAATTCAACGTTTTGATGAAACTTACATACTTTTGTGTCAACCAAGGTACTTTTATTAGCAATTTTGTGCGGCAACTTAAATATAAACATTTAGGAGAAGTCGAGGCGCTGAGTTGTTATTATAGTCAGTGGGTTATAATAGTTAGTGTTTAAGGTGCATACTATTATAGTCTAAGTTATAATAGTTTGTGATTGAGGTGTAAACTATTTTTGTTTGGGTAGAAAATAGTAAACACTATAACAAAGAAAAAAAAGAGATGACGAGTGAAAAATAGTAAATACTGTAACAAAGAGGGTTTTGAGTAGTAGTCATAATTTAAAAAAGAGGATGTGTCACCAAAGCTCAAATTTGTAGTAGTCATAATTTAAAATAATGGTAGTTGGAGTTGGTGGAGTGGCTGCCATCAGAGGAGGTCGCCGGAGTTGGCTGTCAACAGCGGTGGTTGGATGTTGCCGGAGTTGGCCACAGACGATGGTTGTCGGAGGTGGTCGTTGGAGTTGGCCATCAACAGTGGTGGTTGGATGTTGCTGGAGTTGGCCGTCGCGCGTGGTCGCCGAAGTTGGTCGTCGGAGGTGGTCACTGGTGATGTGAGCTGAGTGCATTGTTGGTGGACATGGTATAAAATGTCGATTACATACGAAGTTGGCCTCCCAAACGATGAATTGAGTTTATATCTCAACTCATCTCTTCACCCAAACACCCCCTAAGTGAATGAGAATATCCTTTTTCCAATCTTCCCCAAATCCCTCAACAAGAAAATAATCCATAGGCCTCCTATTCCTCCTAATTTAACTCTCATATTAATTTTTGCCCATTCCCATCTCCACCCATATCTTCTCCTAAGCTTCCTCAATTCCATAAACTTAAAGGTTGTCGCCCTGGAGATTGCCTCAATAGCCTCTCTAACCTCGAGA
Source organism: Lagenaria siceraria (assembly GCA_002890555.2). Taxonomy (NCBI): domain Eukaryota; kingdom Viridiplantae; phylum Streptophyta; class Magnoliopsida; order Cucurbitales; family Cucurbitaceae; genus Lagenaria; species Lagenaria siceraria. The sequence continues at coordinate 15,734,480 of CM016487.1, forward strand.
CTTACATCAAATACCTCTTCTTCAATATACCCTCAAAACCCATCAGACCAATTTTGATCTCAATGTCACCGACCTCTTCGAAACCTACCAACCTAATTTTTCAAATTATTTTTTTTCTTCGATTTTTCTTGAAGTTTAGCATGGTGAAAGAGAAGAGAATGAGATATTTTTAATTTTTTTTCCATTTTTTCTAAAAATTTAGCAAGGGAGAGGGAGGAGAGAGAATGAAAGAGAGTGAAAAGTGGAAGACGAAGAGGGAGGAGAGAGAAAAGAGAGATGAGAAAAATATTTAAAAATATTTTTTTCCAACTCATCTTGCCATATTAGCATCTAGTGATTTTTTTGGTTTAAATTTAATGATTTTTTTAATAGATGATATTTTAAAACCATTCTTAAAAACTTAGAGACTAAATTGATTAATTTAAAATATGAAGGACCAAACACACTTATTCCTCAAAATCAAAAAAATATTTTTCCCATTTCTCTATCTATATATATACCCATACAAACTAACTTGTTTAAAGAGTGAAAAGTATTATTATTATTTTTTTATAACAAAAGTGCAAAGTAATTATTTATCAGTTTAAAATATATATTTGAAAAATTATTATAAACTGAAAAAATATCAAGCTATTTATAAATATAAAAACATTTCACTATATAGTGAATTTTTTCAATATTTGTAAATAATTTGACTCATTTTTATATATTTAAAAACAGCTATATATATATATATATATTTTTTTTTTTTTAAAATTTTATTATTATTATTTTATTTTTGTAATTTTTCAAAAAATATCCGTCAACATTTTATCAAGAAAAATATTTTCGTAGGGAAATTTTAACCTCGATTATAAGGAAAACGAAAACCCTAATGTTTTCTCTCTTCTCCTCTCACTGCCCACTGCAACAGCCGCACATTTGCACCTTCTCTCTTTTTCCCTTTTCATTCTTCGTCATATCTCCCTGAGTCCCTCTCTACAACGACCCACGAACGTACGTATCCATCGGCGGCGCCTTTTCTTTTCTCTCTCCCCATCTTCCTCTCTGCTGAACCGCGCCGGCACCCCCGTCCCTTGTTTTGCTGCAGCTGCACCGCATTTTTTTCAACACTAATCGTCGAGGTTCGGATTACACTCATCTTCGGTTACCCCGATCTCTCAGTCGATCATAGTTTGCACGGTTCATTCTTTTTCTTTTTCTGTTCATCGTGTTTCCTTCGGTTCAACAAATGTGAAAATAGGGTAAAATTGGAATGAGTTGAAATATTATTTTAAATCCTGCCAAATCGGACCCTTTTTGAATTGAAATGACTTCAAATCCGTTTTGATTTCAAATCTTTCCCAATCCTGGGGTTCAAACGAGGGTTAGTTTCAGCATCTCATTCCCATGACTGATTATTGGACAATTGGCCAATGCTCGTAATTTGTTTAATTTTTCGGTTTTCAGTATTGGCAAATTGTGACCATCTGGGGTCTTTTTAGTTTATGTTTGTGTTTGATTCAAGTGGATAGTCTGTTTCCGGATTTAGCTTTTCCTCGTTAGATTGTATGAGAGGCGTTGGGTGCAAACTTTAAGCTAAGATTCAAGTTTGGAATTGAGTAATTACTTCTACGACTTTGAGGATTTTGAGGGTTAAGGTTCGGGTTGGACAGAAGAGGAGAGGGGGAAGAAATGGATAAGAGAGAGAGAGAGAGAGAGAGAGAGAGAGAGAGAGAGAGAGTGGATGTTATTTTTGTTGCCAGGTTACCATAAATAATCTACAATCTAAATATATAGACATATAATTGCTAACGAGTATCTATAGGACCCAAATTATTAATAGGCTCTCCAAGCACGTTGAAATTTTGGCTGCTAGTCGTTCGGATTGGTCGTTCAAGACCTTTGATCTCTACCCAAACCTGATGAAAAAAAATGGGATCTTGAGCATCTAAATTGCTCGGTTACCTTTCCCCATACCTAATGGAACAATGTTGTTAGGATTATTATTTTTACTTTTTCTAAGCTTCTAGGGTTTAAATGTCACATTTAAACTTGGGGGGAATTGAGGCGCTTCTCAAACCTCAAGGCTGAAGGTGTATTTTTTTCCCTTTTAGTTATTTATGTATTTGAAATGGTAGAAGATTCTCCGGCAAGAGTTAGTTTTGTTAGGTTCACCAATCAAAGGCATGACCACCTTCTCTGGTGACTCCTATTTTCTCTCATTTGTTCTCAATGCCTATTTAAAATTTATTTGTTTGTTATTGTTATTATTATGGTTTAGCATTGCACAATGAATAATCCATTTTGGATTCTGGCTTCCACCTTTCCTTCTGTATTTGTTGTTTTGCAACAAAGGATAGAATCCTTGTCCTTCGATATGACATATTTGATAGGTTCAATGGAGAAGAATCTGGACGGTCATAGAAAAGCCATGGGATGAGATCCTTGAACTTGAGAGTGGGTATGATCAAAATTATATTTTGGTACAAGTGTGGTGAGTTTCTCTTGGAAACATACCGAAACTTTGTAAGTTTGAGCACTGTCCTTTAGATGAGTGGTGGAAGAAGTATAAAGGCAAAGTTCAAATATTGTTGCATTCAATGGTGGCAGATTCTCCATGTGGGTTGATTTTTATTGCCAATCAGTTGTCTGCGACCCCAATTTTAATTTGTCCACTTGTATGATTTATTATTTGCTTGCTGGTGTCTATGTTTTAACTCAGTTAAATTAATACTCCTATACATTTTTGCAGGAACCATGGCGGACGAAGTTCAGAATGATGTGAATGATCAGGTGGCAGATGTGAGTTTTCTGTTTCTTATCTATTATCTCCAAGCACATATATTTTCATTCCAAATTTTCACATATTGCGGGTCTTTTCATTTTTGTTTTTCTTCTTACAATTATTCATCTAAGAAAACCTAAATCTTTGAGTTGTAATTCGGCGGACCACACACTTGTGTGTTTCAACACCCAGGGGGAAATTCATATCTATCATGTTCAGCATTAGTTGCGTGGTCTTGATTGACAAGCATTCTGGAAATCCAAGGAATAAATTATAACCCTTGAGGTGGCAGTCATTGATGATTAGTCCAGTTAACTTAAATGTTATAGTATTAGTTGTCTGGTCTTGTTTAAGATTACACAGTCCAATCCAGTTTTTGAGGTATTATCTATTGGATTGTTTACTGGTGCTAAGCATCAAAGCTGCATTTTTTTATGTGGAGTTGTTTAGGTTGGTATCTTACTGTGTCTTTTTATCCAAACCTTTAATTAATTAAGTAATTGTAATATAGTGCAGTTTACGAACCATTGTTCAGGTGCAAGCATTGATGCAACACCCTGACGTATGTGTATGGTTTATTTTTTGTAGATTGCCCCCTTTGATCCAACTAAGAAGAAGAAGAAGAAGAAGGTTGTACTTCAGGATCTGACTGAGGAGATTGTTGACAAGTTAGCAGAGAAAACTGAAAGTTTGTCAGGTATGAAAAGTTGACATTGCATTCCATGTTTGTTTCTTGATATTTTCATTTTGTTGGTGATATAAGGATTGTTGATTGATTTTTTCTATCTGCAGTTTCTGATGGTTTGGAGACCACATTTTCCGGACTTAAAAAGAAGAAGAAAAAACCAGTATGTTCTTACTTTTCTGTGGTCCAGCTCTATTTGGTGACTGATTTCATTTGTTTTAATTCTAGGTAGAGGCTAGCTCCTTGAATGACGATGGTGCTGATGTTACGGAGGATTTGGAAGGTTAGCAACACATCTTTAAACTTTGTTATGCCTTATCCTTTTCTTTTTCATTTTCATACTATTATTTGTACTTTTAGTATCTCTCGATCTACTTTCCACGTCATGTTAGTAATTGAGACAAACAAAGTTGTATAGTTTCTATAAGTAGTATTTTTTAAAGTGTCAGGGACAGTTGATCATCATTATAGTCAATTGGGGCTTAAACGTGGCTGCAAAGAAAATGCAAATACATTTTTCTATACATAAGAAAATAGTTTTATAAATCATAAGATAATTAAATATTTAAGAAATTGAAGCATTTGTAAGCACGCAGGGTCTGCCTCTTTTCCCATGTGCCTAATAATTGATTTTATACATATTTACATGGATAGTTATATAATGGTTTATTATAATTTTGTAATTGATGTTGCTTAATATAAATATTATATATCAATGTGTTTAAAATTATATTTATACAAATGTTAAAGCACAAATTTAGTCCCTAAATTTTCAAACTTTGGTTTCATAAGTCTTTTAAACTTTCAATTTTGCTTCTATTGGGTCAATATGACTAATTGATTCGAGAACTTTCAATTTTGTATCAAATTGTTCTTTCACATATTTAATTTTTTTTAAAAATTTAAGTTTAATTTTATATCTAATTGAATATTAAAATTTCAATTTTATAACTAGTAGATACAATAATTAATCAGATTTTATGTCCAATACAACGTTTAATTTATAAACATTTTGAATATGTAACAGACCTTTCAATACTTAGGCAAGTATTAGACCCCAAATTGAGAATTTAGTGATCTATCAGATGCTTGGCTATAGAAGTACAAATCTGAAAGTTTATTGGCTAAACTTATTTAACCTTATATGAATTTGTATCTCCTATGACATAAAGTTCTTGATTTGCCATGGTGGAGAAACATGTGCACTTTTAATGTTCATTTTTATGACCAATGATCATATAGACACAAAACTAAAAGTTTATTTACTAACCTTATTTAACTTTATATGAATTTGTATCTCCTCTAATGTAAAGTTCTCAATCTGCCACAATGGAGAAACATGAATATTTTTAACATTTAGGACTATATAGACAAATTTTAAAGTTTATCGGCTAAATTTGTTTAACCTTTTATGTATTCTATCCCCTTTGACATAAAGATCTCGATTTGCCATGGTGGAGAAAGATGAACATTTTTAGAATATTTCGTTTCTTACTGAACTTCTAAAAAAAATTAAAACAAAGATTTCACATGGCTCTACATGTACCTCAAGCTCGTTTCATTAAGAGGGCGCCTTGCTTTAGAAGCAAGGCACTAAGGGCGTGCTTTTCTAAAAAGGCGTACTTTCTAAAGAATTGTCTAAGTGGCCTTGTATTGTATGGAGTTTCTTATTGAAAAAGAGTTTTATATGTAATTTATACTTTTTTGTTCACCATCTCCTTTTCAACTGTAGCCCTTTTTTCAACTGAAAAGTGATTATCATGCCTATCAGATCAAGCGGGGGAAAATGAAGACCGTGAGGGAATTGTTCTACAGTATCGTTATCCTTGGGAGGGAAGTGATCGCGATTATGAATATGAGGAGGTATATATTTGAAATCATGAGATTTTACATTTACTTTAGCACTCAATTAGTATATGATTATGTTTTGTAGGAAATGGATCTTTTTTTGGGTTTTATCTAGTCATTCTTATAGTTGGTGTGACTATCTTTTTCCTATTATTATGTAGTTCATCAGTTCTGCCATCGTATGCATACTTTTTATGATGAGGAATAGCTAAATGAACATGGCCTTAAGTTGACAGAGTTAACAATAAATAAGAGTTGGAAAGGGCAACACCCTCAATATTATGGGAGTAAGGATAAACTGAAAAAGTTGAGAAAATCGATCGGAACCGCCATTGGTTCGGGTTCAAATGGGTTTGGTTCATGATTTCTTTCTTTTATAATAAAAGTTGGTCACTTTCAGTCAGCCTTGGGTTTGGCAAGGTTGGGGCAGTTATACTTGAGTCAATTGAAAATAATATCTATAATAAAATTTGAAAGAGTATCAATAAAAATGTGTGGTGTGTTGGTGTTGTTGAGCCCCATGGTGAATGTTTCTCCTCTTTTTTCTAACATATTATCATGTTTGAACGCAAAACGTGCGGGCCAAGCCCAATTACTTTTGTTTCAGCCCACCAGTTTGATCAAACGATGAACTGTCATACTGAACCGATAAAATTGTCAGTTAATCGGTTTGGGCGGTTTGGTTCCTCAAAATTGGCGGTTTGGCTTGGTTTTGCAATATTATACTTTTTAGGGGGAGATAGAGTTCTTGTAGGGCCTTGTTAGATTCTCGGTTTCCCTTTGGGCTTCAGTTTACTCTTCTTTTTGTATTTATGCGGTGAGTCACATTTTACTTAACTAGAGCCCATTTTAGTTGGCTCCATTTTGTGGGTTTTGTTCTCTTTGATTGCCAGTATATTTTTTTCATCTTTTGTCAAATAAAGTTTGTTTCTTCACTAAAAAAAGAGGAAAAATTGCACAATGCACCCTTGAACTATGGAGTTTGTTACGATTACACTCCTAAACTTTTAATTTGATCAATTAGGTTCTAGTTTGTTATTTGTTGCAATACCTTTATGCGAGTATTGATATCAATATATTTGTAAAATTAAAATTTCGATATTAGTATTGACATCAATTCATTTTGTCAATTTTCTTTTTAAACTTTAAATTCCATCGAATGTCCCCCCCCCTCCTTTTCCCTTTCCCTTTTTCGGACTGGAATCCTTCCGTCTGTTCACCATTTTCATTTCTTCTGGTGAACCTCCATACTTCTCCAATCCCACTAGCCTTTCTCCGTCCATACCCTCGCTGCATAACACAGATTTCATTTAGCTTGTGTTAGAATTTCTTTAAGTTACAATTTATATTTTCTTGAGATTTTGTTTCGATGGAAGTTAAAAGTTGTCGTATTGAAGATTCTATTTTTGTCTTTGGAAAGAAGAAGTTTTCATTTTAGAAGAGTTGATCAGAATATTTCCCTCTCAGATTCAATGTTCTAATGGGTAGATGGAGAAGTGATAAACTTGCTGAGTATTCCATTGCATTCCTACTTTCAGAAAAAGAAAAAATGGGATCAAGGTTTCTTACGCTTGGCTAAATTCAAATCGGAGAAGGGTTGGTTTATTGAATGCCTCTTGGCCTGCATCAGGAGGAAATAATCTTCATATTCCCTAAAGCTGTGACAAAAAGGGTTTGGTTGTCTCTCAACTCATTGCTTAATAATAGTGCTGCAAACTATTTTCGGGTTTCATCTAAGGCTGTGAAGGAAAGAAGACCTTTGAAGGATTTAGATCAGAACCGAAGGGGAAAAGATCCTTTGCAGAATTGCTCAGACAATCAATATACTTCTGAGCTCCAAGAACAAAGGATACCACTGATAGCATTGCATCCTTATATGGAGTGAATATTGAAGAAGTTAGGTTGCTGGCTGCAGCTTCTTGATTAAACTGCAAGGCGGAATCTTTACCCTTTTTGTATCTTGGACTCTCTCTTGGAGGATATCCAAGAAAGATGTCTTTTTGGCAGCCAATTATTGATAAAATTCAAAAGAAATTGGACACATGGAAGAGATTCAAATTGTCTCGAGGAGGAAGACTAACCTCGAACAAGGCGGTGTTATCTAATATCCCAATATATTATATGTCCGCTTTTGCTATGCCTATGAAGGTAATTGAGGAAATTGAGTTGATTATGAGAATTAGGACTCGAATACTCTCTCCTGGTCTATTACTTTTAGAAGGTTTCTGAAGGATGAAGAGCTGCTGGGATTTCCAGAATTTATTGCCTGTCTTAGAGGGTCAAAAAGTGGTTGAAAGTTAGGATACAAGAAGTTGGAAGTTAGAAGTTTCAGGTCAGTTTTCTGTTAAATCTTTGTTCAAGCATCTGGCTACTACTTCTCCCATGGATTCAAAGCTGTACAAAACCTTGTGGAAATCAAGCTGCCCAAGTAAAGTTAACATCACAATTTGGGTGATGATTTGAGGAGCTCTTAATTGCTCTAAGTGTCTTGAAAGAACGCTCCCAAGCCATTTGTTAATGCCCTCAATTTGCCGTGTATGGAAAATGTGGAAGACTGCCAGCACATATTCTTTGATTGTAGCTTCTCCAAAATTTTTTTGGAGGGAATTGTTTTCTATGTTTAATCTGCAATAGGCATGTAGCATTGTTTCCAAGGGGGTGTAATTCAGCTTTTAATGGGGCCTTCACTAAAAGCTATCCCTTACCTTTTATGGGTGAATGGAGTCAAAGCGATTCTCTCAGAAATTTGGTTGGAAAGGAACCAACATATTTTTCAAGTCAAGTCCCTTGGTTTGATTGTTATGAGATTGCTAGAGTTAAAACTTCTTCATGGTGCTACTCTATTGTTTTCGTTTTAAAATAAGTTCCATCGAATGTCACTTCAATAAAAAATTAAAAATATACTTGTAACTCACGATCTAGGTAAACGTAAAATTTTAATCTTCATTTCTAAATGTTTTTTTTTAATTGTTATTTAATTAGAAAATTCCAGTTTTAACTTTAAAATCTAGTTCAATTCATTCCATTAGGTTAATTTTTCTAATAAATTCATTCCAAATTTTATTTACTAGCGGTACGTTGTGCTTGTGGACCTTGGCTTTGGCTAACATTAGACAATGGATGCCTTTTTGTTGTCTTGCTGTGCAGCTTCTTGGTCGGGTATTCAACATTCTTAGAGAGAATAATCCAGAGCTTGCAGGCGATAGGCGTAGAACAGTTATGAGGCCTCCTCAAGTTCTTCGTGAAGGCACAAAGAAAACTGTTTTTGTCAATTTCATGGATCTATGTAAAACGTATGTGTTCATTAGCCTTATATAACCATGTTTTGTTTTACTATATTTGTTATATTACGACCGTAGATTTTTGGCTGTTTGCACTTCAGATTTTTTTCTTGTCCATCTGTTTTGGGTTATTCAATTCAACAAATAAGTTTATATGATTATTTCATAGTATGCAATATGTTAATTAAACTCTTGTTTGCTGCATGCACGCTATCTGTGTTTGATGTAATCTTTAGTATCTTTCTGTCTATACTTTTGAATACTCAACTTTTGTGGGGTTTGTTTTTTTTGGTAGGCCCTTGTATTCTTACATTTCTCAATGAAAGTTGGTCTTTTTTTAAAAAAAAGAAAAAAAATATTGACATGTCATGCTCATAGGTAGATTTTGTGCTCTAGCATTTGCCTTGTAGTATATGACATGTATCCCTATCACATGGTTAGTTCTGGGTGTCATTGATTTATAGAAACCTGTGATCTATATGATTCTCAAAAGAGTGAGTTTGGGTGGTTGCATTAAGCACATTCTCCACTTGTACAGATTGGAAGACACATTTAGATAGGAAAGTTGCGTGTTTATCATTATGACAAGTGAATATAGTTATCACTGGAATCATCATATTTGTGTCCAGTGCTGTGTGTCGCTCCTTGCACCTTTATTCTGTTCTTAATTTTTTACTGACAGTTGATCTGTGATTTCTAGTTTCAGATCTGTCTAAGATCATCTATTGCACAGATAATCCACGGGGGTATTTGTGTTTCCCTATATAAGTTCAGTGTCGTGCATTTCTTTTAGCTTCTCCCACCATTTGCTGTTTCTATATCTATGGTAGATGCTTGATGGTTTAAATTGTACTTTATGCTGATCTTCGGAACTTGTCTCTTTCTACCGATGAAATAAAACAGGATGCATCGGCAGCCAGACCATGTTATGGCTTTCTTACTAGCCGAACTGGGAACCAGTGGCTCTCTTGATGGACAGCAGAGATTAGTTGTTAAAGGAAGGTTTGCACCAAAGAACTTTGAAGGAATTCTGCGTCGATATGTCAGTAAGTGGCCTCTCATTGATTTACTTCATGCTATTTGTCTACCAAGTGTGACCTTAATTCAGAATGGAGGTTTTCTCTTCTGCCAATTTGTTTAACTGGCTGGGTAAGGAGATTGGAAATTTATGGAATATCAACAAATCCATTGATTGTCTTACTCCTCCATTTTATCGTTTTCATGTTTTTAACTTTGTCCATTCATCTTAGAGCAGAACTTCTCTGAGACATTATATGAGAGGGAATTAGTGGACTTGTTTCTTGATGAGATGGGGAAAAACTTTGAATTACTGCTATAGCATTGAGAAAGTCGGTGTATAGTTATGCAAGTTCTTGTCAATCTTTATACACTGGGGAGGGGTAGGGCATCAATTCTGAAGAAATGGACTTGTTTGAATTAAGACTGATGAATATGTTTATGCTCTTTTAAAGCTTAATGGTTGGAGAGTGGAAAAATATAATTCTTAGAGGGTTTAAGAGATCTCAAGTGAAGGTTTGGTTCTCTTTTAGATTCTGTGTTTTTGTTGGCGAGGTGACAAAGCCTTTTTGTAATTATTACTTAGGACTCGTTTAGCTTGATTGGAAGCTGTTTTTGTAGTTTGCGTGGCGTTGTATGGCCTTGTATTCTTCAATTTTTTTTCAAATGAAAAACCGGTGGTTCATTTAAAATTTTTTTTAATTACTGTTGGCAAGTCTCCACTGGAGTTCATCTTGTTACCAACTATGAGTGATTTTATTCACTTCTAATTTTGGCCTTCGTTATCGTTTCCTCCCCTTATTTATTTATTTCTTTCAGATGAATATGTGATTTGCATTGGGTGCAAGAGTCCAGACACTATCCTTTCAAAGGAGAACCGGCTTTTCTTTCTCAGATGCGAGAAGGTAAGGTGTTTTGTTTTGTTTTGTTTTTTTGTTTTTTGTTTTTTTTGTTTTTGGTACGGAGAAGTTGATGCATGCTTATTGCATAGTTGTGATTTTTGTGTAAAGTTTGTTTGTCATTTGCGAATCAATGGAACGGCCTCCAGGATTAAGAAAGCAGGGGCGCAATGGTCAACCTTTTTATAAATTTTTGGTGGTTCTTTTGATTGCGTTGTTCGGGGAAATGATGAATCAGGATATTTTCGTTCATTGTTTAATTTATTTTATATCCCCAATTCCTTTATCTGAGATCTGATATTTGAATAGATTATTTTTTAATTACCCTGTGTTTCTTCCTACTCGAACGACAGCCGAAGATTTGACCTTTTCATGTGCTGGAAAATTTATTATTTAATTATTAGTTCATTTTAATATTCAGGAATATGATTAACTGGTGGCTATCTGTATTCTTTTCCATTCCACAAACTTCACTTTCTTTCCCCTGTTTTTATCTTAAGGCTTACGGTGTTTTGTGTTTGATCAACAGTGTGGTTCTGGACGATCAGTTGCTCCAATTAAAGCTGGCTTTGTTGCTCGTGTTGGCCGGAGGAACACTGGGACATGATTTGTTCCTTTATATCGAAGCCCGATGGGTTGAGTAATAACCTCTTGTGAAAACTTGGTTTACTATCGAATGACCATATGTGAATTTTAAAGTGAATGCTATATTGTAGTTGGGGTTGTAGAATTTAAGATAATGACGAGTTATGAGGTGGTGTTTATTCTCTCTTTTTTATCCATGTGGCTTGCTATTTACTTATATTGAGCCTTCCAAATATTCCACTTTTAGTTGTATTGCATGCTTTAATCATTGTTGGTTTGTGTGTGACGTCTACTTTTAATTGTGGAAGGGTGAAAATAAACTTCCCATCGTAATAGCTGTTGATTGCTTATTATTGGGGAAGAAGCAAATGCAGAAGGTATCATTAGTTAACTTCACCATTTGCATATTTTTTTTTCATTAGCATAGTAGGTTTGGGAATATTTACGTGCTCGTCAATTCCAATCCTCTCGTATTTGAAAATTTGGTTAGTGAAACATGGAGCTGAACATCGAATGCCAAAATAAATGTCTACTGTTTAGATTTTTTAATTTTTAAGGATAGGACTGCCATTTCTTTCTGTAACCAAAACAGAGTTATGCGTAAACTATCACAACTCGCATTTAATTACACAATTTGTTAAATTGACTAGAGCCCAACAATTATATTCCTACGTTTTTTTCTAGACATTATCGATCCACGAGTTATTTTGATGAAAAAAAAAAAAAAACAACGTACTCCATAAGGTTTGGAGAAAAAGATTAAAAAAAAGAGAAAAAAAACATAATCACGATCTGCATGTTTTATTTAAAATATGTTGGTTTATGATCTGAGTGGTGGCGTGGAATCCTGGTTTCGTGGGAAGGATGTAAAGTCAACAAGGAAGGGTAATATGGTAATTTGGGCACATAATTGGAAGCATGGTTGGGAAAATGGGGGAAAAGAAGTGCAGCAGTGTCTGTGTGTTGATTGTTGTCAATCAGAGCTCCACCTCTTCCACTCAGTTTTGTTCCTCTTCGATCTCTCCAATAACAGAATAAGAATATGCGATACAGCCATTGAATTACAGTAAGCTTTGTTCACTCCTTATCTCTCCTTTCTTATTTGTATTGCCATTTCACTTCACTCCTCTCCTTTTTATTTCCACCCACAAAGCTTTGCCGATCAGATTCCCACCCTCTTCTACTTCTACTTTCCTAGATCTTTGCCCCAATTTTCCTGTTATTTCAGTGCACTACCACATTTTATAATATCGTGTTAGGGATGGCTATATATATCGCGATCCTTATTTTTTTACAGTTTGTTGTAGACGATGAGTTACGATAGACATGACTATCCCATATATTATAAAATACGATAGTATATAGTAATAGCTTAGATTTCATACCTCTCCCATTTTCCTTGCATTTAGAATTACTAGTACTTGAGTTCTTTGGCATCGGGGTAAATGGAAATGACCACATTAGGTTAATTTTTGGGAAGTAACTTAATTTGTGTTTGGGAATGGGATGAGATTAAATTAGGATGTAAAGGAGTGTATATATACATGTTTGAACGGCGGGTAAACTATTAGCGTGTGATGGTGTAAATGTATTGTATATTTGTATTAAAGAGGGACCGTGAGGTGGGAGTGTATTAAATTAAAAGCGAACGCGTGGACTACATAGTCTGAACTGGAGGTGTGTTGCGGACAGTTGTAATAATAGTCAAATCCTCCGCCTGCATATAGTTCTGCTAAATTTGCTAAATGAAATTTATTCATTTTAAACCTAAACTCTATTCTATTCCTTCACCTTCACTCACACAAGAAACCATATTTACTCTTTAATGGGCCTTAAAAAAGCCCACTTCCCATTTCTATTGTATTCATCCTTCTGCTTCTACTTCTACCTACCTACCCACCTCCAGTTCAGCCATAGCTGATTTTATTTGAATCATTTCATTTGAATTTGTTCAGAAAGTAAAGTGGGTTTCTGTTTTCTTTCTCTTTGGATCGTATGTTTTCACTTTGCTGAAGCTGCCGAAGGGATTACGGACGACGGAGGAAGGCTTCGTTGGCTTCCCCTCTCTAGCCTGAGTCAACCTCCAACTTCAGGCTTTCTTCGGCTCAATGGCCAACTCATTGGTATGCTTTATACTTTATAATCATCACTTCAAAATCCATTCTCTTCTTCTTTTTCGTTTATTCAAATGCTTTTTTGTTTACACTTACACCACCAAAAATTAACGAATATAATGTTGCTTATCTCCTTAATTTCTGCTCCTGTCTCATTGTGTTTTTTTTTTTTTTTTTTTTTTCTTGATCTCAGGCTCGGAGCGATAGGAAATTCAAGAGGTTGGAATCTCGGAAGTCTCATTCTTGGTGGTGGGACAGTCACGTCAGCCCCAAAAACTCTAGATGGCTCATGGAGAATCTCGAGGGTTAGTTACTGCTTTTCTTCTATTACTTAATCCTTTTGGGTTTGTGATCTTAGGAGTTGAGTTATTGCTGGGGACATTTATATTTGTTTTTCCATGTATTATCTTAGTAATATTGTTTAGTTTGTTTAAATAAATCTGTGAATTGTATTTTTATAGGATAAAACATTAGAGAACTAGATTTTTAAATAACTTTTTAGTTTTGTGATTGAAGAACTTATTTAGAGAATATGTAAATTCATAGTCGATAAACAAGTGCTTCTGCATTTCAACCAATACTGAACACTTTTGAACTCATTTCAGCTATAACTTTTATTGTAAATTTGCAGTCATTTCTATTATAGCTTTTAGTTTACTTTAACTATGCATTATTATTTTAATGAAATTAGACTGTTTTTGGTTTTTGGTTTTCAGCTTTTAAGAAATGATCAAAACAATACGTATTTTTTTTATTTTTATTTTAGTACAACGGCAGGGATGAGTGGGGTATCAAACCTTCGGCCTCTAGGGAATAAGATCATGCAGATTACTATGGAGATAAGCTCACTCTGGCAAAGAGGGCTTGTTTTAATAAACTAATTAACAAGTTTTTTATTCATTCTAGTAAAGTAATAAAGAATAATAATAAGGAATGAAGCCTTGATTATGTATATTTTTTTTCTTTATCATAGGAACCAAAATAATAAATCTTCTTGTGATTCTTGTTGTTTCGATTTTTTTTTTTTTTTGTTTAAAAAATATTTTGTGTTTTCAAATAAAATAAATAATTTTATCAATGATTCATTGGAACAAAAAAAAAAAAAAAAGCTAACGACCAGACCTTGGAACTAAAATAAAAGGACTTTTCGAATGAAATAAAATAAGATAGATATTATTTTGTTTTATTTATCAATATTTTTAGTAATATTTAATACATTACTAAAAATTATGGAAAAAAAAAAAACCTTTGAGCAACATATAACTTCTCTTACATGATCATCATGATAGATGCTAGATAATAGCTTCGAGTTCCCAAATTGCTTTGGGCTGGTATTGCACAGATAGCAACTCCCTCTTTGTTTTAGGATATCACTTTCCTCCTTTGTGTTCGTTTTCGCTGGGAGTGCTAAAAAAATCAAGGTATTATTAGGTATATTGGGAGTGCTGCAATATATAGAGAATCTTGTTATGGCTTTCCTTTCTTTTGCTATATTTGTCTTTATGCTGTTTCTTTGTAACCTTTTCCCACTCAAATATCCCGGCCGCGTCTTGCCAAATAACATCTAAGGAAATTGTTCTCCTCTAATTCTCTGTTGACATGACATCTGTTTGCATTATGCTAGAAAATTTCCTTTTATTTAACAGTTCTCCCCATTTTTCAATTCATATTCTAAAAGGGGTGGGGTTAAATTTGGGAATGTGGGTAGCAGTTGCAAAATTTTAGCTTCTTCCTCCTTTCTGCATGAATCTTATGGTGCATGTGTTTCAACTACCCAAACATTGGCATGGAATTAGTTTTGTAAGCTCCATGTTTTATTTCTGCAATTCAACAATAGGTGAAAGTCAATGTTAATTCTTCATCAAAATGCTAAACAAAAAATTCACAAAACGATCCTTGATGTCAGAGATGGACCGCAGCATCAAGCGTATGTTGAAGCTAATAGAAGAGGATGCAGATTCATTTGCTAAGAAGGCTGAAATGTATTATCAGAAGAGACCAGTGTTGATCTCTCATGTTGAGGAATTCTACCGCATGTATCGTTCCCTTGCTGAGCGTTATGATCATGTGACAGGAGAGCTTAGGAAAAATATTCCTTCAGATCTACAATCTCAGGGCTCTGGTATTTCTGACCTGGGCTCTGAGCCGTCCACTACATGGCCCTCTCCTGATCAAAGGCTTGGACGTCGGAAATCTGGACCTCGAGCTGCTGGCTTTGAATTCTTCCTTGGATCTGGTGGAAGCAACTCTGATACTTGCCAAAAGGAAGGAGATGAGTCATCTTCCTTGACAGAATCTGAACCTGAATCTGACGATTCCTCGGTAAACAATTATTCAGGTGGTGATCAAGGTCTGAACAGGAAGATGATTGAATTGGAGATTGAGCTCCGTGAGGCTAAAGAAAAGCTCCGCATGAAAGAGGATAATGCAGAAGGTTCATTTCCATTCAAGGGGCCAACAGATGAAAATTCTGATTATGCTTTTGCTAGAATTGCTGGGTACGAGGAAGAATTAAGGAATGCAAATGAGAAGCTGCGAATTTCAGATGCACAGATCACGAGGTTGAAAAGTGAGCTCCAAAAGTACCGGCAATCAGAATTGACCAAAGGTTTGCAGGCTGAGTCTGAGTCTGTGTCTGCTACAATGGAAGATAACCAGAGGCATGAGGATGGGGTTCCTTTGGTCATTAACCAGGAATCAGAGGTTGACGAACATCATAGAGGTTCGGGAGGTGACCAAGTCATTACCGTCGAGGGATTGGTGGAAGAGCAAAAAATTACAAAGGAAAGACTCGAGAACTCGCAGAAAGAAGTTTCTAAATTAAAGCTTGAACTTGAGAACAATAGATCACCTGAGAAAATCACCCATTTGCAGAATGAGCTTGAAGCTGCCCTAAAAGATACCACTACATGGAAGGCCAAGCTGAGTGCAGAGAGAAGAGAGGTGTCCAAGCTCCAAGAAAGAATTTCAAGGTTGAAAGGTAGTTTATCGGATCGAGATCATGAGATCAGGGATTTAAAACTATCAGTATCTGATGCCGAGCAGAAAATCTTTCCCGAGAAAGCACAGGTTAAGGCTGAAATGTCTAAGCTACTTGAGGAACGAGCTCTGTTGATGGAACAAGTCAGAGAATGGGAACACGGAGCTCGTCTTTTGGAGGACGAAATCAGAAAAGTCAAGGGGGAAAAGGTGGTTTTGGAGGAGAGACTTAACGGTGAGATCGAGCGGTTGGAAACGACAATTGTTGAGAAAGTAGAATACATTGAAAATCTCAAAAATGGGCTTAATGATTTGCAATCAGAGAGAGATGAGCTCCATTCAGAAGTTGTTACTTTAAAAGAGAATTTGAGCTCTAAAGAGAAGCAGGTAGATGAAATAAGGAAGCATGTGCAAAAATTGGAAAGGGAACGTGTGGAGCTAGTATCAAATATTGACAAAGCAGACAAGATGGCAGAGGAATTAAGATTAAGAGAGAAGGAGCTAGAAGGGGAGGTGGAAAAGCAAAGAATACTGATAATGGAAGGAGCAGAGGAAAAGAGAGAGGCTATAAGGCAGCTATGTTTATCGATTGATCACTACAGGAGTGGATATCATATGCTTAGAGAAGTTTTTATTGGTCAAAAGCGGGTTCCAGTGTTGGCTTCTTAACGTAAGTACATGTTTAGAATCTCAAGGAGTTGTTGCCTTTGTTTCTGGGATGAAGAAACAAACAGTTAAAATCCAGAGTTTGCTACAAATTGGATCATCATACGGTTTTTCTGTTTGTTAAATTAAATGATGTAAATGTAGTTGTTTAGAGTAACAATGAGCGGGGAGCTGCCGATGGTTACGCCCCCCTGGGTACTCTGCCGTGATTCGTGAATGGTCCCGGAGGGTTGAGAGACGGAACTCTCTACTTTGGCGGCCTCTCGCCGAACTTTGCTCTTGTAATCGTCCATCGAACTATCAACACTTTTAGAAGACGACTGTGAACCAAGCAAATGAGCCATATTCTACGCCCTTGTATTTTGTTGTGTATGAGACGCCAGGATTGAATCATTTTAACAAACATCGGCTCGTTGGTTATTAACCTTCCTTCAATGTCTACCTGTTGCTCTTTAATGTTTATTTAAGAAGAGAAACTGTATATGAGGAACTATTTAGGACAAGCATGGCTCTTTAATTAGGACAATATTACAGTTTTTAATTAGGAAAAGGATGGCTTTTCTTGTTTTTTTTGGAAAAAATTTGATGGAATAGGGCCACGTTTACTTAAAATTGGTGTAATCGTTTAGGACAAGCACGAACCAAAACTATGGAGTAAGGCCACATTTATCAACCGTAATGAAAATGGGTGTAAATCGTAATAAGATTTCATTGTTAGATCAATCGTAATAGGCCGGCCTGAATTATAAACATAATTAAATTACTTTGCATCGCGTTTACTCAAAATTATGAATCTGTTACCATTATTGTTACTGTTTGACCTAACGGTAAAAGGTAGAGGTAAAAATAAGTATTAGAAATAAGTATTAGGTAGTGAATCTACCTAAGTTATTCAATCAGATTATGCGTTTTGATTACAAATTTGGAGGTAGGTCCCATAGTTCATTACGATCATGGAACATAGATTACAATTACGGAACACAGGTAAATAACGATAAACGTAATCAATTGGGCCCACTTTTCAATGGTAACGTGGCATAAATATGACATTTCAACGATAAAAATTCAACCCTTTACACGAGTTTCATGATACTTTGCTGAAGCACACTGTTACTGCAGTCTGCACGTTGTTATCTTCTTTATTCACTGGAGTTTTTTTAATAGATAATATTTTGTATTTTTCTTCAATTATTATCCCATATTTACGGTTTTTTTATATTCTTAATAAATAAAAATTTAATTATTGTTAGTTTAAAAACTTTATTTTAAGGGGGAAAAATCTTTTTATACATTATTTGTCAAATAAAAAAGAACACGGTTAAAAAAATCATAATCAATACATATAAAGTTGGTTAAATACAATGACGATTAATCAATATTTTCGATTAGGCTTGTCTCAATAGGGATTACCCTAAACTTGACAAAAAAGCCAAGTTCGTAGGCCTATGCCCCTTAGGAAAGGATGGACACGTCATAAACTTTGCGCTCAACGTTGCTTAATTGTGGTGGATGCACGTCTGGAACCTAGTTAGATCTTCAAAAAAAAAAAAAAAAATTGTTTGGATATTTCCAGCATGGTCAGTGATCCGAGAATGATCTCAGAGGAGCCAAGTTCGATATGGCTATACCAACAATAGTAAAGTCGGTACGTCATAAAAAGTGGAGCATAAGCCCATTGAAGTGTAATGAAGACCACAAAAAATGGTATACCAAGTCCGCCGTGCAGGTAACCAAACCATGATCCCTAATTTGGGAATGAGGGCTGATGCTATGGATAATTTTGGACTGAAGGTTATAAGCGATATCTAGCAAGAACATAGACAACAAAGTCTAGGATATAGCATGATTTGGGCCGAAAGTAACAACTTAGGACCAAAATGGACCAAGGAAAACAAGTTGACCCAAGGCAATGTGCTTGACCTTGGTCGAGCCTCACCAATTATCTAACAGGACATACTTTACGCATGCCTCGACCCAGGTGATCATTGTAGGCAAAATATATAGCAAAAATAAGGTGCTTGGTCGAGGCCGACCTTAGAAAAATGCCGAACAGGGTACACCCCTCGCATGCCCTAGCTCAATAAGTCAAAAGATAAACCTAAAGCAACTCGAAAACTAATAGGGGAGGGTTCTTAGATCAACTACACCTATAAATACATCAAGATAGCTCAAAGAGAAGTAGACCCTTTCTAATACTCAAACTCTTTGCTTAATGCACAACTACACTTTCTGACTTCGGAGCCTATGTGGCAAGCACCACACCAGTGTGTAGATCTTTTCATTTTGCAGGCCACATTCATCCCCAAATTATAAATTTACCGTTGCTGTCACCTAATGTGTGTTTTCCTTGTTCAGATTTTGACATCAACACATATAAGGTTGATTTTTTTTTTTTCGAGAAAATCAATAGTAACTTTTTCTAGTATAGATACAATTTTGGGTTCCATTTTATGACACTCAATTGTCCAAATTTAATCTTTGTACTTTCTATAAATTTCAAATTTAGTTCATTTACTTTTAATTAATCTTACATTTAGTCGTTCAAATGTTTTTTAGAATAACCATTCGAAGTTATCAATTTTTTTATTATCAAAATTAGTTAAAAAAAATAGTAATAATAATTTCATGCAATAAAAGATAGGAAAATTTTCACAAGTAGAAAAAATGTCAATCTATTTACAGAAAATAGTAAAAAAAAAACACTAATAGACATTGATAGACTTCAATTAGCATCCATCAGTAATAGACTTCAATCATTTCTATCACAGGTAGACCTTGATAGGCTTCTATTAGTATCTATCACAACTATTTAAGAATTTTGCTATTTTGTGTAAATAATTTCCCTTATTATTTTATTTTTTAAAATTTTCCTAAAAAATATTCTCAAGTAGATTTTCAAAATTTATAGGAGAATGTAATATACAAATTTCAACAAATCACGGTTAAATTTATGGTTGTTTTAGTTTTTTTTTTAATAGACATCAAGTCCTTTTACTTTTTAATTTAATATTATAATAGTAAATTATCAATTAATGATAATAAATTTTGTTTAATGATATAATAATACTAAAAAAAATCAATTTTTAAAAAATAGGAAAGAAAACTACATGTTCTATCATGATGCTACAAACACGATTATGCTAAAGATGCGCAATATTGTATTTACAATTAAAACAAATATTAACACTCTCATTTATTTTGAATATTTTGCACGGATTTCAAGATGAATACCTCTACTAAAGACAAAAAGATTACTCTATTTTTCTAATCAGTTTTAAGTGGGGCTATTTGACTAATATCTTTTAGAAAATTTACTATTGTTATAAGAGAAAAATTTAGGTAGTGCGTGAGCTGTAACTATTTTATTCAATAAAAAATTATCATGTATAAAAAATATACATATATTTTAGAAAAAATTTTACAGATGAAAAAAATGTCAAACTATTTATAGAAAATAGCAAAAAAACATTGATAGACTTCTATCAGCATTTATCAACGATAGACTTCTATCATTTCTATCATTGATAGACCTTGATAGACTTCTATCAGTATCTATCACAATTTATCTAAAAATTTTGCTATTTTTTTTGTAAATAGTTTACCTTATTTTTCTATTTTTAAAAGTTTTTCTGTATTTTATATATATTTAAGAATAACTTTTATTTTTTTATAAGAAAAAAGAAGGCATGAGATTATGTGAAGCTTAGGTTGCACCTAATCAAATGTTGTTTTAAAATGTTACCTCTTCAAGTGTTGACATTATAATGATTAATGATCTATTAAGAACTATGCAAATAAACGAGGATCTAAGTTATTCGAATTTGAAGATGAAGGCTTGATTGTATTTGTTTGTTTATTCATACCCTTAATATATAGTTGGGGTCAATTGCTTGAATTAGTGTGTGTTAGGTGGGTGAGAGATGAGAACTCTCTCTCTTTCTCTCTTATATTATACACACATACACATGTATTCTTATATATATATATATATCTATGATTGATTGATTATTTCGCATAATTTATTCAACTTTGATCACAATATTCTATGTTCTCAAATTCATTTATCATTTGGCTTTCTTTACCGTCACACAATCATCACAACAACTTTGATGAATTCAAAAACGTTGACAATTATATATATATATATATATATTACATATTAGGCTTGTTGCTTCCATGTTCATGTCTAGATTTATTTTAATTAAATCAATCTAATCTACAATTTTATATCTTATAATCACACGCATCATGCTCTCTTTGACAAATATATCTCTATCTTTAGCTATTTTAAAAAAAAATTCTCTGATCAAGTTCTCTAGTTGTTCATGTGTAAGCTTATATTTTCCGTATTTTTACAGCTTTTGAGATGGATGAATAGTCAACTTAGATATATTTATAATATTATCTTTTATATTATTTTCTTTTCAAACTTCACCTACCATTCCGTATTGTTGGAATGTCTTGAATCTGTGTTTCGAACGACCAAGTAGGATTTAGAGGGGTGTGCTATATGAACTATCTAACCGTACTGACACCTCTACTCTATAATATGAATATTCTCTCTAATAGTAATCTGTTGTTCCTCTGCCTGTGAACATAACTAACACAAAATTAGTGAACCACATAAATATATCTCTATGTCGATTCTTTATCGTTTACACTTTTCTGCCTATCTTTATTATATATCATTGTTGGGTATACGACCAAAGTCCCACATTGGTTAGATAAGGGGATGATCATGAGTATATAAGTGAGGACAACCATCTCTATTAGTACAAAACTTTTTGGTTTGAAATCAAAAGCAAAACCATGAGAGTTCATGCCCAAAATAACAATATCATACCATTGTGGAGATATTTAAAGGATGGTTGTCCCTATAATCATAACATCAAATCCACCACCATGGAAGTTGACTTTTGAGATTCTATAAATGAGCAGAGACACAGAGAGAGCACTAGAACAAGCAAGAGAAAGCTACACCATGGATCTTGTCCTGTTAGAGAAGGCTCTGATGGGGATATTCGTGGCCATTGTTATTGCCATTAGCATATCCAAGTTGAAGGGCAAGCGATTTAAACTCCCACCAGGTCCCATTCCCATCCCCATATTTGGAAACTGGCTACAGGTTGGGGATGACTTGAACCACCGCAACTTAACAGAGCTGGCCAAGAAATTCGGTGACATATTTCTATTGAAAATGGGGCAAAGAAACTTAGTGGTAGTTTCCTCACCAGAGTTAGCCAAGGAAGTTCTACAAACCCAAGGAGTAGAATTTGGGTCTAGAACAAGAAACGTTGTGTTTGATATATTCACAGATAAGGGTCAAGATATGGTGTTCACAGTGTACGGTGAGCATTGGAGGAAAATGAGACGAATCATGACCGTTCCTTTTTTCACTAATAAAGTGGTTCAGCAGAACAGGTTGGGTTGGGAAGAGGAGGCTGCAAGAGTTGTGGAGGATTTAAAGAACAATTATTATTATTCAGAGGCTTCAACCACTGGCTTGGTTCTGAGGAAACGGCTACAGCTTCTGATGTATAATAATATGTATAGGATGATGTTTGATAAGAGATTCAACAGCATGGAGGATCCTCTGTTCAACGACCTTAAGCTTATTAATGCAGAGAGGAGTCGATTATCTCAGAGCTTTGAATATAATTATGGTGATTTCATCCCAATACTTAGGCCTTTCCTTAGAGGCTATTTGAATGTGTGTAAGGATGTTAAGGACAGGAGGCTCAAGCTCTTCAAGGACCATTTTGTCGATGAGAGGAGGTACGTCTATATAATTTGTCAATACCGTGATTTGCATGATTTAGTAACAATGTAACGTAACAATATATAGGAAAAAAAGTACATTTTTGGTAACTAAGTTTTGAGTCTAGTTTCTATTTTATCTCTAAGTTTCAAAATTGTTGCATGTTTAGTCATTAAGTTTTGAGTTTGGTTTCAATTTTAGTTCTTAAGTTTCAAAATGTTACAATTTTACCTTTGAGATTTGAGTTTTTGTTTCGATTTGATCCATTGATTTCAATATTTTACACTATTAAACCTCGTTTTTTTTATTAGTTACTTTTTTTTAGTCATTGACATCTATGCCTATTAATTAGTTAAAAATAATTATGAAGTGAAGTTTAATAGTGAAATCTAATTAATTATAGGGCTATTTTCAAATATAGTAAAATAAGTCAAATTATTTACAAATATAACAAAATGTCATTGTCTATAAGTGATAAAGAGTGACATTTTATTATATTTGAAAAATATTTTCAGTAGTTTTGTCATTTAAAATAATTACCTTTAATTAATAATTATTTTAAATTAATTAACATGCATTAAAATTGATGACAAAAAATGAGTATTTAGCGAAATCGAGATTAAAAGTGTAAATCTTGAAACTTAGAGACCAAATTGAAACAAAACTAATCCCAAGAGTAAAATTGTAACATTTTGAAAAATTGAAAAGTTAAATTGAAACCAAACCTAGAACTTAAAAGACTAAATGTGTAACATTTTGCAACTTAAGAATCAAATGATGAAAATTAAACCTAAAAAATCTAGGAACCAAAAAGATACTTTTACTCATATCTATAATATGAATTATTTGCTTTTGCTTAATTTTACCAACATGATTTTGCACACACATGCAGGAGACTGACTAGCACCATGAGCAATAAGGAGGATGGTGTAAAATGTGCCATTGATCATATTGTGGAGGCTCAAGAGAATGGAGAGATCACCGAAGACAATGTTCTCTTCATTGTTGAGAACATCAATGTTGCCGGTAACTATGTATATGTTCTCTTCACTGATTATATTAGGGCTAGAGATATTCATGTATATGTTTAGAGATTTAACTAAACTAGCACATATGAATTAAACACACAGCTATTGAGACAACATTGTGGTCCATGGAGTGGGCTATTGCGGAGCTAGTTAACCACCCCAACATCCAAAAAAAGCTGAGGGACGAGCTTGATTCGGTGCTTGGAAATGGCGTCCAAATTACGGAGCCTGACATTCGCAATCTGCCTTACTTGCAGGCTGTGATCAAGGAGACTTTGCGGTTGAGAATGGCCATTCCTTTGTTAGTGCCTCACATGAATCTTCAAGACGCCAAATTGGCTTCTTATGACATCCCTGCAGAAAGCAAGATTCTAGTGAATGCATGGTGGCTGGCCAATAACCCTGATCATTGGGACAAACCTCAAGAATTCCGACCTGAAAGGTTCTTGGAGGAGGAGCAAAATGTGGAGCCTACTGGGAATGACTTTAGATACCTTCCTTTCGGCGCTGGGAGGAGGAGCTGCCCCGGTATTGTTCTTGCCTTGCCCATCCTTGCTATTACTCTGGGTCGTCTCATTCAGAATTTTGAGTTGCTGCCTCCTCCTGGACACTCCAAGATTGATACCACCGAAAAGCCTGGACAGTTCAGCTTGCAAATATTCAACCACTCCACTATTGTGGCAAAGCCAAGGTTTTTGTGATTTCTATACCTAAAAAAACTTGGGTGCAACAGAGACTTTCACTTGATTTCTCAATTCAGTTAAAGATTGTGATTACAAATTAAATTAGCAACTCAGAATTTGATTCATGATTCTATATTTGCTTCGATTAGGAAATGCATGTGTTGTGTTATGTGTGTGATGTGCAATAATAAACTTTATGAAAATCTATATCAACTATCTCTCTTTAATGTACTTGGTTTGGAAGATCCTTTTACATACGTTGATATTACAAGATTAATTTGATCAAAGTAAAAAAGAACCAATAGTAATAACGAAACAACTTTTACATGCATCCATGCATTTACAAATAATAATCATGTCTCTAGCACTCCTTATTTTTTACAAATAACCATCCATTATACTATCTACCACGTCAATTGTTCTTGTTTCTTATCAAGGAATATAAAGTTGAGACTTTTATCAATTTGACATCTATTAACTGGATAGTAATGCTAAATATACGTACAAAACAATCTCTATCTCCCAAACTAATTATCAATTTGGTCAAATCTTTGAAAATTATTATTTTTCTATCTTTTAAGTTATAAGAAAGTCTCATTAGATCCATTTTAAGAGAAGTCGTTGAAAATTTTCGTCTAAAAGTTTATGTATTGTTAAAGTATATTGATAAAATGTGAATATACTAGTGAAGCACTAATTAACAAAATTTGACTTGTTATCAACAAAATTTATTTAGTGAGATATTAACTTTTGTTAACAAAATTTAATTGATTTTTTTTTTTTTAATTGAACATTTGAATTGAGAATTTTAAATGGGATACAATTTACAATTAAAAAAGCTTAATGACCAGATGAAGAATTTGCTAGATGATCACGGAGCCTTTGGTGTATTAGCTTAGTTAGTACGTGACTGTCATAGTTCTGATAAACAATTTATGAAAATATGATATTTGAGGAAAAATTTGGATAATTATCCCTAAACTTTGTATAGATATTTGGTAGTCATTTATGGGTTGAAAAACACATTTGATCCGTAAATATTTGTTTAAAACATAATTTAAGCCATTGAATTTTAGAAAAATTATTTTAAATAAAAAAATGCTAAAAATATTTACAAATATAACAAAATTTTATTGTCCGATAAATCGGATAGATTGTAATAGTCTATTATCTGTGTCGTGATAAGCTACAGATAGACACAGATAGTAGTCTATCGTAGTTTATCGCAGATAGACAGTGAAACTTTGTTATATTTGTAAATATTTTGGTTCATTTTTCTATATTTGAAAACAACCATGAATTTTAATATATAACAATTTAGATCTGTATACTAAAAGTGAATATAATTTGTAGTAATTGACACATACTCCTCTTAAAGTCAAAGATTCAAAATCTCTATGCCTTCATTTGCGGTACTAAAAGAATTAATCTATGTAATTTTAATTTTATAATGACTTATATATTTCTCTTATTAGTGTGGGTAAGATTTGGTTGTATAGTTCATAATGACTTTATATATTTCCCTAGACTTTGTATAGGTGTTATAGTCATTTTATGAGCTGAAAAATACATTTATATTCTTAACCATTTATTTAAAACATAATTTAGAGTGAATTTAAAATACTTTTTCAAGTGTTTAATTTAAAAACTAAACCGTTCGAAAAAAGTTCAAGTGTTTGGTAACTACTCAAAATAAATTTTAAAAAACCGAATTTATAAAATAAGTTGGTTTATGATAAACAATTAAACTAACTTTTAGATAAATGAATTTTTTAGTGTTCAATGGTTAATCTCTCCCTAATTCCTCATTTCTACTATTTTGTCATGGCTACCACCGCCCCTTCGCCTGCCACGTCCGTAAACCACCGCCAACAACCTACTCCAGCGACTATCACTGGTGACCACCACCGACAACCATTTTCTGGCAACCACCACTAGCAAACTCTAACCACAACCTCCCGTAACCGTCGTTAACCACCATCTCCAACGACCACTTCTATGACAACTCAAAATTTTAGGTAATTTTAATTTAATTAAATTATTTTGAGAAGACAATTCAATTTAAATTAAATAGAATAAAAGATTTGGGTTAAATTCAATTGGTGAAAATTGAATTTTAGTTTGGGAGATTTAATTTGTTTAGTTAAATTGGTGGAGGAAAAAAAGATTTAAAATATATATATGTATACCTAATTTATTACAGAGTTAGAGTTTGAGATTGTATATATATATTATTAAGTGACCTAATAATGTAGAGAGGGAGAAAAATACACCCAAAAAGCGGAGAAGGAGAAAGAGAGCAGTGCAGTTCGATGTTTTAGCAACAGCTCTCGAAAAATTATCAATGCTGGAGTTTCAACTGTCGGATCGTATTGAAATTTTATCAGTTTGTTCAGGACACATAGAGCCTCATTCTGAATGGTTGGATCGTTGTTTTGAACTCTAGTTTATCCGTAATCGTTGCTGAACAGAACCTGTAAAACTGGGTGATATTTTTCGAGTATGGTGAGTTTTCTTGCAATTTCTTGATTACCTATTAATTTGTGACCCAAATTGGTTGATGTCATTGTATTCTTGGAGTTAGGAGAGAGTTTTAGAGAAGTTTCGAAGACAAAAACGTGTCCAGCGAAGTAAAGTTTGGTTTGACAATTTTAGATCAATTTTGGTGAGTGACAATGTTTTGGAAGTTATTTTGGAAGTTTTATTGTTCTGGAAAGTTGGGTTAATTCTTTAATGTTGATTTTGTGTTAGGTTTGAGTTGTTAAAAATTTGGGCAATCTTGGTTCAAGCTTGACTTTGAGATTGGTTTTGGGCTCAAGGAATCTACGTGGTTTAATTGCTGACTGCATTGGGCTAAATTTTGAGGTAAGTGACGTTATTATCGGCTTAGCATTTGTGCCAGGCGCCCCAGTTCATGTTACCAAAGTTATGAAATTTGAGTGACTTTTATGATCCATAGAAATTGAGCATGCACACTTATGATGTTTTATGAGTTTATGAATTGTTGGTGTGAGACTTTGTTATTAGATGTGTGTGTATATATATATATGTATGTATGTATGTATGTATGAATTACATGTTAGATAGATAGTGGTGATTTACCTCCCCGTCACGCCTCATGTTACGATACCGTGAATTGATAGGTTCACTTCCATGTTTGACGGTGCGCCATCAGACCACTAGACATGTGTGAACCGATGGGTTCACCTCCATGTTACAACGTTGTGTACCATCAGGTTCACTTTCATGTTTTGACGGTGCGCCATCAGGCCACTAGACATGTGTGAACTGACGGGTTCACCTCCATGCATGTTACCATACCGTGGATCATCAGGTTCACTTTCATGATTTTGACAGTGCGCCTTCAGGCCACTAGACATGAATGACTGGGTGGCGTGTTATATACTTGGATGTTCACCCATAACAGTATCAGAATGCATGTGATCCCGATAATGGGGTCACTTACTGAGTATTTTTATACTCACTCTTTCTTATGTTACAACTTTAAGGTAAAGACAAGGACAGACAGACGAATGACAGAAAGAATCCGTGACCGTGCCGTTGGGACCAGTCAAATGCTTTCACTCATGTTTTTAAATCCCAGTCTAAATGTTTAAATTCAGAATATTGGTTTTGTGCCATTAGATGTTTTTTTTGCAAAATTTACAGTTTTGTTTTCATAACTTCTAGAGGTACCCCGATCCAATATTTTTTAATTATTTAAATTTAGTGAAGTTATTTATTTTATAAATTTCTTTGATTTTAGTCAAATATACGAAAAGTGTGGTTTTGAGATGTATGCATGAATTAAGTAACGACTTCTAGAAAGTCGAGTCATTACAACTTCTGACCAACTCTGACCACCACTTCTGAAGACCGTTGCCGGTCAACTCCCAAACTCTAGCGACTACCACCGGCCATCTCTATCAAACTTCAGTGACCACCACTGTCCAATTCCCACCACCACAACCAACGACCAACTCCGATGACCACCCTATACGACCAACTCTGACAACCATTATTTTAAATTATTAGTTCATAGTATTTTATAGTCGTCCTTTATAGTAATTTTTCATTAATAAAAACACTTTTAGTATATAACAAACCAAACAAGCTTGTATGTAACAAAACCTTTTGAGAAAGATTTTCCAAACACGTGTATTTTTATTTAAAAGTGTTTACATGAAAATGAATTTTTGAATTTCTTTTTTCTAAGTCATTCCATACAGGCCCTTAGTTATTGAATTTTAATATATAACACAATTTATATTGATGTACTAAAGTGAATATAACTCAATAGTAATTGACAAATACTCTTTTCCATGAAGTTGAAGATTTCAAATCCCCCATACTCTTATGGAAAAAAAAATATAGTATTGTCGTAGTATATACTACTTCAATTCATTATTTAACACGTCATTAAATAATTTATTTATTTATTTGTTATTCATTTATTTCGTGGACCTCACGTAATTTTTGCTTGTTACTTTTGTGGCAAACAATGAATGGAAGCAGACGATAGTACTAGAAATTTTCTCATACTCTCACGTGTTGTACTTAAATTAAAATTCACTTGAGGTAAGATTTGGTTGTAGAATTTATAATTTATAACAATTTTATGTCTTATCGTAAAAAATCTCAACTTATAACTTTTTATGTCCTTCGATGAAAAAATCTCATTAAGATGAAACATCCCCATTTTAATATGTAATAATTTAATTATAAGAACATAATGATTTTTTTTAAAGAGTCTTTATCAATCAATATACATAACCCTCATTTAAGTGATCTTTAACTAGGTTTTCATTATGGGTACTAAAAAGGTTACATGGTAATTTGAAATTCATGTATTAAATTGTTTCAAAATTTATATTACAAAAATAAATTATTACCTATTAAGATTTAGGGACTAAATTATTATTTTAATGAAAATGAATCAAATGCATTTTTAATTTATGTTTTCTAATTTTAATATTGGTCTCCTCATGTCAATATCTATTGGTTTGGCATTTGATTTTTGGTTTTTGACTTTATATTTATTATTTTCAGGTTTTAAGAAAAAAAACCATACCTATTTTTATTACTGTTTTTTTGCTTTCTGTTTCTTAAAAACAAAAAAAAAACATGTTTAATCATTGCTTTTGGTTTTTCATTTTTCAAAAACTGAAAATCAAAAGATGTTTGACAATTGTGTTTTGCTTTATGTTATTAAAAAAAAAAAAATCAAAACAAGCGGTGATGATTTTTTTAGTTTTATATTTCAAAAATTACTATAAACAGAAAAAATATCAAACTATTTACAAATATAGAAAAATTTTACTGTCTATTAGTGATAGACTGCGATAGAATTCTATCGCTTTCTATCGATCAAGCAAATAAATTCTATCGCTTGAGCAATAGAAAGCGATAGAATTCTATCGTGGTCTATCGCTGATAAACTGTAAAAATTTTCTATATTTGTAAATAGTTTGACTCATTTTTCTATATTTAAAAACAACCCTTTTATGTTTTTCTTATAAAAAAAATTAAAACTATTTTAATAATATTTTTTCATCTAACATACATAATTATAAAATTATGTCTTTATTTTCTTGGAAAAAATTGTATTGATAACAATATTTTACTGACAAACAATAACAATAATTAACAAAAATACAATAAAAAAAAGGTTGTTTTCAAATATAAAAAAATGAGTTAAACTATTTACAAATATAGAAAATTTGATATTTTTTGTTTATAGTAATTTTCCTAGTTTAATTTTATTTTTATAAAAGCATGGGACGATAAAGTAATTAACAATAAAAATAATTTAGGTTAAAATATAATTTTAGTCAATATACTTTGATAGTCGTTCTATTTTGGTCAATGTATCTTTTAATGTCGAATTTTAGTTCCCGTATTTTCAATAAATCTTAAAAATAGTTCCTCCACTCAATTGAAAATAAAAAAGAGCCGAGCTGGCAAACAAAAAATATTAAAAAAATGTGAATATGACAGACAATTTTCAAATTAAATACATTCGGATTAAAAAATCATCTTTTTTTTTTACCAACAATTTATTTGAACCCAACAAATTTTATGATGTCTCCTTAAGATAATTTTGACCTCTATGATGCCAAAGTGTCATGAATAATTGTCTACAAGGATAGAACAAATTAACAACCAGCGAATGCAACACTTCAACGATATGCTTCGGCGGCCAAAATTAGTATAATTGAACTGACATAGTGTTTGTATTATCAATCTTGAAACCAAATGTTCAATTTTCCCATTCCACACCCACATAGAAAAAGATAACACAATTCTAAAAAAAATACTTATTAAAATAAAAAGAAAAATTGATGTGAACGTGTAAAAAAAAAAACTATCGACAATATTATAAAATGAAAAAGAAATAAAAGTGAAAATTTTTATAGCTTCTGGGAATTGAACCCAAAGATAATAAGCAACCTTCGCAACCACTTGACCAAGGACTTTCAATTATAATTACAACCATTATTTTAATACGAACAACACACATTTAAAAAAAAAAAAAAACAAAAACAAAAATTGGTTTTTGAAATTAGGAAATATAAAACTCAATTAAAAATCAAACAAACTTATTTTCTAAAAACTAAAAATAAAAAATTAATTAATTATCAAATGCCCAAAACTAATTCAATCTGAGCATGCAATAAATAAAATTATGATGCCATATTAAGCACATAAGTTTCAATAAAGTCAACAATAATACAATATTACAAAATTCTACTCTGTATGATAGCTCCTTTTCCATTGTTGAATAAAATGAACATTAGGTTAATTAAAAAAAAAACAAACAACAACAACAAAGAAGAGTTCAGCTGCAATTTGGTTATTATTTTAATAAAACATTATTCCAAATGTCCATAATTGGCCCCATCTTACTTAAAATAAATAAATAAATAATTGTATATAATAATTTAAAAAGAGAGAGAGAAATGATAGAAATACAGTGGGCGTGGGGTGAGGGATGGACAACCGTTCCAGCCATAACCTGCATGTTTCTTTTTTTTTTTTTCTGGAAAAAAAAAAAAAAAAAAAGAAAAGTTGGATTAGATGACGTGACAAAAGAGAGTGCAGCCCGGGCTCTACTCAATTAAAATCTACCACATGGTAATTTTAAGAAAAATTGTTTTTATTTTGAGAAATTATTTCTAAACAGAAAAAATATTAAATTATTCACAAATATAGAAAAAATTTATTGTCTATCCCGTCAGTGATAGACCGTGATGGAATTCTATCACTTTCTATCGCTCAAACAAATGAATTCTATCGCTTGAGTTATCGCGGTCTGTCACTAATAGACTGTAAAATTTTTCTATATTTATAAAACTTATTTTTCTATATTTGAAAAAAACCCTTTTATTTTTTATGTTTTATTTTAGGAAATTAATTCGGTGCGGTGCCTATTCTCATATTTTCTCTTTTTAATACTCAGAAAAAAATAATAAAAATATTATACCATATGACATAATTTTATTAAGTGTTGGATGGATGAAGCTTGATTTTACCCAAATTTTTATCTTTCCGTATGAGAATGGGATTGCATGAGATTAAGTGAAAGACATGTGAGAAAGTAGTTGTTGATGTGTTACAGTAGACAGTTGATTTAAAATAACTGCCGTGGATACACGTGTCGGCAATCTAAAGAAGTAGCAGGAAAAAGTTGGTGAGACGATGTGTGAAGAAAGTGAGAGAGGTGAGTTAGAATTTACAAAGTCCGAAACAGAAGGGGTGAGGAAAAAAAACACAGACGCAAAATCCAAATGAAACCAAAAAGAGAAAAAGAAAAGAAAAGAAAAGAAAAGAAAAAAGAAAAAGAAAAGAAAAGAAAAGAAAAGAAAAGAATAAGAGGAGTTGTTATTGTTAAGCTGAAGAAGAGGGGAAGAGTTGTTTAGCACCGTGTCTTCCTTCAAGTGTCGTGCATGCATTTTATGCATCTGTTGCTTTGCATGCACTCTCTTCTTCTTCTTCTTCTTCTTCTTCTTCTTCTTCTTCTCTCTTCTCTCTTCTCTCTTCTCTCTCCATTTCCACGCTTTCACCCTCTCCACTGCTAACTGATCTCCTCCTTCATCCAATTCTTCTTCTCTTTCTCCTTCATGGCCCCTTCTCTCACGTTCTGCTCAAAACTGGTTTTAGGGTTTTGTTTTGCTTGATCTCACTTCAATGGCGGCCTCCAATCGCTGCATGAACACTTCTTGCAGAGCCCTCACCCCCCACGATTGGACCAAAGGATGGCCTCTGGGATCTGCTGGATTCGCACATCTCTGCCTCAACTGCGGGTATTCTTCTTCTTCTTCCTTTCCCATTCTATTCTTCTTCTATTTCAATTTTTTTTTTTGTTTTTTTTTTTGTTTTTTTTTTTTTTTGCGGCGATTTAAGATTCTCCCCTCTTTTTTGCTTCTTGATTTGATTTTCTGACGGCAGTTTCCTTAAATGCATACTCATCTCTTGCATTGCTTTCTTTCAGTTTTTCTAATTTACCCGATTTACCGATTTTTATATATCAAATTTGCTAATATTGGTCTTCCCCTTTTAAACTATCCTTCTACTCCTATTCTTTACATTTCCCGATAATTAGTCACATCCTCCTATCGTTATGGATTTTATTCGAGTAATTAAGTCATTTACGATTTATCAATTGGTGAATTGGAATATTCGTTATGAGTACTTTGAATTGAGCTTATACTATGTCCAATTTGAATGTGTGAAGTGTAAATTGCTCCTCCATCCACATTGACCGATTAGATGAGAGTTTAATTTCAAAGAATGGTTGTCCTTGGATTACGCTTCCACATTCTCTCTGTAAAATGGGTTGCTCGAAGGGGAGGATTGACGAGGACAATATGTACATGCGTATAGAATTTAATTTTCTATTTCAGTTTTACCAATTAAAATTAAAGAAAATATTTTCTCTTCTAGTTTCTATTCATAGTTCTATGTTTGAGGAGGGATATGTTTGATATTCATTGCCGTCGAAAATTCTATTAAAGAATTAAAAAAACGTTTATAACAGAGTTCCATATGGTGCAGAGATTTTTTCATTCCCTTTTATTGCCACCAATACAGTTTATATCTCTTCACATGAATCTCGCTATAGATATTGAAGCTTAACTTCTATTAATTAATACTGATGTTAGTTATTTTGTTAGTTTTAGAGGGCAACATGTTTATTTATTTATTTTAATTGCTTTTTAACTCCAAATTCTTCTCTCTTTTTTTGGGTTAGTTTTTTACCCAGGTTATTTAGTGCCTTAGATTGTTTAGCCTTTTATTTTATGCTATGAAGGATCTTGATGTGACATGAAGAGATTTATAAATTGGAGTGTTATACTATATTAAATTGATGTCACTATCTTCTATATCTTCTAATCCCTTCACTGTCTCTTGATACTGTATGTGATTTAGATCCGCTTATGAAAATTCAGTCTTCTGTGATACATATCACTTAGAGGAAACTGGTTGGAGGGATTGCAGTTTTTGTGGCAAGGTAAGCAAATGTGCTGGTAATGGCCTTTAGTTTAACTGCCTTCTCTCAGTCTCAATATATGTGTGTGCAAGTACGTATGTAGGTATATCTGTCCATCTCCATTTCTAATTATGACCTTAATATATGAAACTTTTTTCCTATTTCAGAGAATTCACTGTGGATGTATAGCTTCTAAGTCTATGTTTGAATGTTTGGATTATGGAGGTATTGGGTGCACTAGCTGTGTGAAAAGATCTCGACTTGGAGTGGTAAGATTGGTTTCTGAATTAGCCAACTTCTGATTACACTTTAGATTTTACATCAGTTTTTCCACTCGTTTTGATGCTTCTCTTTGTTGCTTTTAGCATATTCAAATTCAGATAAAATGAACTTCAAGTTAACATGATATGGAATGGCTACTCGTTTGCAATCAGTTAGTGCTTTTGATGATAACTTTATGACTGTCTTGGTGAAATGTGAACCCTTGCAGTGCAAGTTTATTCTTCACACACACACACACACACACACACACACACATTCTATGTTTTGGGAAACTCCGTCCTTTGGCTGTGAGAGAAGCTGAAATCAGTGCCAATCACTTGCAGAAAAGCCTACGGGATACCCAATGTGGCTTTGTATTCAACATTTTTTCCTTTGAGAAAATCCTTCTCAAATGGATAGTTGCTGGTTATAATGAATGGACAATGATTTTGCATTGGAGTAGCTCACAGAGGCTTTCTTCCAACCAGCAACCCTCATTTTTATTTTAATAGAAGTCTTTCTTTTCTTTTACGGCTCCTTGCACAGAGAGCAAAATAAGGCAAAAATATGGTAAATCTAGCAAAATTTAAAACAATTTGCAGATATAGCAAAATCAGTTTTGAAAACCCCCAGCATTACTAAATTTCCCTCACTTGAACTGCACACGGTTTACACCCTAAACGACACCCGATTTCCCATTTCTTCTTCCTCCTAACTGTTCATGTTCTTCCTCTTGATTTTCTCCTCTTCTCAAAGTCTCCTGATTTTCCTCTTGATTTCTTCCTCTGAATTTTCAAGCCCTAATCAAGCTTCTTCATGATTTTCCCTAATCGCACAGTTCTTTCAAAATATCAACACTAACTTAGGAATTTCTTCTTTAAGAATAATGACAGAATTTATAGGAGGGAAAATTTACCTGCATTTAGTCTCCTGTCTTCGGATGTTTCTGCATCCAGTGATATTGAGGTCACCGTGCTAGCCTATATTTATTGCAGTGTTTGTTACTTCCAAAACAAGCACACAATAAATTAAGTTGGAGGCACCTTAAAATGTTGGATGATGAATAAAAGTTTAGACCATATCCATGGGGAGAGTTTGTTATGACCTTACAGTAAACTACATTAGAAAGGTGGTTAAAAACAAAGCTCTCTGTTATGATCATATCCATGGGGAGAGTTTAGATCATATCAATGTTAATCAATGATAGACTTTTCTATTAGTGATAGACTCCTACCACTTATATACTTCTACATGGGGTCCACCGTCTATCACTATAGATTTAATTACCAATAGGAGTCTATCACTAATAGTTTCCTATAGTCATGAGTTTCAATCATGGACAATTTTTTACATGAAGAACAAGAGAAACAATAAAAGGAAGGATGAGAAATGAGATGAAGATGAAGAGAATCAGGATGAAGAAAATCAAACCAAAAAAGCCAATGATAGAAAGAAGTGAAGGTAACTAGTGAACTATCTGTGATCACTCATAGCCTTTAGTTGAGATGTATTGAAGTCTATCAGTCACTTTGACTGATCTAATTGATCACAGTGATTGAATGAAAAGAATTCAATCAATCACATTGAATCAAGAAGAGTTTCAAGGAGAAGCATCAAAATAAAAAAGTAAAAAAATCGCAGAGACGAGAGAAAGAAATCGTGAAGAACAAGGAGAAGAAGAAATATAAAATTGCGCGTATGTCCCCTTCAAAATGAGGTAAAATGGGAATTAAGGAATAGGTAAAACAGGTTTCTCATGTCTGCAAAATGTTTATAATATTTGCTATACTTGCAAATATTTTGGCCCATTTTGTCATTTAGTACAATCACTCTTTCTTTTGCTATCACAAATGTTCATGTCCATTTAAGGGCGGGCAGCATGTACACATTCTTGTGACAGTCAGGCTTGCACATATTAGTTCATTACTGTTTTCATATAATAAGTGCAGCATAGATTCATATGGAGCTCTATTTCTTTTTATTGCAGATCCGGAGAGATGAAATTTCTAATGGCTTTGATGCAGTGACAGTTGGTAATGTTGGCCTTCTGCCACCTGCTTCTGTTGAGGATCAAGTGGTTCGAAATGGCATTAATGAGGAAAAGCTTTTACAGTTGTGTAACATCATGGAGGCAAATGAACCCGACCACTTTCAGCAATCACAAAGAGTTGACAGAAGTGCATCTCCTGCACAAAACAGAGGAGAAAATCTCAGGAGCCCATTTGGAGAAGTTGGATCAAGCTTTTTTAATATGAATAAGCTACCTGTTAAATGCCAACCATCTGTTGGTTCATTAACGTACTCCAAACTAGATACTAGCAGACCACACTTAGAACTAAAAGAAATGAAAGAATCTCTAAGTCAGCCATCGTTAAATATAACTTTGGGAGTTCCATTAGGTACTCCGAACTTTGTGGTACCCTTTCCAGGAAGTGCTGCTGATGAGGATGAAAAGAGCATTCTGCCATTTCAACAGGGTCAAAGATCACGTCCAATTTTTCCCAAGCTCATAAAAACTGGGACCACAGTTAATCCTGAAGCAAGAAAGGGAATGGCACCTCTGGTGCGTATTGCTCGGCCACCTGCTGAAGGTCGAGGTAAGAACCAACTTCTTCCAAGGTACTGGCCAAGGATTACTGACCAAGAGCTAGAACAATTATCTGGAGAGTATCCTTTTTTATTTTAACTTTTGTTGTTCATTCGTTGTCTTGATGGATCTGCTTGTGCAAATACTCTTTGCTTTCACTTAACTATTACTCAAATTTATCATGTACCTTAACTTGTTTTAAGTTTGAATTCTACTATTGTTCCACTCTTTGAAAAGGTGCTGAGTGCTAGTGATGCTGGTCGGATTGGTCGTTTGGTTCTGCCAAAAGCATGTGCTGAAGTAAGGATTGCTTCTTTTCTTTCTTTGATCACCTCCTTATGTTTTCTGTTTTCACTATTCACATTGCATTTATTTTGTTGGGGTATTCCCTGGCCTTATATGGCTCCCTAAATTGCACTGCAGGCATATTTCCCCCCCATCTCCCAATCAGAAGGTCTTCCTGTAAGGATTCAAGATGTGAAGGGGAATGAATGGACATTTCAGTTCAGATTTTGGCCTAACAACAACAGCAGAATGTATGTTCTGGAGGGCGTTACTCCTTGTATACAATCCATGCAATTAAGAGCTGGTGATACTGGTAATCTTTTTATTACATCTCAAGGTGTACGATGATGTTGGGAATTTCTTAAGAGTAATGCTTTTGAAAGAAGCATTTCCCTCAAGTACTTTGGAGGGAAACACTCATCTCATGCTCTTGAAGTTTTAATAAGTGTTTTCTCAAGATCTTTTGTTTCTGCTCAACAACCAAATGTGAGAAAAATGTGTTTAGCTTGTAAAAGTGTCTTCAGAAGGGTCCCAAAGCTTTCCCAAATTTTTTACTATCATCTTATAGAATGAAAAAGTTTTCCTACTTTATTATCAACTAAAGGAACGTTGTACATTTTTTAGTGAGTTGGGATTACTTTTCATAAAAATGATTTTAGTGAAATACTGAAAACTTTAATCTGCTTTTTTGTAGTATTTTATGATATTTTAAAATTATTAGTTTTCTGACGTATGTGTTGATTTAGTATATCTAACAAGTGATCGATGCATATCTAACAAATGTTGGACCTACTTTAACTTTGTTGAACTAGTGTCTAACACATCTTTTAAATAAGTTTGCATGTCCAACAAGTGTCAGAGTAATCATCATGGGTTGGCCTAGTGGTAAAAAAGGAGACAAAGTCTCAATATATGGTTAAGAGGTCGTGGGTTCAATCCATGGTGGCCCCCTACCTAGGAATAAATTTCCTACGAGTTTTCCCGTGAGATTAGTCGAGGTGCGCATAAGCTGGCCCGGACACTCACGGATATCAAAAAAAAAAAAAATGTCTGACATTTGTCGGACATGGACACGTTAGCCTTGAGAATGCATTTTCTGTCCTTGGTTCTAAAAATTCTAGAGAGGAAAGAAAATTTCTTTATGCTATCCAGTTTGAACTTGGATCTTGGCCCCGGGAAGAAATTGACACCCTTATTTACAACTTATAATTCTTTATAATAAAAGTGTAAAACCATTTGCTTAAAAACTTTCGTGCTGCATATTTTATTGGCTTGGAACTGTAGATTCAAATTTTAAGGTGAATTGGAGCTGTAAATATCTAAAGTTTTTAGGAGAGCCAAATTTGATTCTTACAAAATTTCATTTTATAATGCAGTCACTTTTAGTCGGATAGATCCTGGAGGTCAATTAGTCATGGGATTTCGAAAAGCAACAAATTCTACTGATATACAGGTTAAGTTTTTCACTGATTATCGTTAATCTTTGCATCTTCTTATCATCACGCTTTTTTGTTTTAGTGGATTGATGAAAAGGTGAAGTAAACAGGATGCGAAGATCCCTACACTTTCTAATGGCTCTCATTCGGGTGACGCCTCATTCTCTGGGGTTTTTCAGAATTTGCCTTTAAGAGGTTGTTCATGGCCCTTTATTTTTATTCAGGAAAAAAGTCATTTATTATCCCCATACGCAGTTGAGTGGATCAACTAAAAGACAGTTTCAAACCCAGTGCTAACAACTTAATCAACTAAAAGAAATATCATCACAAAAACCACCAATCCTTGAACTAATGCATGTATAAAGATCAGGGGAAAAAATCCCTTGTATTTTTCATGGGATGCAACCTCAAGTATTCCTTCTTTGACCGTTTTTGTTGTAGTTGAAGGAGATACTAGTTTGCGTAAAAGTGAAAATTTTGGGGGGAGGACAAAGGATGCTTCAGGACAACAACCAATGTTAACCATGGAGAAGAAAGGGGCTCGAAACATTGGGTCTAAAAATAAGAGGTTGCTCATGCATAGTGAAGACGCTTTGGAGTTAAGACTCACTTGGGAAGAAGCTCAAGATCTACTCCGTCCTCCACCAAGTGCAAATCCCACCATTGTCACTATTGATGACCATGAATTCGAAGAGTATGATGTAGGTTTTCTGTTCTTTTTTAAAACCAAGGCTTCCTTGTGCTTATTTGTCTATAAATGATGATGATCATTATAACTGATTTTATTATCTTTTGAAACCTAAGGCTTCTTTGTGTTTATTTGTCTATAAATGATTTATGATCATAATCCGACTGATTTTATTATAATTGTAAAATCATTCAGGAACCTCCAGTTTTTGGCAAGAGGACTATATTCACTGTCCGACCAACTGGGTAATGTTTATGTTCAAGATTTTATATTTATGAGTGATGAAAGTGTTGACCCTCAATAAGTATTCATATTTTATTTAGATTTGGCTTATAAACTTTTCATTAGGCTTATTCAAGTCATCATGTGTTACTGTCACACTATTGGAAATTTGTTATTCTCATAAAGTCTGTAGCTCAAAGTTGAGTCTCAATCTAGCTTCAATGAACTGTGGCCATTCATGAATGTCATTTGAAAATTGAATTTTGTTGTTCACTTGGGATTTATTTTTATGTGTTGAGTTCTTATTCTGATTAGACCGGAAAAATCCAGGGAACAGAAACAATGGGTTCAGTGTGATGATTGCTCAAAATGGCGGAGGTTGCCTGTGGATGTTCTTCTCCCTCCAAAGTGGAGTTGTTCAGATAATGTTTGGGATTTGAGCAGGTGCGCTATTTGTCTGGTTGTTCTCTTTCCCCACGGTTTATAGGCTTTGTAATCACCATGACTAGAAGAAGATAATATGACTCTTTGAACCTTGTATTCAAGATGTACATGTTCTGCACCTGAAGAGATCAGCACAAAGGAACAGGAGAATCTTCTAAGAGCAAGTAAAGGTACCAACCAAGCCTTGTAGTCATTCATACAACCTTTTTAGTGCATTATAATTAGGGGACATTCCTAAATAATTGAGCAGGAACATATTTTGTTATGCTAACGTGCCTAGATGGGTGGTGAAATATGGCAAGAAATGCTGGTTGCATTTAGATTATCTTATCTAAATTTGGAGAAGGAATATGAAGAAGATTGTGTTCATGTATTTCAATAAAATGCTTCAGTGCATTTTGATAGTAGTTTTAGCCATACTTGATGGCGCATGAATGTAGACACTGCATAAAAGCTAGATGAAATTTCTGTCCTGTGTGTTTCTTGTAGCAGAAGTTTGTCAAGAGTGAATGCCTCAGATGACTGACTTGATTATATAAGTTGAGATGCAAGAAGTCGAGAGCCAGATAGTCTTAATACAGATTACCCTTGACGTTCGACTCATTGGAAATTAGTAGAATGGTTGTGATGTCAATATCTACCATGTCGTTACTTTTGTTATTCGATCACTGCACTTCATTGGGCTGTCTTTTGAAAATAAAATATCTATTAGGTAAATGTATTATGATCCTTTGTATGCTCTATATATTCCAGATTTTAAGAAACTTAAAATCATGAAGAGCCAGAAGTCTATTCAAGAACTTGAGCCTTCTGGTTTGGATGCGCTGGCTAGTGCTGCTGTTCTGGGTGATAGTATGGCTGACTTGCAGGAATCAAGTACGACGACCAGGCATCCTCGGCACCGACCAGGATGCACTTGCATCGTGTGCATTCAGCCTCCAAGTGGGAAAGGGAAGCATAAATCTACATGCACATGCAATGTCTGCTTGACTGTAAAACGCCGTTTTAAAACACTTATGCTGCGTAAGAAGAAACGCCAATCAGAACGTGAAGTGGAAACTCTGCTCAAGGATAGGAATCCACAATTCGATGAAACAGGAACAGTTGGGACACTGAGGGGTACGTCTCTGCAAACACACTATTCAGAGAACAAAGGAAGCCAGAGCAGGATAAAAGATGAGGAGGCTACAAATAGCAGTGGGCAAATTGACTTGAACTGCCACCCCGACCGTGAGGACATGGAACTGGAGGGAGCAGGATTAAGCATGATGAGTCTGGTTGAAGCTGCCAGCCAACCTTTAGATAGCTATTCAAAGCAAATTGGCGTCTCCGGCGTTACAAGTGAGCAGCAGTCCAGTCAACCAAGTAGCGTGGAGAGTGAGAGACGCCTGTCTGAGGAAGTGTGTCATGGATCAGGACACGAGAGCACAAGTGATGGACGCAGAGAGCAGCATCGAGATTAAAAACATTTTTTTTGTTTTTTTGTTGCTTTTTCAGTTTCTCTTTTACTCACCTGGTATATAAATAATATAAACTGAAACATATACCTTCTTAGTTTATCAGCCTCACTTCTCGCTCCTCCTTTTTCCTAAGAGGAGTCATTAATATATATGACGTAGCCAGTGATATAAAGGACTTTTTTTTTTATATATATATACTTCCAATTGCAAAAGCTGTTTGCAAGAGAGACATAATGCATTATATTGTAAGTTAAAGCTCCTGAGTGAATGACATAATGCATCATTAAAATTGCAGTTTCGGTTATTATAATTGTAAAGAAAGCTTGGGTTTCTGCCAGAGTATAGTTGACCAACTCTCAAGAGATGCAGGTTGGTCTTCAAACATCAGGTAAATGACAAAGTAAGACAAGTGGGTTTTGTGATTTTTTAAATAGTCCGGCCGAGGATCTCTTTCTTTCTTGGCCGAGTGTTCTGAGAAGATTCCTAAGCTCAGGTATTGTTTATTGACCTTTTCCATGGTTAGCTTTCATTATGATGAGTTATAACTAAATGAAGCACCATTAGTTTCTTTATTCTTTATTCATCATCTTTATCTATCGATAAGATCGAGATTATTGATATATATATATTTTTGTCGTTGGAGTAGAAGAAAAAAGGCAAATACCGGCCAGGTTTTTGGCTTTTATCCAAAGAGCCAATCATTATGATTTATAAAGCAGTCCGTTTGAAGTATTTGGAATCTAATTTGCCATGGATGATGGTGGGTTCAGAAAGGCAAGACTTGAGCTTGAAGCACTGTACGAGGGGGTGCCGGACGATTCGGTTAATCTCACTTTTCGACATCTCACAGATGTCAATCTTCAACCCAACTCCTCTTTCGAAATGAGAAGAGCCAACCCATCAATTCAAATTCCAATCCCAATCCCAAGAGATAATGAAACTACCCCATTAAACAAACTCCCCAGCCTAGACTTCAACAGAGCTCTGCAAGCAGCCAACCAACAGTCCCACCCCGATGCCAAAATCAGCCTTCACCCGAGTGCTCAGGTGGGTGGAAGTGGAAGTGGAAGTGGAAGTGCCGGCGACATTCAAAGCCATCCGAAGTCGGAGCATGTGGGTGGATTAAGGCCGGCTATGGAGTACAGTGCTGCCTATGAGGAGGCAAGCCGCATCACCGGTATCAGTTCCATGTATCAGCATCACAGAGCCACCGCGGGGACCGGGAGACGCCGCCCTGGGATTCCTCACTCCAATATCTGCACCAACTGCACAACCTACATCTATATCTTCCGACATCGTTGCCTGGTATGCATAAGTGTTGATTTCTATAGTCACAAAACGCATATTTACAGACTAAAAACACATACATATTGCTATTTTAATTTGGCAGGTCTGTGGAAGAGTTTACTGTCGGCAATGCGTAAGAATAGGGATGGGGGAGATGACGGAGGGAAGGAAGTGTATGGAGTGTTTGGGAAGAAAATTCAGCCACAGGTAACTCAACCCTCGACCTCGAGTAGTATATCGATATTGAAGGTTGAAATTCTTCAAATGGATTAAAAGGATTGAGGAATGTTGTGTGGTGTTCATATAATTTGGATAATTTGACAGATACATAGGGAAGGCAGGAGATGTGGGTTGCTTCGGCTGGAGGTACTC
Source organism: Lagenaria siceraria (assembly GCA_002890555.2). Taxonomy (NCBI): domain Eukaryota; kingdom Viridiplantae; phylum Streptophyta; class Magnoliopsida; order Cucurbitales; family Cucurbitaceae; genus Lagenaria; species Lagenaria siceraria. Next base: position 15,777,322 of record CM016487.1, read on the forward strand.
AAGTTTGGTGAAGCAGGCGGAGCTCAAGTGGGCGGAGAAAGGGCCTCGCCGGAAAGGAGAGAGAGGGTACGGCGGCATGACGTCGGCAAGTCAGAGCCCATGGGCACCCACCACCACCAGCGTGGATGTTTCCACCATTTACAGCTCTCGTTTTGCCGTCATGTCGTCCCCGTCTCCTCATTCTCCGGCTCACCGCCACCATTTACCCTTTTAGCCTTTACCTTTTTCTTCCTCCTCATCCCTTTTTCCTTTATCATTTTCTCTTCTGATTTGCAAGTTTCGTCTTCTTTTCTCTGTACTGCTAATTCCATAAAATTCATATTATATTCTTCGTGTTTTAATCTCTGTATTATGTAATTTCTCGTGATGGCTATTTTTTTTAGTATAAATTACCCTTTTTTTTTTCTTTCAATTTAGTTCTTAATTGTCAAACTCACTCTAATAATAATAATTTGGGCAAATTGTAAAAATTACCCAAGTATGATCAGTCATAATTACACTCAAAATTTTTCCCTCAAATATGTCTCATTCATTCAACTACATTTATGGATGCCATAAATCTATTCTGGCATGCTCAATTCTTTTATTTCCAATCACACAGGAAAGTGAAGGTGTACACAGATCTTTGTATTTCTTAGGCATGTTCCTTCTCAACATAGCAAATTGATGGGTCTGAAACAATTGTACACCTATAAGTATACATTGTCGAAATAAATGAACAATTTCAAGTATCAAATGTTATTTGTAGTGTGCTTTGGAGATAAAAGAGATCAAGTGCGGGAAAACAATAAGAAAATAGTAGATAACAGTAGAGAAAAATATGGTGCATTATAAGAGAAAGATGAGACTCAAAATAATGTTTCAACATTTGGAATGGACATTACGCCCATAGTTTAAAATTTCCATCGAAATCTCGAAATTTTGAGATTTTGATAGGCTCGAAATTTCAGTAGAGAAAAATTTCGATTTTCCCCCAATTTCTCGAAATATCTCAAAATTTTTATCGAAATTTCGAGGTTTCCATCGAAATCTCGAGTTTTTTTTTTTGTTTTAAATAATTAGCTATGCTAACTCAATGATATTTTTTTCTCTTTTACCATCAAGAAATTTTTATCGATATCGATATTTCCATCGATATTTCTGTAAAATTGGGACCTCGATAGTTCCATCGACATCGATATTTCAAACTTACTTTTTGCCCGAAATTACTTTGCTCAACTAAACCTAGACACAACTTGACATGCGACCTAAACACTGGCAGATCTAGAACTTCATGTTAAGGGGTACAAATTCATATACATTTAGATGTTTAGCCCATAAACTTTATGTTAGGGGATCCAGAACTTCATGTTGGAGGGGGGAGGCAAAAATTCATATAAGTTTAGATGTTTAGTCTATGAACTTTTAGATTTGTATTAAGATATAGTTCATGAAGTTCAAAAGTATATAATAGATTTGTAAATTCTCGATTTTATGTCTAACATATTCCTATGGTTTCAATTCCGTATCCAATATATCTCTTAAATATTTGAAAGGTTAAAAATTATTTTTTTTATATTTTATATTGTATCTAATAAGTTTTGAGATATTTATTTGAAAAAAAATAAAATTAAATGATATTACTAACAAAATTGAAAATTTAAGGCTTAATTGATAATGTAGAGTGGGTATAGCTCAACTGACATATGAATATGTTAGCTACCAAAAGGTATGTGGTTTGAATCTCCATATTCCTATTGTACTAAGAAAAGTTTAGGCCTTGTCTGGTAACTATTTGGTTTTTTGTTTTTGATTTTTGAAAATTAAGCTTATAATCACTTCTCACACCTTTAAATTTCTTGCTTTGTTATCTAATTTTTACCCATGTTTTCAAAAACCAAATCAAATTTTGAAAACTAAAAAAAGTAGTTTTTAAAAACTTGTTTTTGTTTTTTGAATTTGACTAAGAATACAACTCTTGTACCTAAGAAAGATGCAAACCATTGTAAGAAAATTAGAGGAAATAGACTTAATTTTCAAAAACTAAAAACAAAAGGTGAAATGATTACCAAACGGGGTCTTAATTAATCACAAAACTAAATACAATTAGTGTTTTTTTAAAAAAAATTATTGAATATGTTTGAAAGTATTAGATACAAAATTAAAAGTTCATGAATCCATTAGATATTTTTGAATGATATACTAGACACAAAATAAAAAATTTAACTACTTTAATAAGTAAAATTCTAAAAATTTAGAAACTAAAACTTATAATCTAACGTTCATATAAATATAATGTTAAATACAATGATGTATAATATCTAAATCAAGTAATATTACCTTCTTTATAAAAAAAAAAAAAAACATAATAAACCTTTATAGAATTATTACACAATTCATCTAAATCTTTTATAATCTATCCAATTACATAGTTCCTGCAAAATCAATAAAGAAAAACGTCAAAGCAAACAATAATCAAACAAAACTAGCTAATAATAAGTCCTCGAGAAGCACTTTTCGTGTGCTTTTAAGAACATGCTCATCTGTAGGTTTCTACTTTTACTGATGGGTCTCTAACCTTATAACATTCTATACTCAGACAAGTGTCCACCTTTGACAGTGATCACAATCAAATGCATCGCCGACATCCTTAATCGGCCAATTGTAAATGAGTAGTAGAAATGAGAATAAGTATGGTCTAAGTGCAAACATACACTGTCGATAAAATAATAAATCTTGGAGTATTCCAAGAGTCGAATCCCACGAGACTAGTTTAACTTAAATTTATTCAAAGTAATGCAATCAATGTAACCAAAAGTAACAGAGTTGTGTGAATAATTGATGAGTAAGCTAAAATATTGATTAAAAATAGTAAATAAGAATAGATGAGCACGACACAGCTATGCTTCAACCAATAGGGCGATGTGTCTTGGGCAATGCAATCGCATCATACTTGGACAGTGATTTAGTCATGGCAAGAAACTCCTCTTCGATCTTGTGTTAAGTTCCTTTAGGAGTTCTAAACAGCTAATGCCACTGTAACAAAACTGGGCTTCCATGACACAATGGTGTAGTCAAATTGTTGGGGGAGGAAAAAAAGTGTCAAAAATGAAAAAAAAGTACTAAAATGCCAGATGAAAATGCAAGTTTAAGATTTTCTTTTTCATTTATGACAACTTTTAATGTCACCAATTTATGACATTTATTAACTGTCATTAAATGAATTCAATAATTTACATAAAATATAAAAAGAAATAAAAAGATTTTAAGAAACCCTTGACTCTCATTTCGCGTGAAAACCCTTATTCCTTCACCATTGGAGTTCTTTACCACTTCCCAAATAAGTTTAGGTTTGTTCGTCGTCGGCTAATCGCCTCAAAATGTATCATCATTAAAACACACCTATTATAATCAAAAGTAAATTATAACATTATGCTTGTCAATCAACACTAAAGACATAATATAGATGTAAGTTCGGGATCGTTCTCAGAAATCTATCAATTATCTACGCAATCAATTGAATTCTTTTTATTGGGAAGGGAGTTTGGAAAAGAAAAAGAAAAATATGCAAGAAAAGTAAACTCCAAGAGAAAAGAATATTTTTGGTTTTTATATTTGTGAGAGAAATAATTTAAAAAAATTGGGAATAGGGATAGTTGAATTAACTTCTATCATTGAATCAAAGAGGCATTGATTAACTCAAGAATCCACAACCAAATAGAAATTCAATCCAAATTGACCTAATTCATAAAACTAGTTCAATTAGGGTTTAATTTCTAATTGACCTAATTCATTAAATAAGAATTCCTTTTATTTAATTCTAAACTCAATTATGTATCTATTCCTTAGTGGAATTCAATATTAAACGAAATTCGCATTTAAGATTTAGGTATCGTTGTTGCGACAAACTATGAACGGATAGCCTCTCCATTAATTTGATTCATTGGTTCAACATAATTAATTCATACATGCATAATTCAAGAAAACTCTTAGAACTAGGCATGAATCCTTAATTTTGCAACTAATTTCGCAATTTATTGCTTAGCGTATCATAAAATTTGCATACAAGAAATTAAAAATCATGAGTCGTCAATTCATATAATTCAAGATCTATTCAGAATTTGCTCCAACCAAGATTCATGAATTCATCAAGAAATTACAAGGAAATTCTCAATAAAGATTAAGAAAAACTATCCTATTCCCCAAAAGAAATTACCTAAGGCTTGCATCTTTAAAGAATCTTCAAGAGTCTGTGTTGATGAAAAAGATTGGAAAAAGAGTTTTTAAAACAAAAAGAAAAAATCTCTTTTAGAATTTACGGTCTTGCCCCTCGCCGCATCAATCGCGTGGTCTTCGCGTCCGCGCCGTCTTTTTCGGCGCAAGTGGTGTGGACGAGCGCTCGTCCCTCATGTGACGGTTGAACCTCGCGCAATATAAAAGCTCTGCCATCTTCAGTTGAAAGCAGAACGAAAAAATCTTTACTCTGAATACCGAGCAACATAGAAAGAGTGTGAGCACCGATCGATTCTTGTGCGAGTTTCGATCGAGACAGGATTATTCTGGGCTGTTTTATCCTGGGATGGCGTGACATTCAGTCAGAACTGCAAGCACCTTGGGCAGAGCCGCGAAACGTCTTAAAGAGAGCGAGCTCCGCGACTTAGCCTTCACGAGCTTTTATTTTGCAGGTTCATCACATAGTAGGCGTCCAGTTTCATGGCATAGTAGGCATCCAGCTTCATCGCATAGTAGGCGTTGAGTTGATCATCAGGCATTGAGTTGACCATCAGGCGTTGCGTTGACCATCTTGGTTGAGCGCAAAGTGCACAAGGTTTCCAACAATTTTAAGACGTTATCCATCTACCACTGTAGTGATGGCCCAAAACGACGTCATGGTCTCCGATCTCAAACGACCGTTCTGTTTCGAAGGAGCGAACTTCAAGCGGTGGAAACAGAAGATGATGTTCTTCCTCACCGTCATGAAGGTCACTGATCCTACAACACAGAAAAATCAGAAGTCTCGGAGAAAAATCTGACCGATGAGCAGATAAAGACAGCCGCTGACTGGGAAGAAAAGGATTTTTTGTGTAAGAATTTTATATTAAATGGTTTGACTGATGATCTGTATGATTATTACAGTTCTATGAAGACAGCAAAAGATATATGGGAGGCACTACAGAAAAAGTACGACATCGAGGAGGTCGGGTCGAAGAAATATGCTGTAAGCCGTTACCTGAAGTTCCAGATGATGGACGACAAGTCTGTGGAGTACCAGTCCCATGAATTGCAGAAAATCGCTCATGAAATTATCCGAAGGTATGCCTCTGAACAAGAAATTTCAAATTGCTGTTATTATTGACAAATTGCCCCCTCTGTGGAAGGATTTTAAAAATACATTGAGGCACAAGACCAAAGAATTCTCCTTGGAGAGCCTGATCACACGTCTGAGGATCGAGGAGGAGGCCTGGAAACAGGACCAGAAGGAGGAGGTAAAATGCCTTGCCAAGGAAACCCGCCCCAGCCGCCGTGAAGCCTGACCAGAAGCAGAAAGGAACTAAAAGGAAAGGTCAGAATCACGGATCCAGCAACCAACAGAACCAAAAGAGACAGAGACCCCCTTTAGGAGAAACGATACAGTTCCTCTGCTATAATTGTAATAAACCTGGACATATGGCCAGGAACTATTGGAACAGGCATCGTTCTGCTGGGCAGGCGAACCTGACAGAAGAGTCGTTGATAGCCATGATCACAGAAGTAAATGTGATCGGTGGTTTTGAGGGATGGTGGATAGACACGGGCGCCACACGCCATGTCTGCCATGACCTTAGTCAGTTTAAAACATACATTGAAACTAAGGATAAAAATATTCTGTTGGGGGATCACCACTCGTCAAGAGTTGCTGGAACGGGCGAGGTGGAGCTGAAGTTTACTTCCGGAAAGACGCTCACTCTGAGAGATGTCCTGCACACTCCGGAGATAAGGAAGAACCTGGTCTCAGGCTATCTCCTCAACAAGGCTGACTTCACACAAACCATAGGGGCAGATTTGTACACTTTAACTAAAAACAATATGTGCTAGGATTAAAACCCAAAACGCAGCGGAAACGTATCAGAACCGTATCTCAAAATTAATTTTAATAATTTTGAAATACTTTTACATTGGAAAAAAAGACTTAAATTAATCTAGGTTAAGCAAAAATATAGAGAATAAAAACTCTTACGTGTTGTGTCACCACCACTTGGAGACCTTCTTATTCTCTGAATCTTGAGGGAAGGTTTGTGGAACCTTTTTGGCACAGGAAAAAAAATACAAAACTCTTCTGGATATTTTTTTTTTTTAGAGAACGCTGAGAATTTTGTTTTTTGTTGAGAGAATGGTTCACCCCCAACAAAATTCTGTTTTTGCACTATATAAAGAAGCGAGAGAAAAATGGGAAATGTGGGTGTTATCCCACGTCTTAAGTAACTCCCCTACGTGGGAGTTACAACAAACTTAATTAATTAAAATTAAATTAATTAACTAAATCAATAATTAATTAAATTAATAATTAATTAAATTAATAATTAATTAATAATTAATAATTAATTAAATCTAATTTAATTAATCAATTCATTTAAATCATATTTAAATGAACATCTCTCACATAACCTATAGTTTTAATTCAATTAATTTAATTAAATCAAATTTAATTAAATTAGATTAAATTAAATAACTAATTAATTCTCCAATTAATTAATTACCAAATTAAATATCAAATATTTAATTTTAACTTGCATTTGAATCAAATTCAAATACATTTCTCTCATAACCTATAGTTTTAATGTACATCTAATGCGCATTAATTTTAACCTATAGTTTTAATAAAATAATATTTGAACAATTTCAAATATTTAATTCTCTTACAAATTAACTTTGAATCATATCCAAAATTATATTTATACTATAAAGTTTAATTTGTAAAATAAACTTTATATTATAATGTATCATTATACATTATACTTTTCCCTTAGAAAATTTGAACTATTCAAATTTCAACCAATAATAACCTCAATATTCTTTACGAGCTAGGAAGGAGACCTAATGGACCTACAGATCAGAAGCTCCAACGATATGAGAGTGACGAGCTAAACTCATTAGCCACATTAATCAATATTCGTTAACTGTGGCTACACTCCACTAAAGACCCACAGTTGCACTCTTCTCACTGTAGATATATTTCTGTGTCCACGGATATAGACCAATGACAGCAAGTTAGTCCTTCACAAGTGTTCGTAACACCAGCTGGGTCAAATTACCGTTATACCCCTGGGTTACTTCTAAATCCTTAAGTACCAGTGCTCCTCTAATGAACAACCTGTTTATGGTCCAACCATCAAATAGAAACCCCTCTCGGGCCAGTGAGAGGGTAGGGCCCTATGTTCAAGTCCCGGAGACACCACTTAAGGGAACACTTATCTACTTACCCTACAGTCGAGAAGGAGTAAAATCCATCTTGTATAATTATGTTCCCAGCTCCTCACTCAGTCTTGTCCCCAAAATGGTAGGCATATCGAGTCGACAAACGGGCCACTCTCACCCATACAAATCAAAGGACAATCCCTCGTGAACAGGAGTTCACAATATACTCAAGATTAAGACTAAGTTGCCTAGGTCAACCTATTGAAATAGAAACCTAACCAGTCAACGGAGTTACATCTAGTGATTACTATTTCGTGGTCCAGTCTTATGCAAACTCATTGCATAGGATACCCTCACTCGCATGTCTCCTACATGAACGCGTTGGATCATTGCGTTTGTATCAAATACAAAGTGGGCCGTATCCATAGTGTTACCAGGATAAGGTACCCAACCCTATCTTTATACTATAGACCCTTTAGGTTGTAACTTGAACATTGATCTCTATATGTCTCTACATATTGTTTAAGACTCATAAAACAACCTAGGATGTTAGTTTATTGGATTTTAGGGTTATTAAAACAAGATAAAATAATCAATAACATTTATTGAATAATAATGAATAATCATTTATTAATGACGGTCAAAATACAACATTTACTATCTACGAGTTTTAGGGCATCAAACCCAACAATATGTTTGTAGGAAAAAGATACGCAACAGATGGCAGGTTTAAATTAAATGTTGAAATTAATAAAACAAGTTCTTCTGCGTATATGTTGTCTTTGTTTAATGTTTGGCATGCTAGGTTTTGTCATGTTAATAATCGCATAATTAGTAACATGAGTAGGTTAGATATGATTCCTAAGTTATCTTCAAATGAATTTAAGAAATGCGAATTTTGTAGTCAGACTAAAATAATAAAAATCTCGCATAAATCTATACTTAGGGAATCTGAGCCTCTAGATTTAATTCATTTTGATATATGTGAATTTGATGGTGTTTTGACTAGAAATAGCAAACATTATTTTATCACATTTATAGATGATTGCTCTGATTTCACTTTTGTTTATTTGTTGAAAAATAAAAGAGATGCGTTTGATGCTTTCAAGCTTCTTGTAGTTGAAATAGAAAACCAGTTTAATAGAAAAGTTAAAAGACTTCGTAGTGATAGGGGAATTGAGTATGACTCAGACAGTTTTAATAAATTCTATAACTCACATGGAATAATACATGAAAAGACTTCGTCATACTCTCCTGAAATGAACGGCAAAGCTGAAAGGAAGAATATAACTCTAGCCGAGCTAGTAGTTGCTATCTGCCTTAATTCAGGAGTTGCGTCTTATTGGTGGAGAGAAATTCTCCTTACCGTGTGTTATGTCCTAAATAGAATTCCAAAGTCTAAAAACACAACTTCACCATACGAAGTCCTTAAGAATAAAAGACCAAACTTGACTTATTTTAGAACGTGGGGATGCTTAGCCTACGTTAGGATTCCTGACCCAAAAAGAAGAAAACTTGCCAGTAGGGCCTACGAGTGCGTCTTTATAGGTTATGTCGTGAATAGTAAAACCTATAGGTTCTACGATCTTTCAAATCAAGTAGTCATTAAATCGATAGATGCCGACTTCTTTGAGGATAAATTTCCCTTTAAATCTAGAAATAGTGGGGGCACGAGCTCCAGTAGTCTACCTCCAGTTAAAAGTCTTCCCTCTTGTGAGGAAACCGTCTCTAAGCCTAGAAGGAGCAAACGGACAAGAACAGTCAAAAACTTTGGAGACGACTTCCAGACCTACAATGTAGAAGAAGATCCTAGAGACCTTAAGGAAGTCCTGTCCTCTGTAGACGCCAACTTATGGCAAGAAGCTATAAACGACGAAATGGACTCTCTAGAGTCAAATAGGACTTGGCACTTAGTAGACTTACCCCCAGGTTGCAAAGCCATAGGATGTAAGTGGATCCTGAAGAAGAAACTTAAACCTGATGGAACCATAGACAAGTTTAAAGCTAGGTTAGTAGCCAAGGGCTTCAGATAGAGAGAAAACATAGATTTCTTTGACACGTTTTCACCTGTCACTAGAATCACTTCCATTCGTGTACTGTTTTCTCTCGCCGCTTTAAACAACCTCGTAGTACATCAGATGGATGTAAAGACTGCCTTCCTAAACGGTGATTTGGAAGAAGAGATTTATATGGAACAACCAGAAGGGTTTGTAGTCTATGGTCAGGAGAACAAAGTTTGTAAGTTAGACCTGAAACAAGCTCCTAAGTAATGGCATGAAAAATTTGACAACCTTATTCTGTCTGAAGGTTTCAAAGTTAATGAAAGTGATAAATGCATCTACTATAAGTTTGAAAATAGCCTTTACACAATCCTTTGCTTATATGTAGATGATTTTTTAATATTTGGTTCAAATTTGCACGTCATTAATAATGTAAAATCTATGTTGAGTGCAAACTTTGATATGAAAGACTTAGGAGAAGCAAGTGTAATCTTAGGCATAAAAGTCACTAGGTCGGAAAAGGGAATTTCCTTAGATCAATCTCATTATGTAGAAAAGATCCTTAGGAAATACAATTACTTTGTTTTTAAACCTGCATGTACTCCTTATGATCCTAGTGTAAAGTTGTTCAAGAACACTGGTGACAGTGTTAATCAATCCAAGTATGCAAGCATCATAGGCAGTCTTAGATATGCTGCTGATTGGACTAGACCGGACATAGCTTATGCCGTAGGTTTACTATGTAGGTTTACAAGCAAACCTAGTATAGAGCATTAGAATGCTATAGAAAGGGTTATGGGATATTTAAAGAAAATCCAAAACCTAGGATTACACTATCAAACGTTTTTCGCTGTCCTGGAAGGCTACAACGATGCTGATTGGAACTCCCTCTCGGATGACTCAAAGGCTACTAGCGGCTATATCTTCAATATAGCTGGTGGAGCTATCTCCTGGAAGTCTAAGAAACAGACAATATTAGCCCAGTCAACGATGGAGTCAGAAATGATAGCACTGGCAACAGCCAGTGAAGAAGAAGGCTGGCTTAGAAGTCTGCTATCAGAGATTCCCTTATGGAAAAAGCCGGTACCAGCCATTTTGATCCGTTGTGATAGTGTTGCAGCTATTGCAAAAGTTCAGAACCGTTATTACAACGGAAAGAGACAACAAATACGTCGTAAGCACAACACCATTAGAGAGTTCCTCACTACTGGTGCTGTCAGAGTGGATCATATTCGGACTGATGAGAACTTGGCAGATCCTTTGACAAAAGGACTGGCCAGAGAAAAAGTTTTCAAAACCTCATAAAGGATGAGACTCCTGCCTATAGAAAGATGAATCACGAGTGAGGAAAACTCAACCTGTAGACTGGAGATCCCAAGAAACAGGTTCAAAGGGTAATAACTTATCACAAGTGATAGGTAGTGAATCATGCAAATAAACATAGAGTTCCCGTCCTAGGACCTAGAGTCTTGGCATGATATCCTGAAGAGTATGATAGGTTAAACTTAGTTCTTAATGAGATCTATACATGATGTCAAGTGGAGTACCTAGCTACAGGAGTACCCTTGATAGCCTCACCTATGTGAATGTGGAAGTGAAGGCCGCTTCCTATGGAATTTTAGGCAAATTCTCTAGAGCGTTCACTAGACTGGGATACACGTGCATGGCCTCAAAGCATGGGCTTTTCAAACTACACTCTAGTAATGCTGTGTGTGAGATGCTGTCAGAGATAGATTTCAAAACCAAGAGTTACTTAGTAAAATCTGAATCATCAACACTACGTAAAGGTTCAAGTCATAAGACACCTTTGCTTATGCAAAGTGTTATATATTCTGAAATTGCTCGATGAACAAAATGTTTTCATGTTTTAAATGATTTTTCAAGTGGGGGATTGTTGGTGAAAAAGATTGGAAAAAGAGTTTTTAAAACAAAAAGAAAAAATGAGTTTTTTTGGAAAAGTGAGAATCCCACATTGCTTAGTTTAGCATTGGGATCTCACTTTATTTACCATTCCCTTTAGTGATGGGCTTGGGCCCCAAGGGGTACCCATGTCTTGGAAAGGGCGAGGAGATAGATAATGGTGGGCTTGGTGACTTCTCCACACGCGTGCGTGCCATGGCGAGGCGAGGCAAGGTGGCAATAAAGATAATTTTTTGTTATTATTTTATTTTATTTTTTTTAAAAAATAAAATCTCTTTTAGAATTTACGGTCTTGCCCCTCGCCGCATCGATCGCGTGGTCTTCGGTCATCGCGTCCGCACCGTCTTTTTTGGCGCACGTTCTGTGGCCGAGCGCTCGTCCCTCATGCGACGGTTGAACCTCGCGCAGTATAAAAGCCCTGCCATCTTCAGTTGAAAGCAGAACGAAAGAATCTTTACTCTCTGAATATCGAGCAACATAAAAAGAGTGTGAGCACTGATCGATTCTTGTGCGAGTTTCGATTAAACAGTATTATTCTAGGCTGTTTTATCCTGGGGACGGCGTGGCATTTAGTCAGAACTGCAAGCACCTTGGGCAGAGCCGCGAAACGTCTTAAAGAGAGTGAGCTCTGCAACTCAGCCTTCACGAGCTTTTATTTTGCAGGTTCATCGCATAGTAGGCGTCCAGCTTCATGGTGTAGTAGGTGTCCAGCTTCATGGCGTAGTAGGCGTCCAGCTTCATCGCATAGTAGGCGTTGAGTTGATCACCAGGCGTTGAATTGACCACCAGGCGTTGCGTTGACCACCAGGCGTTGACCATCTTGCGTTGAGCGCAAAGTGCACAAGGTTTCCAATAGTCTAGTAGAAGATTACAAGTGCATTGAGAGAAAAATGAAGAATTTGGAAGTAAGCTTTCGAATTTGGTAAAAAATTGCTCTCTAAAATCATGCAAAAATTGAAATTGGGTACTTATAAAAACGCAAGAGGGTTGCGACGGTAGGGAGTAGCGTAGTTATGCTGAGACCAGCATAGTCGACAGCATAGAGCAAGTGCAACGACGGTGTGAAGGCAATTTGGCAAGTGCGTGTGCGTTTAAAATTTGCGTCAAAATACGTAGCGTAGCTACGTTTGGTATGGACGTCGCGACGCTGCCCATTTTTTAGCTCTCGGCCTTGCAGCGTAACATTGAGCATAATGGAGGCGCCTCGACACAATCATGAATTGATAGCTACTTCCTTTGAGCGTAATGCTATGCTTTCTTGAGGGTAGCGACGCTCTTATGGGCAATTTGGTAATTTCTCTTTAATTCTTCAATTTTGGTGCTCTAATGCTCGTTTTTTATCCGTTCTTGCTCAGAATGACTCTTTTACCCTTGGGATGATTATTACCTATAAAAATAGAGATTTAATGACCAAAACTGACTTATAAAGGTAGAGTTAAGCTAGGAATCATAGCACTTTTAGGGTGCTATCACCGGATGGTCACCTGCATCCGTTCGCCGCCTCCCATTTGCCTTTAGGTAATCTTGTTCTCAAGCTTCAAATTTTCCCCAATCTCACTCCTTTGCTACCGCCCAAATTAGTTCAGGTTCATTCGCCACTGAAAATCCTAGTTTTGTTGTAGTGTGCCTATATTTCTATGGTTAGTTGGATTTAGATTAATTTCATGAAATTCCTTTACCCTATGGTATACCTTATTTTTATGATTACGTGACAGTCCTATTTCAAGGCTCTTAGTCCCATATCCATTTGTGACATCAGTTTATATTCTAATCCTCTCAACATTAATTAGGACTCCACTAGATTGCTAAATTAAGTGATCAATGTAGCTTAACAATTTTTATCCATAAATTCAACAAAGGAAATGCATAAGTCAAAGAGGTATGAAACATAAGCACTGCTCATGCCATATCACCCTAGGGTATTCACATAACTGAACCCTTAGAGAATTTAGATCATGATTAAGAATAAATGAACGGATTTCATTAACTCATAAACCATGATTCAAGATAGAGTTCAAGAGAATAAAAGACGAAAAAAATAAATGTGCTAAAAATAAAGTAAGACAATTTTGGAAATACAATAGAAGATCTCCTTGGAACACTCTCTAACTCTCTAAATCTCTCCTTATGGTGGCTTCTCCCCTTTTTAAGGAGGAATCCCTTCTCTATACACATCCTCATGAGGTAGGGATAGCCTAGAGCTAAAGTCCTTTAGAGAAACCACCGTTCGTGAAGTTTTCTAACTAGAAGTGTAGAACTTGCCCAAGGAATGTGTTGAGATTTCTGCCCTAAAGCCTCGTAGTTAATTAGACATTTAATATACTATTTGATTATTTGATTAAATATGAAATAATTAATTATCTAATACAGTAAAAAGTTAAGGTTATTATGTGTAACCTTGAATAGTATGTGGTTAACATACAAGTGAACAAGTAATAACGTAAAGGGTCTATAGTATATGCATAAGGTTGGGTGTCTTATCCTGGTGACACTATGGATATGACCAGTTTTGTAATTGTTACAAAACGGTTTAATCCAAATCGTTCATGTGGAGATATGTGAGTGAGGGTATCCTATACAAAGAGTTTGTATAAGACTAGACCGCAAAATAATTAATCTCTCTTTATAAATTCGTTAACAGAAGATATTAATATTTCACAGAATGATCATATGTGACTCGATCTTAATGCTGAGTGAGTTATGAACTTCTGTCTTTGAGGGCTTATCTTTTGATTTGCATGGGTGAGAGTGACCCGAGCTACCAACTCAATATGTCTACTATTTTGGGACTTCGCCAAATAGGGGTGGGAACATAACTTCACAATATGAAATTTACTTCTTCCCGTATAGGGTAAGTAGATGAGTAGTTCTCTTAAGTGTTGACTCTAGGACTTGAACAATGGGGCACTACCCTCTCACTGACACGAGGGGGACTTAGTTTTGTTGGATTTTTTTGTTATAAATCTCTAATTAATTAATTTTACTTAATTAATTAATATTTTGATGATAACAAACCTGAATTAATTTACTAACAATTTAAGTGTGTTAAGGTATCCACTGTGCGAAATAACGATCCCAACGCAATTTGAATCACTCAAATCAGAGCTCATACAAAGAAGATATGATCGAAATAAGCTCAACAAAAAGATCCCGAGCTATGACGTGGCATATTTTTTTCATCAAAGTGGACCAATTGAAAGGTGTCACTTGGAGCATATGAGGAATGACATATGTTGGACTTTTGATTTTTGGATTGGTTTTAAAAAGAAAATAAATTTAATATTATTTTATGTTTGTGTCTAACAACTACTTTGACACATGGTAGTTTTTACTTTTTGTTAGGTTTTAAAAGAAAATGATTTAAAATAAATAAATAAATAAATATATAAATTATACTATATTATGTTTGTATCTAACAGTTGGTTGAGTTTAAATCTCCACCATTCAATTTTCTTTTACCAACATCCAATGACCCAAATTGAATTTGGTTTTCATCTACCCATCTCTTTTTAACTCTTCATTTTCTCCAAAATTAAAACAACAACCTCAAAATTTTACAATCCTCAAAGTCACCACTGTTATTCTTTCAAAGCTATCATTTTTTTATCTTATTGTTGAGAGAGATATATTGTAGTGTGAGGATTTATTTATTGAGTGCTTAAACTTGTAAAATCCACTCTTTTAGAGAGTTTCTCAAGTGTGTTCTTAACTTTTCCAATCCATTGTAAATGGTTACTCTTGAACACATAACAAGAGTGTTGTAACGGTTTGATCCTCAACCGTGGAAAGGATCGGGTTTGTTCTCGCGCCAAAAAAAAAAGAACATTGTAACTGTTCGACTCTAAGTCGTGGAAAGAGTCAAATGTTTCTAATGCCATACCCAAGAGGAGCTTGGAAAGTGGATGTAGGCTGATTTTGCCGAACCACTATAAAATTCTCGGTGTCAATTTTTCTATCACTCTTCTAATTTATTTTTGTTATTATATTTTATTGCATGAAATTAATTGCAATATTTAATTCTTGAAATCAATTGCTCATATCTGTATATTTTGATTGGTAGTTCTTAAATATCTACATCAATTACCAATCTTGTTATTAGAATCAGCTAGAGTGTTTTAAAGTAGTATTATTAACTTCTTTGATTATTTTAGGTTCAATTTATTTGCATGAATTTATTGTTTAAGCTACTTGCTACCAAAAAGTTTATTGATTTTGCTTAATTGGGCCCACATTAGTAAAAAGTTTTAATTAGTTAATTAAACCCTATTTACCCCCTATAGGATTGCCATATCGGTCTTACAAGTTTATGGTTGGACCATACACAAATTGTTTATTAAAGGATCAATGGTACTTAAGGACACATAAGTAATTATAGAGGCAAAATAGACATTTGACCTAGTTGTAATTACGAACAACTCGTGAAAGATTGACTTACATGTAATGATTATATCCATGGACTTGTCATACAGTACATAAGAGTGCAACTATGAGTCTACAGTGGTTTGCTTCATAGTTAATGACTGAGGGTTAATTAATTAAAGAGTTTAATTAATTAATCTCAATCATTGAAGCTTATAATCTGTAGGTCCATGAGGTCCCCTTGCTAGCTCATAACGGATCAACAAGGATCAAGGTATTGAAAGAACAATTTGAAGTGTTAAAATTAATTAAGGGAAAATATATTTATTGTATTAGATACAATTAATATAAATTAATAAAGTATGTAGATACATTAGTATATAGTTAATTATAAATGTAATTCAAATTAAACTATATAATATGGGAGAATAAATATATTTGAATATGATTCAAATATTTCATAATTTAATGTGATTGAAATTTATATTAAAATTATGTAATAAGGGGAAGATTAATGTATTTGAATATGATTCAAATAATTAGTCATTTAATATGAATGAGATTCATTCTAAAACTATAGATTTTGAGAAAAATATAAATTTGAATATGATTTAAATGATTATTTATTTTAATATATGATATTAAAGTAAATGAATTCGTAATTAGGTTTCTTTTAACCTAATTATCCTCTATATAAGGAAAATTGTGAGAAGAGAGAAAGGGCGCTCTCTCAATTTTCTCATAATTTTGCAACTCACACATTTCTCTAAACTGTCCATCTTTCTCCCAAAATTCCATAAAAAACTCACTCTTCTTTCTAAGGCTCTCACAAACCAGTCCTTGCCTAGACATAGTAAGGAAGATCACATGGAAGACAACGATACTGACATGAAGAATTTTCTGGAGAAAAAGTGGTTCTTCAATGGTAAAATTCTATTTTTGTATGATTTTCTGGATTGTTCTTCAAATCGAAATCAACGCTTAACTTCTATTTTTGTATGATTATCTGGATTGTTCTTCTAATCGAAATCAAAGCAAGGTGATAATTCGCTTCCGTTGCGGGATTCGATCCTTTCAAGATGGTTGAATTTTGGATATGGACTTCGATGCATGAGAGAGAAGGCTTCTCATCCTTCTATAAGCTCAAATCGATTGAAGAGAGGTCAAAATTTTGGCTTTAAACCAGGCAATTCCGATGCTGAAAAATGGCTTTAAACCATGAGAATAGCGACTGCGAACGATTGGTAAAAATTTTAGAAATTAGGGTTTTGATGTGAACACATCAACTTCAGGCAATGCGGGCGAAAAACACATGCAAATGACTATTTTCAGCAACAATCTTATCTGTAGGTTTCTACATCTACTAACGGGTCTTTACCATTATGACATTTTATACTTGGACACGTGTCCACCTTTGATGGTGATCATAATCAAATTTATTAGTGACATCCTCCACTAAGTTTTCATGATTCATGTCTAGATGTAGCGTCTCTACACTCTCCAAATTGCCCAAAATTTGTGCTCTCGGGTCTAAAGCATAAATGGGCAGCGTAGCAACGCTCTTGCTCTACGCTGCCCTATTTTTCTAGAGTTTTTGAGCTATCTTCGTCTGGTTTTGGCTCGGTTTGATTCCATTGCTTCCCGAACTAAATTTTTTTCATTCTAACCTGAAATTCACTAGCAAACACACTAAATCTCATAAAAATACTCCTAAATCAAGAGCAAATAAAGCACTTTTCAAGTGCTTTTCACTTTCCCAAATTAGGTCATCATCAACCTCCAACCCACTTTAAGAAGCAGCTCTCTGTAATTTTGGGTAAATTTCTGCTTTCTTCCGCTCTTCTTTTAGGACTTCATAGATCATCATTCATTGATTTGAATAATGATTGTAGACTAAAGGTAAGTCTTCTAGCTTGGATTTGTTAGTTTTTCCCCTTTTGTTAAAGTTGTGAGACTTGTTCTTAATCCTAAATTGTTCAAACTCTCTTATTTCTGAGTTTTAATCTAATTCTAATGCTTATGATGAATGATTTCTTGTTATTGATTGACAATTAATGCTTGAATGTCACTTTTTCATGCTTTAGATTAATTCTTGTTTAAGGTAATAATCATTTAGGAAGCAAAAGGTTAGATTAACTTGCCTATTTTGAGTTGACCATAAATGGGTATTGCTTTAATCAACCTTGAATTCAAACCATATTGATTGAATTAATTTGATGATGGAAATTAGTTCATTCATCTAGCTTAATCCTTGAAGCTTAATGCGATTAGTTCAAAGGATTTATCAAATATTTTACCTTGTATATTTTCTTGATATTTGAATAATAATACAAAGAAGGGGTTTAAATACAAGTTTAACCAAGATTATCCAAGATTATCTTAACTACAAAAAAGGAAATACAAATAAAATATATGAATCTAGATTTTCTATTTTCATGAAAATATCCATGAAAATCTCCTAAAGATATATTTTACATTTACACCCTCCCTCAAACTCAAGGTGGTAAAGTGGAAACTATCTTGAGTTTGGTAAACAACTGATTGAAGCGACCAGATGGCAAGGCTTTGGTGAATATATCAGCTGGTTGTTCTGTAGTGGGAATGGGTTGTAAGGTGAGAGTATTGCTCAGTAGGTGATGACGGACAAAGTGACAATCATTCTCAATATGCTTAGTGCGCTCATGAAAAACATCATTGTGAGCAATCTAGATGGCACTACGATTATCACAATGACGTATAGTAGCAGACTGTTGAGGTACACCCATGTCGGCAAGAAGCCAGCGGAGCCATAATAATTCTGAAGTAGCATCAGCAAGAGCACGATATTCAGATTCAGTGCTAGAACGAGAGACAGATCTTTGTTTCTTACTCCGCAAGAAATGAGAGAATCACCTAGGTAGAAGCAGTAGCCTGTAGTAGAGCGCCGATCAGTGGGATCACCAGCCCAATCAGCATCAGAATATCCAGATAACACAAGTGAGGACTGAGAAGAGAACTGAAGTCCATGCCCCAAGGTACCCTTGACATAGCGAAGGATACGAAGAACAGGAGTGAAATGAATGGTTCTTGGGGCAGCCATGAATTGACTAACAATATGCACAGCATATGCAATGTCTGGACGTGTCACTGTCTGATAAATAAGACTGCCAACAAGTTGACGATACAGACTTGCATCTTCAAGGGGAACACCTTCAAACGGAGTCAAATGAACATTGGAATCAAGTGGTGTGGGAGCAGTGGCAGAGTCAGTGATACCCGAGCGAGCCAACAGATCAGAGGCATATTTGGCTTGAGACAATAAGTAACCATCAGAACGCATTGACACCTCGAAACCAAGAAAGTAATTGAGTGATCCGAGATCTTTCATCTCAAAGTGTTCTCCAAGATAACGTTGCAGGTCTGATATAGCTTGAGGATCATTACTAGTGATAATCATATCGTCAACATATAGCAGAAGAAGAACAATACCATGAGGTGTCTGACGTGTAAAGAGTGCTGTGTCATGAGGGCTTGAATTAAATCCCAGTTGAGTAATGGTGGAACTAAAAGTTGCAAACCAAGCTCGTGGAGCCTGTTTCAGACCATATAATGAACGACGAAGAAGGCATACTTTCTGTGGTGGAGGAGAAGTACCTGGAGGTGGTTTCATATAGACTTCCTCAGATAAAGTCCCATTTAGAAAAGCATTCTTGCATCCATCTGAAGAAGGGGCCACTGTTTGGCAGTTGTAACTGCTAAGAGACTTCGAACAAATGTCATCCGAGCTACAGGAGCAAAAGTCTCTTCATAATCAATGCCATATTCTTGTGAATAACCTTTCGCTACGAGCCGTGCTTTATATCGTTCAATGGACCCATCAGAGTGTGTCTTTATTTTATAGATCCATTTGCAACCAATGGGTCTTTTACCAGGGGGTAGATCAACATAGTCCCACGTGTGTGTCTTTTCTAAAGCCTGGAGTTCCTCATTCATTGCTTGCTGCCATAAAGGCTTAGTATTTGCCTCGTGATAAGAGGTGGGTTCAATTAAGGAAGCTATAGTGGAAAAACAATGATAATCTTGAAGATACGTGGGAGTTTCCCTTACCCGAGTGGAGCGACGAACAATGGGAACTGGTTCATGTACAGGTGCAAGTTCCTCAGTGGAGACAGAAGACTGATCCGGGTCTACAGATACTGGTATAGATTGATCAAGCTCAATATCAGGAATAGACTCAGACGAAGGGAAGAGGTCAATGGAAGCATCAGTAAAGAAGGATGGGTACTCGAGAGAGAGGTATGGAAAGACGAGAGACTAGAGAACATGGTATGTTCCCAAAAAGTGACATGGTGGGAGATGCGTAGCCTATTAAAGAGGGGATCCCAACATCGAAAACCTTTATGCTCGGTTCTGTAGCCAAGAAAACAACAAAGGCAAGCACGAGGTTCTAATTTGGTATGTTCATGTGGAGGAAGAAGAACAAAACAGACACAACCAAAGACTTTAAGATTAGAGTAGGCAGGAGAAGTACTATATAATTGTTTAAATGGTGAGATGTTTTGAAGAACAGAGGAAGGAAGTCGATTGATGGTATAAACAGAGGTTAGTGCAGTTTCACCCCAAAATTTCTCAGGGCAAGAAGCAGACAGGAGTTGAGCACGAACAGAATCCAGAATGTGTCGATGTTTCTGTTCTGCTCGCCCATTTTGTTGAGATGTATGAGGACAAGACCGCTGAATGAGAGTGCTCTGTTGGTTTAGAAAAGTAAGAAGATTGGAGTCCTTATACTCCATGACATTATCAGTTCGAAGAATTTTAATGGTGCGGGAGAATTGAGTCTGAATCATATGAGCAAAGTCAATATAAATTTAGGGTAAGACAGAACGATTTTTGAGGAAATATATCCATGTAAAGCGAAAAAAATCATCAATGAATAAGACAAAATAGCGATAACCATTGACAGTAGTAGTGGGGGCAGGACCCCAGATATCAGAATGAATTAAATCAAAAGGTTGATTACACATAGAATTTGACTGAGAAAAAGATAACGCAGGTTGTTTTGCAAGTTTGCAATGCAAGCAATCAAATGGAACAAACTTACTAACATTATTTAAGTTTCTAGTAGAAATTAAATGACGAAGTTTTTCAGAAGAAGCATGACCAAGGCGAAGGTGCCACTGATATATAGCAGAGTCAGTGACAGGAGCAGAGATGGAAGAAGTAGGGAGTTGAAGTGATATGAGCTCAAACAATCTTCCCACTTTGCGACCCGTACCAATCGTCTGTCCCGTCTGCGGATCCTGAACCTGACAACCATGAGAAGAAAAAGAAACAGTTAAGCCAAGATCACATAATTGACCCACTGAAGCAAGGTTAAAGGTTAGATTTGGAACATGATAAGTATTGGGAAGGGTCACTGTGGGAGTGTCAATTGTGTCAATATGGGAGATTGTCATAGAATTACCATCGGCAGCATAAATTGGAGGAAGAGATTTTGCAGGAGTAGATGCAGTCATAAGAGAATAGTCAGATGTCATATGATTACAACAAGCAGAATCAAGAAGCCATCGGTTACCTGGTGAGACAACAAGAGCAGAAGAGGTAGACGAAATTAACTGTTTTAGTAAGTCTTGAATATCACTTATCTGAGGATTTAGAGGCGATGGATCATCAGAAGGGGTGGTAGCAGCAACAACAGATGAAGAACTCGGTTTAGTAAAGTGCTTTGACTTTGTTGAATAACCTGGTGGTCTTGGTGGTCTCGTGGGACAGTTGTCTAGAATATGTCTACGCTTATGACAATACCTGCACTCTATTTTGGGGCAGTCAACAAATTTATGGCCAGTGAGCTTACAATTTTTGTAGAAGGGAGCTCCAGAGAAACTGTGTCAATGAGTGCTGGCGAGGACAACTTCTGATTGCTTGGAGGGGATGATGCCAAACCGTTTTTCTTCAAACAAAATTTATTGGATTGTTGTGTCCAATGAAGGCAAAGGACTGCGATGTAGTAATGCAGCACGGACAGATTCATATTCTGGGCAGAGCTCCATAAGCACTTTAATTAGGCGAAGTTGATCTGGGCTAATTTTAGCTTGATCTAACTGAGTCCATATAGGCTGGAGAGAACGGCAAGATATTCATTGACTGATTGTCCTGAATCCTGATTAAGACTGACAAGTGTACTCTGCAACTGATAATAGTGAGCCAATCCAATAGATTGAAAACGAGTAGATAAAAAATCCCACAGTTTCTTAGCATTATCAAAGACATCAAACTGAACATGAATTGCAGGAATAGATGTATTACCAAGCCAAGTGATAATCTGATGATTCTTACTGTCTCAATCCTCTAGTCGCTCATTAAACTTGATGTCATCTTTAGAGGCTAATTTAACTAGTGTAGAGATGTTACCAGGTGACAATGCGCCACAATTTTCTCCCAATTAGAAAACTTTTCATTTGATGGGCCTAAGTAAGATGATTGGTCCCATCAAGAATAGTACTAATGGGATGAAAAATATGGTCTTTTTCCATTAAACTGAAAAATTGATCTCTGTCCTACTAACAAAGTTGGAGAGTTGCAGCTGATTTGTGGAGCAGATCTGAAAACGAGACTGGTTTTTGGATCAGATCTGAAAAATTGGACTGCTCGTGTAGCTTGGATGTGAACAGTCGGATGCAGAGCCAGAGCAGTCGGACGCGGAGATCGTGCACGGCGGCGGTCGTTCGTGGAGCAGATCGGAGCAGTCGAACGCGGAGCAGAACGTTTGGATGTGAGATCGAAGCCGTCGGATGCGAGATCTGGGACGTTGGATGTGAAATCGGAGCCGTCGAACGCGAGATCTGGGCGAGATGAGCGAGACGGCGGCGGTCGTTCGCAACGATGGCGGCGGCAAGAAGAGTTAGGTTAAAACCTATGTCTCTGATACCATATCAAATATTTTACCTTGTATATTTTTTTGATATTTGAATAATACAAAGAAGGGGTTTAAATACAAGTTTAACCAAGATTATCTTAACTACAAAAAAGGAAATACAAATAAAATATATGAATCTAGATTTTCTATTTTCATGAAAATCTCCATGAAAATCTCCTAAAGATATATTTTACATTTACATGATTAAAATGGATTCGTCTTTTCATGTTGGCTAATTAGTTAATTTGGACGGTTGGTTAAGATTATAATCAATTTGGCTAGCTCAAACATGAGATTTGATCTAGAGTTCAATAATTGATTAAATTAATTGGGAAAAATTTCAATACAAACCCAAGCTAGATCTTTTCATCATTAATTTCACAACTCTTCCTCTCGTTTGCTTTCACTCGCATGAAATTAAATTTCGTACAATTTAAGTTGCTTTCATTTACATTTCTCGTATTTACCAAACAAAACCTCCTGGTTACCGTACTGTAAGTCTTGAGATTGAGAAATCACTGTGTCTCTCTGTGGTTCAACTCGTACTGCACTATTCTACTTAGTTTGTGTAGGCACAGAAATGTTATTTGATAAAGATCATAGGGTTATGATGCTCTTAGGTTTCCTTCAAATTGGAGTCGTTGACGGGGAGCCAATTAATTTCTCTTCGTTAAATCTGTCTTGTAAACTTTGAGAATCCTAAAAAGATTTTTCTTTTTCTTTGTGTATACTTGTTTTATCATGGTAGATGACAATGAGGCATCTATTATGCGCTTCTTACGAGGCAAGCAGCTCAGCGGGATGAAGAAGATGTAAGAGAAATTCATGAGCTTAGGAATTTTGTATCCAAGCTTACCTCTTTTGTTCAAAATTTTTCTGCTAGGCAATTACAGGATGTGAAGACATGTCGAATCTGCTCACTTCAAGGTTATCCATCTGAAGCATGTCCTTAGCTGTTTCGCAACCATATGCACGATACATGTTCCCCTTAAAAGTTGCCTAGCCCGATCTCGATGTCGATGCATGCTCCTTCTGCCACCTCAGGTATGTCTTCAGAAGAAATGGTTTTGAAGCTTGCTAACAACTGTTATGAGTTTCAGTAAGGAAACCTTCATATGCAACAACAGTTATCGAGCTTCCAACAGGACAACCTATATTCTAGATTTGAGGCTAGAATTGACCTTCAGAGTTTGAATGGCCTTGTCGCTTAAATTGCTGAATCAGTTGGGAGGCGAGATGAGCCCTTTGTTCCAGCCATCCTTTAAGACTACCAAGTTGAGCGGTGGTGAGGTAACTAAATTAACATTTATTTTGCCAAAACTTCAACCCAAATCTCAGCAATTAACCTTCTATTTTATAGAGGATTAACATGAATAGATATTAAACAAAAAATTGACAAAAAATTTGTAAATTTTGAGTGGGATTAGTGTCAACAAATTGGAGAAACAAAAAAACCATCTCATGCAAGTGGAGTTCTCCAACTTTTTGAATTTTTCCATTTTTCTCTTTTTAAATTGAATTTCCAAAATTTAATTTAATTTTTGAATTTTTATAATGAAGTAAAATTAATTAAAATTAAAATTAAACAAATAATTTTATAAAATTAATTTTAAATAATATTAATTTAATATCAAATATTAAAATCATATTATATTCACACCAATCTCGACTTTTCTGAAAAATCGATTTTTCGAATATGAATCTCTATTCATATTTTATATATTTAAATCATATTTAAATATTTCCAACTTTGTTTATCGTTAAATTCAAAATTAAACGATTAAACGTTTTCAGTATCGAATATAAATATAGTTTCTTCCCTAATTTGATTTTGAACAATTCAAAATCTTTCACCACACTAATCTAAGGTTTAATTCATTATGAGCTAGTAGAGGGATCTTATGAACCTACAGATCATGAGTGCCAACGATCCAAGATTAACCGGCCAAACTCTTTAACCTAGTTAACCAACATTCTTTAACTAATGGGACACTTCACTAAAGCTCGTAGCTGCACTCTCCTCACTGTAGATATATTTCTGTCCATTTGATATAACCATAATTAGTAAGTCGATCCTTTACAGGTTGTTCGTAATTGCATCTGGGTCAAAATTACCGTTTTACCCTTGCAACTACATGTTGTTTCTTAAGTTCCACTGGTCCTCTAATAAACAATTGGTTTATGGTCCAACCACTAAAACAAGTTCCTCTCGGGCTAATGAGAGGGTAGGGCCCCTTGTTCAAATCTCGAAGTCAGCACTTAAGAGAACAACCTATCTACTAACCCTAAAAGCGGGCAGGAGCGAATTCCGTCTTGCAGGATTATGTCCCCAACTATCTACCCGATCTTAACCTGAAATAGGAGGCTTATTAAGTTAGCAAACGCGTGCTGCGCTCACTCATGCATGTCTAAGGATAATCCTGAATAAATAGGAGTACATAGTTAGCTCAGGATTAAGATCGAGTTACCTAGATCATCAATTGAAATAGTCAATATTTAACAGTAAACGACATTATAAAGTAACAGTGACTATGTCGTGGTCTGGTCTTAATACAAACTCATTGCATAGGACGCCCCCACTCACATGTCTCCACATGAACGATTTAGGATCACATTGTTTGTATCAAATACAAAGTGAGTCGCATCCATAGTGTCCCTAGGACAATGTACCCAACCCTATTTTTATACTATAGATCATTTTGGCTATATACTTTAACTTGATCCACATTTATGTCCCCACATAGAGTTCAAGTACTTATTCTAATAGTAATGGATTCTTAGTTTATTCGATTTAGAGTTACTTAATTGCACAATTCACTTTATTCAATAACAACTTTATTGAATAAACCTCAATGACATATTATATAAATAAGTTCATAATTTACAAACAACGAATTTTAGGGTGTACAACCCAACAATTGGAAGATATAATTTATGAACTTGCTAATTGGTCTTCTCAATGCCCACAAAAATCTTTTGAGTCTTAGCTACAAACCCATCCCCCTCTGCAAGTTGAGGACGACCAGTCGTTCAGCTTGTAGATTCCATCTCGACACTAGAGAGCCGTCTTGAGCCACCCATCGTCTATACCACTGCGGCCGAGTTGTTTGAGAAATTCTGTTGGTCCAACGACGATGGTGATGCATATCCACTACCATGTCAAGAACAAGTATGTAAAGTTAAGTATGAGCCCGAGCTTCATCTCGAGGAGGCCCAGGTGATAGAGTCAGAGGTTGCAAAGCCTCGTTCTGTTCTTCCCTCTAGCATCTCTTTAATTTTTGAGTTTGCTCGTCTTTTCCTTGTGAGTCCAAGTCTTTAATTTTAGTTGAGTCAGTCGAGTCTGCATTTTATTTTCTAAAAATGAAAAAATTCAAAAACATTTATGTCTCTAGAGCCCTTGAATGCTTCAAAAGCTATGGCTCGATTGCTAGGATTCTAGGATCAACTAGTAGCGAAGATAACAAAACCTAAAGAATAGAAATGTGTTAGGTTAGATTTGGTCAATTTAACTTAATGTCCTGATCAATCCAAGAGCATAATGCGATTAGCTAAGTATATATGCTTGCGTGACACTTCTTAGTTAATTTAATAATCAATATCATGTTGGTTTTCCTTAGGGAGTTTGTCAGGATTTCCGTAAATTTGATTAGGCTTGAGAAGTAGACAACCCATGAACATTTGCATGATAAATCGATGAATTAATCTATAGATAGCCCAACATTCTCTTAATCGATTAAGGTAATCTCGTGTTTCAATCTCTCTCTCTCTCTCTCTCAATCTATCTTACTTTATGCACTTTACAAAGCATTTAGTTTTCCTGTCAACCAAACCCAAAACCCTCCGTTTTTACTGCTTTCGATAAACCAATTTAGCTTAGAGAGATTCCATCTTAGGCTCTCTGTGGTTCGACCTCGTTCTTCCTACTGATACTACTTGTTAGTTGAAGTTGTTGATCGGTGAATTATAATTTTTTCTATCGATCAAATGTCTACGACAGCATTCTGGTCCATCAATTTGGCATTGTTGCCGGGAAAAATTTTCTTTCTTTCATAATTTAGATTTATTTTCAGTCCTTTTTTTGTTTGATTGAGCTTAATCCTTCCAATCATTTTTGTTTGCTTTCTAGGTTTTTTTAAGCCATTCAAAGGAGAATTTTGAGAGAGAAATATGGGAGCACCAAATCCTTCCTTCATCTCACCATTTAGGGAAGTATTCTGATCCCTCTTGCTTTCATTTCTTTTACATTGAGGACAATGTAAGTTTCAAAAGTTAAGGGTGGATTTAGTTTGGGGTCTTTGAGTACTGTGCTCGGACTATGTTGATTGCTTGCATGTTGTCTTTTTTGTTGCCTTGTTCTTTGCAATGACTGACCTATGATACACCCTTAGGAGTCATATTGCCATGGGGCTAGGTGTGAAGAAAGAATTTTTGATTTTTAAGTCAACTTTGAAAATTTTATTCCATGACTCTCATGCATCTTCAAGTTCTTTGCTTGTCAAAATTAACTCTCGTTTGCTTAGAATTGAATTATGAGGCCATGGTTGTTATCACCTCGAAAGGCCTTGGTGACAGGATTATGTTCTAAAACTTTAATTTAGTAATTCATGTTACAAGGAACAAACCAACTAAAAAAATAGAAAAAAAATGATATACATGCGAATAAGAAAATGTTTACTTTGCTTTCTTATGGACACGATTAACCTAGGGTAACTATGACACCCGTAGTTTTTCTTTAAGCTAAAGTGTTCTTGAGTAATGAGTAGCTTAGGCACCTTTGAAAGAACTCGGCTTGTAGTTGGATGTCTTTCACGTAACCAGTGTGAGCAAGCCAAAACGAAAGCAGTTTCTTTGGAAAAAGGGTTTCCTCTCCATTGCTAAACAAAAAAAAAAAGAAAAAAAATGAATGAAAAGAAATAAAGTTGGTTTTCCCTTTTGCATGATTTTACTACTTTGAATATATAGGAAACTAGATCTAGAACTTTTGAGCCAGAGTAGGAGGAAAACGAGCTAAGACTTCATAAGCCATTATGAGCTTGCTTATGCTTAATTTGGAAAGCTCACTCTTGTTCATGCATGAAAAAATGTGAAATGAATTTTCAAAAGTACCTTGGGATGAATTAATGCTTTTTGATAGCTTAGTTGATTGCCAGCATGATTCTGATTGACTGTTAAGGCCAGAGTAGAGAGCTAGGTAACTTTGCAAGCTAATCTTATGTGTGAATGTATATTCTACTTTGCTCGAGGATGATTAAGAATTAAGTTAGGGGTGTTTGATAGCACTTGAAATGTATTATTTTCCTTGGCTTAATTCGGGATCGTTCCCTCATTTAATGTACTATTGTTGACTCTGCAGGTCTTAAGTGCATAAAGGTAGAATGAGGTGTTTGGTGCAAATCGGTCCTCAAATGGCTGCTTGGAGCTCAAATTGATCAAAGAGATAAAGATTGGGCAAAGTAGGCTAGTGTCGTGGCGTTGATAGGGCATTGCATGAGGCGCCAATTTTAGTAGTATGCCTTGATGGAGCGTCGCGACGCTGTCGTGTGGCACCGTGCGCTACGGACTTTGATGTGAAGCAAGGTGCGTGCGCGTGCGGGGGGCATAGGCATGTACTGCTGCGTGCGGCGGTTTAACTTCTAGGCATCAGCTATAATTTCTATATAAATGATGTTTATTTTCCGAATTAGACATCATCAACCTCCAACCGACTTCAAGAAGTAGCTCTCTGTAATTTTGGGCAAATTTCTGCTTTCTTCCTCATCTCTTCTTTTAGGACTTTATAAATAATCATTCATTGATTTGAATAATGATTGTAGGCTTTAGATTAGTCCTTGTTTAAGGTAATAATCATTTAGGAAGCATTTTGTTAGATTAACTTGCCTATTATGAGTTGACCATAAACGGGTATTGCTTTAATCAACCGTGAATTAAAACCATATTGAGTGAATTAATTAGATGATGGAAATTAGTTCGTGCATCTAGCTTAATCCTTTAAGCTTAATGCGAGTAGTTCGAATGATTAAAACAGATTCATCTTTTCATGTTGGCTAATAACTTAATTTGGAGAGTTCGTTAGGATTCTAATCAATTTGGCTAGCTCAAACATGAGATTTGATCTAGAGTTCAATGATCACTTAAATTAAATGGGAGAAATTTCAATACAAAACTCGAGCTAGATCTTTTCATCATCAATTTCACAACTCTTCCTCTCGTTGGCTTTTACTCACATGAAATTAAATTCCGTGCAATTTAAGTTGCTTTCATTTACATTTCTCACATTTACTAAACAAAACCCCTGGTTACTGTATTGTAAGTCTCGAGATTGAGAAATCATTGCAACTCTTTATGGTTGGACCCGTACTGCATTATTCTACTTAGTTTATGTAGGCACAAAAATCTTATTTGATACAGATCATAGGGTTTAAGATGTGCGCGCTGTGTTCTCGTCAAAGTATGTAGCGTCGTGATGCTACATGACAGTGCTGCAGTGCTTCCTTATCAGGGGCCTTCTGGCAATTGCGTCGTAGCGCCAGCCACCTTGCTCTAATCTTTACTTATTTGAACAATTTGAGCTCCAAACGGCCATTTTAGCTCCGATTTGCACCAAACACTTCATTCTACCCCTTATACACTTGAGACCTAGAAAGTCAACAATTAAGCACATTAAATGAGGGAACGATCTCGAATTAAGCCAAGGAAGATAGCCAATTTTAGGTGCCAAGGAAGATAGCAAATTTTAGGTGCTATCACAATGCACTTGGCACCTTCCAATGATGCATGATAAACATCTTTTCAGAGTTAATCGAGCATTGTATCAAGGTATTTATTGATTACTTCACTATTTGTGGTGAGTCATTTAGTGATTATTTGAGTAATCTAGATAAAGTTGTAGGATGATGCATTGAATCCGATTTGATCTTAAATTTTGAAAACTGACATATTATGGGTTCCAGTGGGGTTGTACTTAGGCATGTGATATCTGCAAATGGAATTGAAGTAGATTATGCTAAGATTGAGGTTATTACTAAGCTCCCTTACACCATAAACGCGAGGGAGGTACGTTCTTTTCTTTGCCATGCAAGATTTATCAAAAACTTCAAAAAGGCAGCACATCCCATGACCAATTTTCTTCAGAAGGGCATGAAATTCTTTTTAGTGAAGAGTGTAGGAAAAGCTTTGAGGTGTTGAAGGATACCCTATCTTGCACCCTTATTATGCAGGCTCCGCGGTGGGATCTCCCTGTTGAGGTTATGTGTGACGCCAGAGATTTCGCAATGGGAGCTATTCTGGGCCAAATAGTGGAGAATAAGCAACAAGTGTACTACACTTCAAGGACTCTTAATCCTTCCGAATGCAACTACACCACGATTGAAAAGAAGCTTTTAGTTGTTGTCTTTGCACTTGAAAAAATTCGGTCTTATATCATTGGTTCTGAAACAATTATTTTTTATGATCATGCAGCCCTTCGATACCTGATGACCAAGAAGGAGTCCAAACCCGATTTGCTAAGGTGGATTATCCTCCTACAAGAGTTCAACTTGAAGATCAATGATAGAAATTAAAGGGGTCTGAGAATGTTGTTGTTAACCACCTAAGCCGATTAATGACGAAGGAGGATTCTCTTCATTTTGATAGGGACTTTCCTGATCAAGCTTCAATGAAAATGGATGGAATCCCAACGACTCCATGGTACGTCGATATGGTTAACTATCTGGTGACAGGTAATCTTCCTTCTAACCTTAGTAGAAGAAAAAGACTAAAGAGTGAGCCCAAATTCTATGTTTAGGAAGACCCATGCCTTTGGAATTTTTGTTCTGACCAATTAATTAGGAGACGCATTCCAAATGATGAGTTTTATTCTGTTTTAGATTTTTGCCATGAACATGCATGTGGAGGGCATATCAACCTCAAACGAACGACAATGAAAGTCTTAGATTCAGGATTATACTAGAAAACGCTTTTCAGGGATGCATACTTTTTCTGTAAAAGTTTTGTCAAGTGTTAGAAATCAGGGGGTCTATCTCGTAGGAATGAAATGCCCCAAGTCTCCATCTTGTTTTGTGAAATATTCATGTGTGGGGGTTGGATTTCATGGGGCCCTTCCCTTCCTCATGTGGCTTTAAACATATTTTTCTTGTTGTAGACTATATCACTAAATGGGTGGAAGCAAAAGCCACCGTCACTGACTATTCGAAAGTGGTTGCAGGTTTTATTAAGTCTAACATTCTCGGTAGGTTTGGCTTTCCATGTGCAATCATTAATGACCAAGGGGCCCACTTCTGCAATAGAGTGATTGCAACTTGCTTAAAGAAGTATGGTGTGCAACATCACATAGCCACTTCGTACCACCCTTAGACAAATGGGCAGGTGGAGGTTTCTAATAGAGAAGTGAAGTCCATTTTGGAGAAGGTGGTGAATCCAAGTAGAAGGATTAGAGCCTCAGACTTGATGACGCTCTTTGGGCATACCGTACGACCTACAAAATCCCTATAGGGATATCCCCTATAAGATGGTTTAAGGGAAAGCCTGTCACCTCTCAGTGGAGATCCAACACAAAGCGTGTTAGGCAGTCAAATAATGTAATTGGGATTTAGAGGCGGTAGAAAAGGCCAGACTGCTTCAGATGCAAGAATTGGAGGAGTTGAGGTCGGAAGCTTTTGAGAACTCTTTGATCTACAAGAAAAAGACAAAAGAATTCTGATCGGATGATTGCACTAAAGAAATTTAAGGTTGGACAAAAGGTGTTGTTGTACAATTTCCCTTGAAGTTGAAGTCAGGTAAACTACATTCTAAATGGTTAGGTCTGTTTGGTGTTCTAATGTTTACCTTTATGGTGCAGTAGAGGTGGTGAGTTATAACATGGGCAAAACATTCAACATTATGGACATTGCCTTAAATTTTTTCTTGATGATCTGGCTAGAGTCCTTGAGCGCTGAGCTTGGACTATCTGTATCCTTGTTTGTTTTCGCTTTGTTGCTTGTGTTTGTTGCCATGACAAGTTGATGATACACTCTTATTGATTATGCTTGCGTGAGATTAGGTTGGAAGAAAGCATGCTTAGTTTTTTAGCCATTTTTGAAAAAAAAAATCATTTCTCTCATTCATATTTAAGTACTTTGTCTGCCTAGCATAGATATTTCTCTCTTAGAATTGTGTTTTTTAGCCTAGATTTTTGTTGTAACTCCAAAAGGCCTTAGTGATAGGTGTTAGATCATCCAAAACTCAACTTAGTAATGTGTGTTTAAGGAACAACCAATCAACCTCCTCATTTATCTAAAAAATATAGTAAAGAATAATGAGACGTATACTCCTCTTTCTCGGGAATGTGATTAACTTGGGGTAGTTAGGAAACTCGTTATTTCCCTCTGAGCTAAAGTATCCGAGAAATGTATATGCTTAGGCACCTTTGAAGGAATTCGGCCCATAATTGGATGTCATTCACGTAACTCGTGTGGGCAAGCAAAAACAAAAGTAGTCTTTCTAGAAAAGAGGTTTCCTCTCCAAACAGACAAAAAAAAGAAAGAAAGAGAAAGAAAGAGTATAAAGAATGGAATGAGGTTAGTTTTCTTTAAAGCATTGCATTACCACCTTGTGTCTAGGAAGTCTAGTTTTGAACCTTTCGAGACAGAGTAGGGAGAAAACGAATTGAGGGCTTTATAAAATGGTTTCAGGTCTGTTTAAACCTAAACAAAAGGGCTTTGAACTTACTCATACATAAATAGTCTTGATAAGCATTTCCAAAACTAGTTTCAAATTGATTGAATGCTTTTAGATAACTTAATTGATTATGAGTATGATCTTTGTTGATTGTTATAACTAGAGTAGTGGGCCTTGTAACAAAGTGAATTATATTTTGCATGATTGCATGTTTGTGCCTTATTCAAGGACAATTAAGAATTAAGTTGGGGTTGATTTGATAGCACCCAAAATGTACTATCTCGCTCCGCATAATTCAAGATTGTTCCTCAGTCTTATGTGTTTAATTAATGATCTTACGGACTTTAGGCATAAACGAGGCAGAATGGTCCCTTAGGGTGAAAACTGGATCAATTAGACCAAATTGGAGGCTAAAAGCTTCAACTGGGACAAAACGACGAAAATACTTCCTTAGGGCAGGGCGTCGCACAGTGTGGCGGCGTTGTGCTCAACATGAGTTACAGAAGTGACCAAGCTTGGAGCGTTGTAGCACTTGGCAGTGCTATGGCATGACGACGAAGGTAGAATGGTTGGAGAAGGGTAGCGTCACGCACTACGAACTTTGACATAAGCAATGTGCGCATGCTAGCGCCGCGACACTCGACAACGCTTCGACACGGCGCGAGGACCAGAGGGCTAATTTCTTAAGAGTATCGCGACACTTGCATAATTTTTCTTAAATTAACCTAGCCACCAACATTTTTTGCATCACTTCTTTTCCTATTCTCTCTGTTAAAAAATATAAACTCCATTAGACTTTACCCAATTGTGCACATACTTATGATATTTCATCTTGATTTCAAGTATGATTTTCGACTAATTAGGTACGTTCTAGCTTGGGTTTTAGGAATTTCATCTTCTCTATGTAATTTATGAGACCCTTTCTTCATCTTCATGGATTCTTCTTTGTATTTCTGAGTTTTCTCTGTTGTAATTGAACTTTATTGATCATGTTTATTTAAGATTGTTTGACAAAATAGTTGGCTAAGCATGGTTTATTGCTATAAATCCTCCCTTAATCCGTATTTGTTAAGCAAGAGGATTGGTATATAGCATTTAATGAGATTATCTTGTAAATATTTGGGCTTCCATCTATGAACATCGATTAACCCATTAAGCGGAAAACACCATTGAGCATCTAATAAGACTTTTTCTTTTATTTGTTCAACTTAGCTTTCCCCCTAACCGTTGGCTTTTCCATTGGTGTTTTCTCATTTTAGGCTAATTAAGCAATTAATTACTAATTAATTCAGTTAAGCATGCAATACAAGTTGAATCAAATTAATGCATTCAATGATCAAATTCATAGTTAGATGAAATTTCGTCATGACCCAAGCCAGATCTTCTAAATCATAAGAACATCTCTCGACCTTTCCATCATTCCACCACTCTCATTTAACTTCATCACAAAGTTTAACTTTCATGCACTTTTATTTTTCTTGCAAACAACAACCCCCTCTCGGTTATGTTATTTGCAAACGACAACCCCCTCTCGGTTATGTTATTTTGTGACATTGAATTATTTAATTGAGAACCCCAACGGTTCCCTGTGGATTCGACCTGTATGCCATATTCTACCGAATGAAGGTAAGAATGGAACATTATTTGGCCCATCAGAGAACTCGATTGATGTGAATTCAACTATTGAACCATTGCATGTACCCGATGGAGCAATTACAAGAAGCAAAGCAAAGAAGATCCAAGAGGCATTGATCGAGGCTAAACACGTGTGTCGTTAAACACATTTAAAGGATCAAATGAATTTATAACACCTTACTTATGCAAACTATACTAAATGACATAACATAGATGGTAAGTTAGGGATCGATCCGCAGGGAGCTAAAGAATTAATCTATTTTAAATTAAACTAATCTTCGAAAGGCGAAAAAAGCGGGGGTTGAAAAATAAAAGAAAAATCATGCGAAAAATTAAAATTATTTTTGGTATTTATGATTTTTAAGAGAGACAATATAAAAGATTAGGGAATTTGGTTAAGTTCAATTCAAATTCAATCATTGAATCAAAGAAAGTTTGATTAAAAGCTAGTGTCCACAACCAAAGAGATTTTGATTCCCTAATTATTCCAATTCATAAAATCAGTACAATTTGAGGTTAATTTCTAATTGTCCTAAGTTGAATCAAGAATTTCTTCAAGATTAACTCTAAACTTAGTTTATGTATGTATATTCCTTAGCGGTTTTCAATACTAAATGAAATTTGCATTATGATTTAGGTTTCGTAGTTGCGACGAATTAAAGAACGGATAACCTCTTCGTTAATTCGATTTATTGATTCATTCTAATTAATTTAGTATGCATTGATTTAAAGGAAACATGCTTTAAACGAATACACGCGTTCCTAATCTTGCAACCTAATTCACGATTTAGATTGCTTAGTACATCATGAATTTTGCTAACAAGAAACTGAATATCATGAGTCGTCAATTCAATCAATTCAAGATCTATGGAGAATTTGCACAAGAATTAACCAAGATTCAAGAATTAATCAAAGAATTAAAGATGAATTTTCAAGAAATTGAAAGGAAACTTATCAAATTCCCTTAAAGAATTGCTCTAATCTTGCATCATTTGATGAATCATCAAGGAATTAATGAAGGATTACAAGAATTTAGAGAGAAAATATGAAGGGAGAGTGAAGAACTCTCTAAACATTGGCAAAAATGATTCTCTCCCTCGAAATGAAAATGAAACAAAACTACTTAAATCTATCGAGAGTATCGCAGCGTTGCGCTTAAGCATAGAGATGCTGGTCTGAAGTCTCAGCGTAGCACTGCGCTAGTGTGGGCGCGCGACGCTGTGGGTGATTTGGAAATTGTAATGCTCTCAGGTCTTCACCGTAATAGGGGCATAAAGCTAGTTGTGTGATGCTGTCCTGATGGGCATTTTGGTAATTTTGATGACTTCTTCAATTTAGGTGCTATAGGGCTCATTTTTGGTCCATTTTTGCTCCAAATGACTCTTTTACCCTTCAATTGATTATTACCTACAATGATAGAGAATTGATGAGTAAAAATGACAAATTAAGGTAGAATATTAAGCTAGGGATTTAGGCACTTTTAGGGCGCTAACATGCATTTACACTACATCTTCAAAAGCTAGCAAATACAGGAGAAGCAAAAAATAATTTTGAGCCCAAATTTATATATAATGTTAGTTCAATGAGACAAGAAGAGAATGACAAAAGTGTATAGATTTTGTGAAGAAAATGTTGTCAAGTGGGCACTGCATGAGAAAACATGATGTCAAACCTTGTCAAACATGCTCTTCAATATTGCTGCCTCTTATAGGAGTTATTTAAGACAATTTAAAGATTTTCTCCATCTAGTGTTTCATTTTAACTTATTAATTAGTATGCAATTAAGTTTTAAGTTCCTAGGTAGAAATTTCTACACTTTGTATTTAATAGTGTCTGAATAACTTTTGGGTTCTTTGTCATATCCATGAGTTTTTTACCTTCAAAATGGCTTGTAATCCTCTTCAAAACTCAGATTATTGATATTAAAATACCTGTGCTTATTCAACCCCTTTGGTGTTGTATTTTATTTCAAATCTTGCCTTTATATATAATGTTTAAATCAATTCATTGGATTAGTTTTGATCAAGCTAATTCTGGAGTGAGTTGTCTTAGGATCTTTGAGTGACCGTTACTTTTAAATTAATTTTTGAAATTAAAATTCAAATTAAAAATTGATTTTAAATTCAATTTTGGAAATTCATTTAAAATTGATTTTTTGATAATTTGAATTTTCCCCCTAACTAAGCTATAGCTTAGTTGTTATCTTCACAATTAGCCAACAAACTGAATATTTGTGTTATCAATTTGTGATGCAATTAGATTGCATATTAATCCTTAATAAAAAAAAGGATGATTTTGGCTTAAAATTGGTTAAGAATTTTGTGAAATTAATAGTTAATTTTGCAAAAGTTCATCCATAGCTCCTCTTCTTCCCCAACCTTCATTCCTTCTCAAATTCACCACAAATTTGGATCCCACCATCTAATCTAAGTCTAGAGAATAGTAGAGAAGACTCTTGTGGTGGTTTACAATCAAGTGGTGTTGATTTTCATCAAGAATTGAGGGAGAATTTGGAACTTCAAGGGTAAGTGTTCTGAAACTTTGGTTTTCCCCTTTTAATTGCATGTTTTATCCTCAAAATTGAGCATCTTAGAGTGAAAATTGATCTAATTAAATTTTGTTGCATGCTCGTTTATCCTTCAGATACAACCCCCGAAACCATTAACAGGAAAACCAGACAAAGGAAGCGACAAGTAAGAACAAAAGCCTAAGGTTAGTGGTGTGTGTGCGTGAGGGGAGGGATAAAAAGAAACAAAGTCGAGGCCGAACCACTCACCACGAGTCAGATCGGAGAGAGACATCAATGAAAACTAACCTGAAGCAGACCTACGTAGTTGGATCGAAAAGAAGCGCGATAGTTCAGAAAAGAGGCCTAGGGCCAACGTCGAGGCCAAGGCTTCAGATATGCTTTGGAAAGTGGATTTGCTAAAGATACAGAGTGAAATGAAGCATCTACGAGGCGACATACGTTATAAAACTGCAAAAGAAAGGGTGAAGTTAGAGGCTTTGATCAGGCAAGTAGACCCTCTATTTACCGACAAAATAATGAGAGAGGAAGTTCAACCGAATTAAGATTCCGTCAATTAAGCCTTACGACGGAAAGAAGGACCCAATTGAGCACTTAGATTCATATTGGTCTTGCATGTAGCTCCATGGAGTATGAGATGCTATAAAATGTCGAGCATTCTCTTTTACCCTGATAGAACCGGCCAAAGAATGGGAACCGGCCAAAGAATGGTTCCAACAATTGAAATGAAGTCCATTGAGTCATTTAAGGAGTTAACAAGAGAGTTCATCACCTAGTTCTTAGGAGGATGAGATCAATAGAAGTCAATCACGCATCTTCTTACCATCAAACAGGGGTCTAGGGAGACCTTAAGAAAATACATTGCACGATTCAATAGTGAGGCCCTACAAGTAAATAGGTATATTGATTCAGTGGCCCTACTAACTATAGTTAATGGGTTGCGAGATAAAACAAATTTAAGGTCTTTGGGAAAAAGAGAATTGAAGACCTATATAGAGTTGGTACCCCGAGCACAAAAATACATGAGTGCGAAAGAGTTACTGCAGTCCAAGGGGAAATCAGACAAAATCAGAAGACGATCACCACAGCCTCAACCTCGGGAGAGGGTGAGATTGGCTGATAGGGTGAAACTAGAGATCAAGCGGCGGCGGGCAGAAGACCAGGAGCAAATGAGGTTTGGAAGCATACCTAGATTTGAAAAGTATACCCCAACTACCTTGCCACTAGAGCAAATCCTTATGGAAATAAAACATATGAATATCTTGCAGATGAAGACAACACCCCACCACAGGGATAGACAAAGGTACTGCTTTTTCCACCAAGATCATGGGCATATGAAAAGGGATTGTGTTCAGTTAAAAGATGAGATCGAAGCCCTAATCTGTAAGGGATTTTTTAGCGAGTTTGTGAAGGATTGGACGAAAAAGTGACCGAGGCTGACCAAGGATGGCACGAGAGACGATGAACAGCAACAATCGATGAGAGAGATAAGGGTGATCCTTGGAGGGCCTGCTAGAGGAGATTCCAGTAGGAAAAGAAAGGCAATAGCTCAAGAGGCAGTTCAAGAGCATAGAAGTCTCCAGATACACTCACTTCAAACTAAGAGCCTGAGACCTATTCTAGAGTTCTATGAAGAAGAGGCACAAACTCTCCACCAACCAGATAATGATGCATTAGTCATAGCCTTAATCAGAGGCGGATCTATTAAGGGGCCAGAGGGGGCACGTGCCCCTCCTCAACCGGTAACGTTTTACATTTATATCTATGTTTTTTATTAAATATTAAAAAATTCGTACTTTATATTAAATATATTTTTTTCGCATATAGCACATGCAATTGCATGCCGCTTCAGTGGCTTTTGTGGCGTTTTCATTCCACTAGATTGAGGATCGATCCTTAAAAATTGTAACATTTTTATACATATGTTTATAATTTTCTACTTTGGGTTTTTTACTAATAAATATTTAAACTTTCAATTTTGGCTCTAGACCCATGAAAATGTCTAATAAATATATAAATTGCTTCAATTTTATATTTAATAAATCTAAAAATACTAAAATGTTTAGGAAGTAATTTGTTTTATAAGATAAAAAATAGTGGTGTCTATTCAAACCTTGAAATTTTAAATTTGTAGCTAATTACTACACAAATTTTAAAAAGATGTTTAATCATACCTATTAAACACAAAATTAAATTTAATATATGATATTATATTTAATTTTTAATATTTTCAAATATGTAAAGATACGTATGAGATGTAAAATTGATATTTTAAGAATATATTAAACAAAAAATTTGAAAATTCAGACACCTATTAGACATTTATAAAGTCTAGGAACTTTTTTTTAAGGGTAAAGTCTAGGAACTATATATAAACACAAAACTAGAATTTCATGGGCTAAACTTCTAAATTTATATACAATTGTGCCCCCTCTCACTTGAAGTTCTAGATCCGCCATTGGCCTTAATAGTAGCTAATGTCAAAATGCATCGAGTCCTGATAGACGGGGGAAGCTCTACAGATGTTCTCACATTAGAGGCATTCAGTAAAATGAGGTTGGATATAGGGTAACTGAGAAGATGTGCAACCCTTCTAGTTGGATTTGGTGGAGAGACAATAAATCTGGAAGGGAGTATTGAGCTATCAGTAATGTTTGAGAAGATCACAAATTGGTGGTTAAAATGGTAAATTCCTTGCTTATAGATTGTCTGTCATCTTACAATGTGATACTTGGAAAGCCAACATTACATGAACTGAAAGTTGTGCCATCAACATATCACCAAGTTCACAAATTTCCTACTCCAAAAGGAATGGGGGCAATCAAAGGAAAGTAGAAAATAGTAAAAGAGTGTTACTTCATAGCCCTAAAGAAAGCTAAGGCTGGTTCTAGTAGCATGGAGATTTAGAGTAGCCAAAATTTATTTTCTTTCTTTTTGTTTTTGAATTCATTCTTATTTTTTCTCTTTAAACGAACAATTAGGTTAGGAAGTTCAGCTTTGTTTTAGTCATATGCTTAAATCAATTTATTCTTTTTATTTTCGAAAATCTTCTTTTTAGTGTGGACATCTTTCGAATCAATACAGAATGAGAGGCCAAAGCCAAACCTAGGTAGGATAGGGGGCTGAGGCCGACCCCATAAATAGGGAAGTTGAGGCTGACCC
Source organism: Lagenaria siceraria (assembly GCA_002890555.2). Taxonomy (NCBI): domain Eukaryota; kingdom Viridiplantae; phylum Streptophyta; class Magnoliopsida; order Cucurbitales; family Cucurbitaceae; genus Lagenaria; species Lagenaria siceraria. The sequence continues at coordinate 15,816,848 of CM016487.1, forward strand.
AAAAGGAGGTGAAAATTCAACTAACCGAGTCAATTGTTCTTTCTGTTTATTTTTTGCAAAGAGAAAAAAAATAATGAATAATAGTAGGAAGAGCCCATCCATTTTTAAAAAAGGAAAGAAAATATTCATTCATAGATAAGTCCATACAGTAGAAACAAGAAGAAAGAAGATAAAACTTCCAAGGAAGTGACAAAAATAAACCACAGGAGGATTAAAGCAAGGAAAATAACAGGCGAGAGCTACTTCAAACATTAGCATCAAAGTTGCCATTAGGAGAATGGAAAGCATAAGGAACGTTGTGCAGGGTATCAAAGTCTTGGGTTAGGTAGCCAAAGTCCATATCAGGGTTGATAAAATTGACCCCTCTCTTTACTAAACGCCACACCATCTTCCATGCATAAATCTTGCATTTTGGTATAGGCTTCAGTTTCCATAAACTTTTGTTCAAGATATGCAGTGTCAGAGAGAAAAGACTCAGTTTCTCGAGCTTAACTTGAAGAGTTAATACGTTGGCTCTCGAAGATTGAAGGTCGGCTTGAGAGTCAGAGAGCAGATGGTTGAGGCGTGCAATGCTTAACTTTAAAGGTCGATTCTTCAAAAAAATCTTCTACGCAAAATTTCCAATGATCACAATTAAAGAACACCACCAGTTGGCGACCCTATTATTCTCAAGGAGGATCAATTTAGGATTGTGGGATCCTAATCCTTTTTGCAGAGAATTGAAAGAAACCTTTTTAGAGTGACTTGAGAAAATAAAAGGGATTATGGGATTGTGTTCTCTGTGTTTTTGTATGTTTCTACATAACAAAAAAGAAAACATTTTATTTAACGTCAAGGGATAACTTTCCTCACCACACGTCCTCACTCCCTTGCTAACTGCAAGGGAGTTATTCCCTAAAAATAATATTATTAAAAAAATATTATTTAATTATTTTTTAATTAAATATAAATATATATTAAATCAAATTTAATTTAAATAAATATTAGGGATGTTTTCAAATATAGAAAAATGAGCCAAACTATTTACAAATATAGAAAATTTTTCACTGTCTATCAGCGATAGACCGCGATAAAATTCTATCGCCTGAGCGATAGACCGCGATAGATTTCTATCGCTCAAGCGATAGAAGTCTATCATGATCTATTGCTGGTAGATAGTGAAATTTTTCTATATTTGTAAATAGTTTGATATTTTTTTGTTTATAATAATTTTCCTAAATATTAATTAATTAATTTATTTATTAAATTTATTAATTAACATCACATATTTATTTAATTATGCATTTAAATCATATTAAAAGGCATATCTCTCTCTTAACCTATAATTTTAATATGAATCTCATTCATATTAAGTTTAATCTATAATTTTAATATGAATCTAATTCATATTAAATTAATATTTGAATATTACCCAAATATTATTCTCTCTTATTCTATAGTTTTAATTATAAATCATATTTATAATTAACTATATACTATAATGTATCACTATACATTATACTTTATATCAATTCGTATCAATATAAAATTATCTTAAATAATTTGAACAATTCAAATTATTTCAAAATTAATTGATCTTTATTTTACCCTCAGTGAGCTAGCGAGGGGACCTAACGGACCTATATATTAGAAGCTCCAATGATTCAAAATTAAATTAATTAAACTCTTTAATTAAATTAATTAACATTCATTAATTGTGGGTCACTTCACTAAAGACCTACAACTGCACTCTTTGCACGGTAGATATATTACTGCGTCCATGGATATAACCAGTCATCAATAAGTCGATCCTTCATAAATTGTTCGTAATTACATATGGATCAAAATTACCGTTTTACCTCTGTAGTTACTTCTTTCTCCGTAAGTCCCACTGATCCTCTAATAAACAACTTGTTTATGGTCCTACCATAAACAAATCCCTCTCGAGCCAATGAGAGGGAGGGGCCCCTTGTTCAAGACTAGGTGACAGCCACTTAATGGAGCAGTTTATCTAATTTCCCTGAAAGCAAGAAAGAGTGAACTCCATCTTGTGTAGCTATGTTCCCAACCCTCTACTTGGACAAATCCCCAAAATGGTAGGCTTATTGAGTCGGCGGCATAGGTCACTGTCACCCATACAAATCAAAGGATTTCCCTTATAGACAAGAGTCCTTAACTCACTCAAGCTTAAGATCGAGTTATTTATGGTCATCCTAATGAAATGTTAGTCTCTTCAATTAACGGTGTTATAAAGAGAGATTAATCATTTCGTGATACGGTCTTATACAAACTCTCTATACAGGATACCCTCACTCACATGCCTCCACATGAACGATTTGGATCAAATCGTTTGTAACAATTACAACTCTTGTAACATTTACAAAAGTGAGTCGTATCAGCAGTGTTCCCAGGATAAGGCACCCAATCATATCCATATACTGCAGATTTTTTAGATTATTACTTGAACACGATCCACTTGTATTTTTAAATTTTCCTAAAGTTTATAAATTGCTAAATTGTTCATGGCTACTATAGCCTAATTTTTATATATGCTAAGAAAAGACATGTTTTTTTGCCAGGAAAACCTCCAGATCGGCAGGATTTTGGTTGTATGACGAGATTCAGCTGCGCAATTATTTTAGTTTTGTTGTATTTATTTTTGTTGAATGTATCTGTATGACCCACCAAAATAGACAACCAACTCTCTAGATATTTAGACTTCAAAGGTTTATGTATAATATATTGGTCAATATAACTTGTTGATAGGTTAGTTAAACAATTTGTCACTTTTTTTATTGTGAATTAGTTAATTTTTGTGTTTGTTTAAACTTGAGTTGTATATATAAAAGCAATTAAGATTTTATTTTGTGCATGTAGGTAAAAGAGAAATATTATTGTTCCTAAAAAAAAGAAATATTATTGATTTGCACATGCGTAAGAAAAAGAGAATATATATGTATATATATTAACAGAACGATGACGAACATTTAATATTGGTCAATTACAAACAAAAAGCAGGTGCAAAACTAACATTGAAGATAATGTTCAATGTCGGTCGAAAATCGACATTAAAGATGGTATTTTATGTCGGTCGAAAACCGACATTGAAGATAATTGGCATTGAAATTTTGGTTATCTATAATGTCGGTTTAAAACCGATATTAAAGACAACCGACATCGAAGACCTTTTAAAACACGATCTTCGATGTCAGTTGTCAACCGACATTGTACCCCTATAATGTCTGTTTTAAATTGACATTAAAACCCAATTTTGTACCAGTGCATGATAGAAATTGATTGAATGTGTTCTTAATCACAAATCTATTTGAATTGATTCTCTCACATATACATAAATTCCCAAAAAGATTCTATTTTCTTGCATTTTACATACCCCCTATTTAAAATAAAGTAAATTCGATCGATTGCATGTATACCCGATAGATCCCTAAGGACGATCCCGAACTTGTATTTATGCTACGTTCTTAGTATTGATTGCTAAAGTTAGGTGTTTATAAGGCGATCAGGCAGCAGCAAGATCATCATATCCAGTGGGAGGAGATAAGCGCCTGGGCCCAACACCTTGCTAGAGAACAAAACTTTGAGCAAGTAGTTTGTTAGCGCCCTAAAAGTACCTAAATCCCTAGCTTAATTCTACCATAATTAGCCATTTTTACTCATTAAGTCTCTATCTTTGTAGGTAATAATCATTTCAATGGTAAAAGGTCATTTGGAGCGAAAAATGGACCAAAAACGAGCCATGTAGCACCTAAATTGAAGAAGTCATCCAAATTGCCAAAATACCCCTCAGGACAGCATCACACAGCTCCCTTTACGCCCCAATTACGCTGAAGACCCTAGAGCATTGCATTTTGCAAAATGCTCACAATGTTGTGACGTCCACACCAGTGCAGCGTTACGCTACAGCTAATTCAGACAAGTGTCGCTACGCTTAAACGCAGCATCGCGACGCTCTCGGCAATTTTTAAATACCTAGTTTCACTTCCATTTTGAGAGAGAGGGCCATTTTTGTCCAATTTTCATATATTCTTCACTTTCCCTTCATCTTTTCTCTCTAAATTCTTGTAATGCTTCACTAATTCCTTGAAGATTCATCAAATGATGCAAGTTTAGGGCAAATCTTTAAGAGAATTTGGTAAGTTTCCATTCAACTTTTTGAGTATTCATCTTTAATTCTTTGATTAGTTCTTGAATCTTGATTAATTCTTGTGCAAATTCTCCATAGATCTTGAATTGATTGAATTGATGACTCGTGATGTTCAGTTTCTTGTTAGCAAAATTCATGATGCGCTAAGCAATTAAATTCTAAATTAGGTTGCAAGATTAGGAACGCATTGAAAAACACTCGAAAAGTATTTTATTTGCTCTTAATTTAGGAGTGTTTTTATGAGATTTAATGTGTTTTCTAGTGGATTTCAGGTTATAATGAAAAATAAGTTTCGGAAGCAATAGAATCAAACCGAGTCAAAACTGGACAAGAATAGCTCAAAAACCCTAGAAAAATAAGGCAACGTAGAGCAAGAGCGTTGCTACGTTGCCCTTTTACGCTCAAGACCCGAGAGCACCTAATTTTGGCACAATCGAGAGCGTAGCTATGCTCCTTAAGAGCGTAATGATGTTGCAGCTATGCTCACCCGAAGCACAATGCTACATTACGCTACATTGCGCTAAAAATAGGCCAGAGTCGCGATGCCGCAAGGGAGCGCCGCGATGCTGCCTTTCCTTTTTGGTTTTTCTAGCAATTTTTGGAAAGTTGTTCTTATATAATGAGGGGTGATCAACAACCCAAAGACACGAAATAGCATAGCCTTAAAGTGAGATTTTGACCCTAAAAGAGAGGAAATTGATTAGAGAAGAGTTGAAAGCCGTTCAAGATCCCGAAGTGCCGGCCGAGTGGAGATCGACGAAATTCAACGATGGGAAGCGATTCGAGAGATCTTCTTCCTAAGTTTTCTTTTCTCTTTACTCTTGTGCTTGAAAACTCATATGATAATATGTATTTGAGAGTTATGTGTGGCTAAACTCTTAGTTTTCTGGTGTTGGATGATTAATTATGAATTTAAGTTAAGGTTTAGTGTTTCTCATGGATGTGTTGACTGGTATGTTTTTCAATACTATTGTGCTTTATTCTTCCTTGATTGATCATCAATGAATGTTAGGTTAGATGTATGAGTTGAGAGGTTGTATGTCTAATTGGATCTATAGTATTGAACCTGTTGGGTTTTATGTCCTAAAACTCGTAGTTTGTAAACATTAACGTGCATTCTATTTTTCAATAACGTTGTTATCGATGTTATTCAGTAAACTTGTTATTGAATAAAATGAATTATTGTTAATATAACTCTAAATCCTGTTGGGTTTTATGTCCTAAAACTCATAGTTTGTAAACATTAACGTGTATTTTATTTATCAATAAAGTTGTTATAGATGTCATTCAGTAAACTTGTTATTGAATAAAGTGAATTGTTGTTAATATAACTCTAAATCCAATAAACAAAGAACCCATGACTCTAGTATGAAAACTTGAACTTTATGTAATGACATAAAAATATCAAGTTCAAGTGAATAGCCAAAACAGTCTATAGTATAGGGATAAGGTTGGGTACCTTATCTTGGAGACACTACTGAATGCGGCCAACTTTGTATTTGATACAAATGATGTGATCCTAAATCATTCATGTGGAGACATGTGAGTGGGGGCATTCTATGCAATGAGTTTGCATAAGACCGGACCACAAAATAGTCACTATTACTTTATAACACTGTTTACTGTTAAATACTGATTATTTCAACTAGATGACCTAGGCAACTCGATCTTATTCATGAGCTAACTATGAACTCCTGTTTATTCTAGATTATCCTTAGATCTGCATGGGTGAGAGTGGCTCGGGTGCGCCTACTCAATAAGCCTCCCATTTCAGAGGTAAAACCGAGTAGATAGCTGGGGACATAGTTTTGCGAGAAGGAATTCACTCCTACCCAACTTAGGGTTAGTAAATAGGTTGTTCCCTTAAGTACTAAATTCGGGTCTTGAACAAGGGGCCCCACCCTCTCATTGGCCTGAGAAGGACTCGGTTTAGTGATATGATCACAAACCAATTATTCATTAGAGGATCAGTGGGACTTAAGGAACAAGATGTAATCACAGGGGTAAAACGATAATTTTGACCAGCTGTGATTACAGACAACCTGTGAGGGATCAACTTACTAGTTATGGTTATATCAAGTAGACAGAAATATATCTACAGTGAGGAGAGTGCAGCTACGCGCTTTAGTGGAGTGTCCCGTTAGTTAACAAATGTTGGTTAACTAGGTTAAAGAGTTTGGCCGGTTAATCTCGGATCTTTGGAGCTCATGATCTGTAAGTCCATTAGATCCCTCTACTAGCTCATAAATGGACAAAAACCTTGGATAGTGTGGTGAGTAAGTTTGAACCGTTCAATCTTGGCTTAAGGAATGAAAGTCAGATATATATGATATATCAATGTTTAATTACGAATTAAACGGACAAATAGAGTTACTTTTAATATTTAAATAGAATTTAAATATTAATTTATATGAATAGGGATTCATATCGATTTTTAGAAAAATCGGGATAAGTGGGAAAAATAATATTATTTTATTATTTAATATTAAAATAATATTATATTTAATTAATTAAATATTAAATTATTTTTTATTTAATTAATAAATTTTAAATTAATATTTGAAATTAAAATTAAAATTAAAAATTGATTTTAAATTCAATTTTGGAAATTCATTTAAAATTGAATTTAAAATTTATTTTTTGAGAATTTGAATTTTCCCACTAACTAAGCTACTAGCTTAGTTGTTATCTTCACAATTAGCCAACAAATTGAACATTTGTGTTGTCAATTTGTGATGCAATTAGATTGCGTGTTAATCCTTAATAAATAAGGATTATTTTGGCTTAAAATTGGTTAAGAATTTTGTGAAATTAATAGTTAATTTTGCAAAATTTCATTCATATCTCATCTTCTTCCTCAACCTTTGTTCCTTCACAAATTCACCACAAATTTGGATCCCACCATTCAATCTAAGGCCAAAGAATAGTAGAGAAGACTCCTGTGGTGGTCTACAAACAAGTGGTGTCAATTTTCATCAAGAATCAAGGGAGAATTTAGAACTTCAAGGGTAAGTGTTCTTGAATTTTTAGTTTTTCCCTTTTAATTGTATGTTTTATCCTCAAAATTAAGCATCTTAGAGTGAAAATAGATCTAATTAATTTTCGCTGCATGCTCGTTTATCCTTCAGAACCTTTGTCGATCTTTCATGAAAATAGCTAGATTGTTAAAAGAAATTGTTGATGATTGTTCTTAAGGCTATGCTTCTTAACTTGGTTTCATGAAAATAGTAATCAATTAGGTTGCATAAGAAAGTGTTGTTTTTTAAGAAAAAAATAATCCGAATAATAGTTTCTAGACTTAGACATATTGTTTGCTCATAATTCCATGAAAACCTAAAGCTTAACTTAATGAAATAATTAATGATATCTACATCCTAGAACGCTTTGATCTCTTGATTTTCACTTGCTTTTCTCAAACAAAAACAAAACTTGAAGTTGATTCCTTAACTAAAGTTGACTTAATTCTTGAATAGCTTAGTATTTGAACCATACCAAAGTCCTCAGTGGAACGATGCTCGAATTTAACCATTTTATATTATAACTTGACCAGTGCACTTGCGAAAATCGCGCATCAAGTTTTTAGCGTCGTTGTTGGGGATTAAAGAACGGTTTATTTTGTTACATATTTGAAGAAATGATAGATTTTAATTTAAGGTGTATTTTTTACTTTATTTTTCCTTTTTTTTTAGCTTGGTTGAATTGCTTTCGGTTGATGCCTCGTAACGATACTAATTTTCTTCCTCTTGATCCCGAGATTGATAGAACTTATAGGAGAAAACTAATTGTTCAAGAAAATTCCACTGGTGAGATGGTAGAGGAAGCACCAAAGGCGATCCGAAACTACTTCCAACCAACTTTACCGGCAAATCAACCCGAACTTGCAAACGCCCCCATCAATGTTAACAACTTTGAACTCATGTCGGGGTTGATCCCACATGGCTAGAGACATTTCCTTTAGAAGACGTTCGACTGAGGACCCTCACAAGCACTTACGATCTTTCCTAGAGATATGTGGAACGGTAAAGATTAACGGTGTTACAAGCGATGCTATTGAACTAAGACTATTTTTGTTTTCTTTATAAGACCGAGCAAAGGATTGGTTAGAGTCCATACCGTCGGAGAGCATAACCACTTGGGATGCATTGGCCCAAGGGTTCTTGAATAAATATTTCCCACCGGCTAAGTCACAAAGATTGAGGACGAAGATTGACACATTCTGTCAACACGAAGATGAACAACTCTATGAGGCATGGGAGAAGTACAAAGATCTCTTGAGAAGAATCCCTCAACACGGTATCCAGATTGGTAGGAAATCCAATTATTCTACATTGGGCTATCAAGCAACACAAAATCCATTTTGGATGCTACCTCCGGAGGGTCCATATTCTCAAAGACCGTCGATGAAGCTTAAACAATACTAGAAGACTTGGCCAATACATTATACAATTGGCCATGTGAACAATCATCTTTAACCAAAATTGCCGCGTTCATGAGGTGGATGAGGTAAGTTTTTTAAAAGCTCAATTGGCTTCTCTTACTAATGCATTATCTAAATTGTCTCAAGGAGGCCAATCGCGAGCTAGTCCACCATCCATAGCCTCTCTAGCGGCTATGGAAAATCAAAACGGGCAAGGTGAGATGGGGACAACCAATTATGTGGATCGAGGACAATATAGAGGCCAACAACAATTTCCCACTTACTACCATCTCAACTTGAGGAACCATGAAAACTTCTCATATGCCAACACCAAGAATATGTTGGAAGCTCCTCAAGGCACAAAAACATCATCTTTAGAGGACTTAATGATTGATTTGGTCAAAGAATCAAGATCAAGAACCACTACATTAGGGAATCAATCTCTCTTTAGTTGTGGATTCTTGTTATTAATCAAACTCTCTTTAATTCAATGATTGAATTTGAATTGAGCTTAACCAAATTTTCAAATCTATTATATTGTCTCTCTTAAAAATCATAAATACCAAAAATAATTTTAAATCCTTGCATGATTTTTCTTTTCTTTTTCAACCCCTGTTTTTATCGCTTTTCGATAACTAGTTTAGTTTAGAATAGATTAATTTTTAGCTCCCTGCAGATCAATCCCGAACTTACCATCTATGTTATGTTCTTTAGTGTAGTTTGCATAAGTAAAGTGTTATAAATTCATTTGATCCTTTAAATGTATTTAACGACGCACGTTTGTAGCATCAATCATAGTTCAGTTTCACCACCCATTCCAGAGTACCCGCATGGAAAATGGAATATTGGGTTTTCGGAACAGGTGTCATTCAGAGGAGAAGGAGTTTCATTACGAAGCCGAGGGTATCGACAACTCATCGAAGGAACAGGGCGATGGGGAAGATGGGCAGAATGTTGCTCAGTAGGTTCATCCTCAGTCAGATCAGTCATGTCACCCTGTGTGATCTCCTAAAAGTTTTGTCTGTCTCAACCCCTTTGTGGTTCCATTTATGACAAACTTTGAATATCAAGGCATTGCGATGTGGCATCTCTGAGAATCCAAGTAAATGATAGTTTAAAAAAAAAAAACAGTCGAGGCCATGGCCAAAGCCAAGACCAAGGCCGAAAAAGGAAGAGATTGATGAATCGTAGGGAGAAGCAAGCCCAAGTGACACTAAGATGTGTTGTTGAACCAAGGAAGGACCAAAGCGATGAGATTGGTCAAGACAACAAACGGAGTCCAGAAACGAAGCCATGCTGGAAGATCCTTTATAGGAGCGAGGTACTACATACACAAGAAAACATAGCAAGGGAAAAGAGAATGATAACAACTTACTATATTCCTTAAACCTTGTGCTACCGCGTAGTGAGAATTCTCTGGACCAAAAGAGAGCCAGTTTCCGCTGACCCAAAACAACTTATTTTTCCAGTTCATTACAGATGAAGGACCATTTATGACAACTTCGTCTTTGGAACTAAAGTAATAAAAGTACTCGCCAAACTGAGGATTGCGACTTAAATTATGAAAGGACAAGAAAGTTGTTGCTGATAAAGAATATTTGTTTCTGTATTGGGCCCAAAGGGCATATCAGCCTAGTAAATGACTCCACCCGTTAGGAACGATCTGAGCATGGGCTAGCTGAACCAGTGCTAGGAAATTTTGAAGGAAAAGATGTAGGGAAAGACGCACACCAAAAGAAAACATGGTTAGGTAAAAGGAAACTTCACCAAGAGGGGGATAGCTATACATTCATCTCGGTTAAGGACTCTCATGTGAACATCCTTAGGAATGCAATAATCACGTCTAAGCTTGTCTAAATGGGACTCAGGTATGATGGTAAGCTCAAAGGTTGAACTTCATCTCCCATTTCAAATCTTTCAACAGAAGAGGTGGCTTCGTGGTAGGAAAAAATCTTATTGATTCTCATCTGAATAACCAAAGGTAATCAAGCTATCATTATCACTATTAGCCATGAGAAGAAGAGTAGAACTAGCAAACTACGAAAAGAGAAGGAAGTAAAAGGAGAGAAGAAAAGAAAAACAAACCCACCTTGAGAGAGAGTTGGACCCGAGAGGGAGGGAGTAGAAAGGAGTTTGAAGATGAGAGTTTGAAATGTTGAGTTAAGAAGAAGAAAACCCACCCCAAAAAAGGGGAGGTTAGCCTCAGACCCGAGGCCGAAGAGGGCACCAAGGGAATTTTGCATTCTCATTTTGTGTTTTCCAAAAGATGGGACAAGACAAAAAAAAAAAAAGAATCTCTTTTTGGAGATGGGACATGGCAATGCCAAAGTGGGAAAAGCAAAAATGAAGTGACAGTGCAAGGGGGAATCAAAAGGAAAAAGGATGTTTTTGCTAAAAAAACAAAAAAGAAAGAGCATGCAAAAGAAAAAGGGGTTTGGTGAAATTCCCTTTCACATCCAAAAAAGTAATGTCATGGGGAAGGAGGAGAAGGTTTAACTTTAGGGAGCCGATTAGGACACAACTAGGTGTGGTCGACCTCGATTCATGTTGAATCAAAGAGAAAGAGACACGTGGAATAAGAGAAGTTGGTAGCAAAATTTCAAAAGGGTAAGGGGGTGTTTGGGGTGAGGAGATGAGATGAGTTGAGATATGAACTCAACTCATTGTTTGGGAGGCCGACTTCGTATGTCACCGATATTTTATACTGTATCCATCAACAGTACACTCAGCCCTCATCACCACAGATGCATCGTTGCTCAACTCCGGTGGCCACCTTCTTCAACCAACTCCGTCAACCACCTTCAACAACCAACTCCACGAACCACAGCCTACGCCAACTCCAGCAACATCCAACCACCACTATTGATGGCCAACTCCAACGACCTTCGACGGTGGCCACTCCACCAATTTCAACGACCATTATTTTGAATTATAACTACTACAAATTTGAACTTTGTTGACAAATGAGTTTTTTATTTTATTGACGCCGTGACATAATTACGTCAATAGAACCTTAATTCAAAGCTTAAAAATAACTCTTAATTTAAAAATACTTATAAAACATCAATAAATGTTTATATTTAAGTTGACACACAAAATTGTTAATAAAAACACCTTTGTTGATACAAAAGTACGTAAGTTTCGTCCAAACGTTGAATTCTCGATTTTTTGATTAGTTCATAATATTTTATAGTAACTTAACATTAATAAAATCATTTTTATCATGTAAGAAATCAAACAAACTTGTATGTAAAAACACTTTTGAGAAAAATTGTTAGACATGTGTGTTTTTATTTTAAACTTTTGTATCGAAAGTGTTAAAATAAAAATGTAGCACCCCCTCCCAAGCTTCTACTTTGGCCCAAGAAGAAATGTGAAGACCGTAAATACTACCATGTTGTGACACCTACGGTCTACCTGTTTCCATGCTCAACCTATCATCTCGGGTTTCTTGATAAGCAGTTCAAGAATATAACTATACAGGCACCATTTTACAGCTACACAACCATAACATCGAGTCCTTGACATTCAAAACCCTAAATGTACACAAACTGATCAAAGTTCAATATTTACACCATTCAAGACCATAAAGTTCACTCTAACATTCCCACAAACTCCCACTAAGTGACTACATGCCATATGTGTCTGACTTATGTATATATTCACCAAAATCAAAACTTGACTTTAGCCGGAGCTTGTAGTCGTGGCAGATGGATCTTATGACGGGTAGGCTAGGTTCCAAGCTCCCTCACCCTACCTGGAGGAAAAGAAAAATATTTGGAAAAAGAAAACGGTGAGCTAGAAGCCTAGTGAGTGGTAATCTAAATAAAACCTATGTTTAACATACATCATTATTAAGAACCTCGTAAGTCAATGTACACTTGTATAAAACTCAAGAAATTTCAATCACAATCTTATAAATAGTGACATGACCAAATAAGTTTCAAACGTATTAAAATAACATCTCAAAACTCATGGAAACCATTCCAACTCGTACCCAAAACCTCGTCGACATCAACGGGTTACTCTGGATAAGGAGATGTGGTAGTGCTCGACTCACTGATAGCTCTCAAAAGAGATATTTTTATGTCTCTAATCTAGCTTGCTTCTTATGTTTATATGATTAATATTTATTTTGTAGGAAATTCGAGCAATACATGCATTTTCAAGTGTTACGGGCCATTTAGGGTTGATTTAGAGCTATCAAAAGTGAAATCGGGTACCCGAAGCTTCAAAGATGCAAAATGATCAAAATGCCCCTGAGGCCAGCGTCGATACGCTCTAGGGAGCACAGCGCTACGCTCTAAGGCAAAAATGTGCATTTTTTAAAAAGTAAGCAATTGCAGCATAGCTATGCTGCGGTTGGAAAAGTTAGCGTCGCTACGCTATCTATGAGCTAAGAGACTCTCTCGCTGATTTCTATATATATTTCTCTTCTCTTTTAGGGCTAGAGGATGGTGGATTGGATGGAGGTCGAGGAGTTTTTCAAATTTCTTCTTCTCCATCTACTTTTCTGTTATCTTTAGGTTAGATTTTAGTTTCTTTTGGGTTATAGCTCATGGATTGGAACTCTCCTCTTCGGTTTGTCTATGGATCGATGAGGTAACTTTTTGTTTAGTTTTGGGAGCAAAACCTAAGTATTTTTCTTGAGTTTTCTGTTAATGGAACTGAATGTATGTTGATCTTATGCCTTCCTTGAATCTTATTTCATTAGATGTATGTTTTGGATAGATTGACGACCCTCCCCTTGAATGTTATTCATAACCACCCAAATATGACATTACAAATTGAAGATAGTCATCTCTACTAGGGGCAAAATATAAATTTAAAGATGTTCATCCCTATTGGGGTAACACAACCAATTGATGGTGTCCATCCCTCGTAAGGAGGTACTACAGTAAATTGAAGGCACACACTACTTTGCATGAGTGATTGAGGCTAAAAACATGTGTCATTAAGCACATTTAAAAGATCGAATGAATTTATAACACCTACTTATGCAAACTACACTAAAGAACATGACATATATGGTAAGTTAGGGATTAATCTGCATGGAGCTAAAGAATTAATCTAATTCTAAACTAAACTAATCTTCAAAAAGCGATAAAAGTGGGGGTTTGAAAATAAAAGAAAAAGCATGGAAAGAATTGAGAATATTTTTGGTTTATGATAGTTTGGAGAGACAATTTCAATAAGAATGAGAATTTTAGTGAGTTGAATTCAATTTCCATCATAGATTAAAATAGGCATGATTTATGCAATGAATCCACAACCAAAAAATGATTAAAGCCCTAATTGTTCTGACTCATTAAGCTGGTCAAATTAAAGCCTAATTTCTAATTGTCCTAAGTTGTAAATCAAGAATTACTTCAACATTCACTCTAAATTCCATTTTAGCATGTATATCCCTTAGCGGTTTTCAACACCAAATCAAATTTTCATTAAGAACAAGGCTTCGTAGTTGCGACGAATTAAAGAACGGATAGCCTCTTCGTTAATCAGATTTGTTGATTAATCCTAACTAGTTCATCAAGCATTGATTTAAAGGAAACATGCTTTAAACGAATGCAAGAATTCCTAATCATGTATTCATAATTTTGATACTTAGCGCATTATGAATTTGCTAACAAGAACTTGAATCTAAACATGAGTTGTCAATTCAATCGAAACAAATTTCAGAATTAAGCACAAGGATCAATCAAGATTCATGCAATTCAATCAAAGATTAACAAGAAATTCTCAAGAAATTAAATTACAACTACTAAATTCCCATGAAAAGTATCTTAGACTTGCATCCTTTGAAGAATCTTCAACAAATTGGTGAAATGATACAAAAAGTGAAGAGAAAATACAAAGGAAAAATGAAAACTCTCTGAAATTTCTAAGGAAATGGGTCTCTCTCCCGGGCAAGAAGATGAAGTTTTCTTTTAAAAACTATCGACAGCGCCGCAACGCTCTTACCTAGCATCGTGACGCTGGTCTGAGTTCCCGCAGCGTAGCGCTGCGCTACACTTAGTGTTGCAACGCTCCCTGCTTTTTCCTAAAAAATGAAGCTCTCGGGTCTTGAGCGTAACTAGGGCGTAAAGCTAGCTGTGCGACGCTCTTCACAGGGGTATTTTGGTAATTTTGACCCCTTGTTGACTTTTGATGCTCCTTTGCTCTTTTTGGCCTCGTTTTAGCTCCAATGACTCTTTTACCCTCAGGATAATTATTACCTTAAAAGATATGGAATTAATGAGTAAAATAAAGTAAGTAAGGGAGATTCAAGCTATGAAACGTAGCGCTTTTAGGACGCTATCAACAAGACCATACAAGTTGGATGCATACAAAAAGATCCTCACTAAAAATTAAAAAAAAAATTGTCCTCTTTGTTCACGTAAAGAAAAAAGCTTCAAGTGGGCATTGTTTTGTTCAAGTTCAAGGCGTTGCTCGCCTAAAGTTCGACACTACATCTTCAACTTTGGGGCTTTGCTCACTTGGAATGGCGCTTCACTACTTCTTCAAGTTCAAGTTTAGAGGCTTCACCGCTTCCTCTCCAAAATGTTGATCCAGCTTCACTCCCCTTCCAAAAATGTCGGTGAGCGAACTACGGGCGTTTCCATTTTCATTAAAGGACGTAGCCAAGGATTGGTTGTACTATCTTCCGCCGGGCTCAATTACCACGTGGAGCAGTCTTAAGAAGAAGTTCTCAAGAAGTTTTTCCCAACGTCAAGAGCTCATAGCATCCGTAAGGAGATCTACAGAATAAAGCAAGCATTCGGAGAGTCCTTGTGTAAGTATTGGGAGTGGTACAAGCAACTATATGCGAGATTCCCACACCACCAAATCTCGAACCAATTCTTGATATAGTACTTCTATTCCGGTTTGTTATGGAATGAGAGAGCTTCCATTGATGTCGCGGTGGGTGGAGCATTGGCAGACAAGACTTCCTCCGAAGCTAGAGATTTGATCTTGAGAATGGCGGGAACTCGCAAAGTTTTGGAACACGTGCAACGGAACATGACCCATCGAATGCTAAAGAGGTAAGTGAGTTGAAAACTCGAATATCTAATTTCACTTCTCTTGTGACACCGTTTGTTCAAGGAGGAGCCCAACAAATTAAGACGTGCAGAGCATGCGGAGTGCTTGGGCACTCTTCGAAAAATTGCCCTCAAGCGAACCAAAAAGTGAACGCCCTTTAAGGTTTTCAAAGGAAGTATGACCCCAAGAGAACAGTTAAAACTCTGGATGGCGTGACCACCCCAACTTCAAATGGGGAGGCCAAGGGCAACAAGAAAGTTGACCACACAACCAATCATCCTCCTCCTCTTCCTCAGCCTCTTGAAGATGTTCCTAAATCATTAGCTGAAAATTCTCTTAAATTTCAACATGAAATCCACCAACTCCAAAAGGATTCCATTCAACAATCTCAATACACGAAGGCCCTACAAAAAGAAACAAGGACTGGTTTCTCCAACTTGGGGACTCAAATCACAATTGGCAACCGCAATAAGTAAATTGGAGAGCAAGTCATCAGGAAAGCTACTAGCCCAACTCGAGCATTCAAATGTGAGCGCAATCACATTGAGGAGTGGCAAGGAACTCCCTCAATCTACTCCTTTTACCATTGCATCGCCTCTTACTTCAACGGTTGACCAACACAGTGAGGCAAGACGAGAAGAAAAAGAAGCAAGCACAACTCCAACACTCGAACCCAAGGTAAGAAATCCTTCAAAACCCTTGATTGAACCTTATGTGCCTAAAGCGCCCTTTCCTAGTAGGTTGGCTAGACTGAAGAAAGAAAGCATCGACGAGGAGCTCGTAGAGATGTTTAAGAAGGTTCAAATCAACATCCCACTTTTTAATGCAATCCAACAAATCCTGAGCTACGCCAAATTCCTCAAGGACCTTTGCACTAAGAAAAGAAGAGGAAAATAGAAGGAAAGGGTTTGTAAGTGGAAATGTGTCGGCTTTATTAAAAAAGAGTATACCCAAAAAGTGTAAAGATCCTGGTATGGTTACTGTCCCTTGTGTAATTGGTGATAGAAAAATAATGCATGTTATGCATGATCTTGGTGCTTCTATCAATGTTATGCCTTACCATGTTTTTATAGAGTTAAAATTGAATGACTTACAAAAGACTTCGGTTGCATACAACTAGCGATAGATCTTGCATACAACCCTTAGGGATAGTTAAAGATGTGTTAGTTCAAATAGGATCTTTAATCTTTCCAGCGTACTATATTTTGCAAATGAATGAACCATCTAACCCGTCATCCTCTACTATACTATTAGGGAGACATTTCTTAAAAATCGCCAATACTAGAACTGATGTGGATAAAGGTTTCCTGAGCATAGAGTTTGACAGTGATGTTGTTAGCTTTAACATTTATGACACTATGAAGTTCCCTGACAAGAATTTGTATCTTTATTCTATTGAATTTTTTGATTTGGTTGATAATTTGTTGGTTAATGTTGATGATGAATGTGATGAAATTATGACTCCCTCTATTGACTTGAATTTTGATGATTCTTCTAATGATAATGCCTTCGTTCCACAGGTAAAAGAGGTTGAGCTTAAGGCTCTCCCTTCTCACCTCAAGTACGTGTACTTAGGTGACGATAATACTTTACCTGTCATAATTTCCAGAGAATTGACTCCCACCCAAGAAAAAGATTTGTTAGAGATGTTGAAACAAAACAAATTAAAAAAGCAATCGGTTGGACTTTGGATGACATCAAGGGACTTAGCCCTTCTCTTTGCATGCACAGGATCACGTTAGAAGATCGAGCAAAAGCCACCATTCAACCCCAACGAAGACTCAACCCAACGATGAAAGAGGTGGTTTTGAAATAAGCTATCAAGCTCCACAAGGCCAGTATAATCTACCCCGTATCGGATAGCGAATGGGTGAGCCCCATTCATGTTGTTCCCAAAAAGATCGGCATAACGATTGTTGAAAACGAGAAAGGTGAGTTGGTGCCGACAAGGGCTCAAAATGGGTGGAGGATGTGCATCGACTTCCACAAGCTAAACGAGGTAACTAAAAAGGACCACTTTCCAATACCGTTTCTTGACCAAATGGTTGAATGGCTCGCGGGGAAACCATTTTTCTGTGTTCTTGATGGAAAAAGACTAAGAGAAGACTTTTATCAAATACCTATCACGTAAAAAGACTAAGAGAAGACTACCTTCACATGCACGTTCGGGATATACGCCTTTAGGAGGATGTCGTTTAGACTTTGCAACACCCCAAGTACGTTTCAAAGGTGTATGATGAGCATATTTTCCGATTCCATAGAAAAGTGCATTGGGGTCTCCATGGGCAATTTCATGGTATATGGAGATTCTCTTGACAAATGCTTGCATAACTTAGGTTTGATAATGAAGAGATGCATAGATACTAATTTGGTTCTTAATTATGAGTAGTGTCACTTTATGGCTAGTCATGGCATTGTCTTAGGGCGTTTAGTTTCCGCTAAGGGCATAGAGGTCAATAAAGCCAAGATTGATTTTTATATCTAACCTTCCCTACCCAACATACATTAGGGCAGTTCATTCGTTTCTTGGTATTGCAGGCTTTTACAAGAGGTTCATCCAAGACTTCTCAAAGATTGTCTTGCCTCTCTCCTTGCTCATACAAAAGGATGTCCTATTTGTCTTTGACAAGAAATGCCAAGACGCCTTTGACATGCTCAAGAAAAAGTTGACGTCGATGTTGTTCGCAAATGAGTCTATTGTTATTATCTGTGGTTGTACTCTACGATGCAGTTAATGTATACAGATTTGCTCAAGTTTTTCTCAATACTAGTCCAAGTATAAACTAATATAGAGATTTCTTGGTGAGGACCAAGGTCAAACACGGGAATTTTGAAGCTAAAGAAATGAATAAATTTCAAATCTTGAGGAAGTGAACAAATAAAGTGAAGTTTTGGTCATAAACATAAAACATAATAAAATTAACTAATGGCATGCAACAATGGTTGAGGGAATCACTGACGATGATTGTGCAACTTCAATAGTGTTCTACTAGATGGAGAAAATAGTGTTGGAGAGAATCCTTCATCAACCTATCAAATTCTAGTTTAGCTTCACAAATGATGTTCTTAAGCCTAAATGGATCATACCTTTTGGCAGAAGGTCACACAAGTCATATGTCTATGATGCGTGCTTATTTAAATGAACCTAAGATGAATCCTATTTCTAGGGTTAATTCTTAGTTACATAGATGTGACCTCTAGTTACTTGCTCTCTCGAGTAACCAACTGTTTGTACTTAATCCAAGTTTTCACGTTGATTTAAGCAATGATGAGTAAAGTGCATCGATGTAAATGATCTAGACACTAGATTGAAATTCTGAAGGTTGATGAATGTTACTCTCCAACCCTCATGGAGGTTTAGCTACTCATAACAATTTGTGAAATAATCGCAAAGATGAGGGGTAAGGGATGACTGGCAATGAATGAAATAAACATATATTAAACTGATAAAAACTTGATGTTCTTGTTCTAATTGCAATACAAGCAGCTAAACAACTCAAAGATAAAAATAGGCGATGAAAATGTAAAGAGATGGAGCTGTCGGCAGTCGTGTCCTGCTCGTCGACAGTGATAATGTGTTGCTAAAGTTGCTCGCGAAGGTGAGAGGAGTTGATGAGGTCCTGTTCTCTGTCGAGTCTCAGGTTCAGCAGGTCTCCTATGGCGAAATGAAGACGAAGCTCTCGACTGTCGCCGAGAGGGGAAAGATGAAGGAATGGCGGCGCGATTCCCAGACGTGTTCTTGCTAACCCTAATCCTAATTTTCTTCTCTCTTTTCGTCTCTTTAGGGTGGCTTTTATAGCCCCATCATGATACTTTCCATTCTGACGCAGGGGGCCCACAACGTGTTCGGCATCGTCCTTTCTGACCGTGTAGTCCGTCTTTGTCTAACGGCTTAAGGTACTAAAAGTCTCTGTCACCAGCTGTCACGGTCAGGCTCCCCAAAGTAATAGGTTTTGTCTTTATTAGCCATGCGTTGATGTATGCTTCGACGCATGGTTGTGACAATGGTTTCCTACAAAATAAAGCATTCATAGGCATCAAACTTCAAAATAATCTCTTTTTATCCTTTTCACACACTTGCACGCATAATAAGAATATATCAAGGAATCATGCGTTAGATGATGTTCTTTTCACTATTCTTCCATCATTATTCTAAGAAAAGAAGTAAAATAACTTGTATTTCTACAAGTTATCAGTCAACCCCAATCCTCCAAGCTCCATGTCGGGACTTACCATTTGAAATCATGTGTGATGCTAGCAATCTAGCTGTTGGAGCCGTGTTGGGGCAAAGAATCGACAAGAAGAGCCACGTGATTTAATACGCCTCCCAAACCCTTAACCCTACTCAAATCAACTATACCACAACTGAAAAATAATTTCTTGCTATCGTTTTTGCTTTGGATAAATTACGTTGTTATGTTTTAGGTTCTCAAATCACTATTTTTACTAACCATTCTGCTCTCAGGTACCTCATGATAAAGAAGGAATCCAAGCTATGGCTTGTGAGGTGGATCTTTCTTCTTCAAGAGTTCAACCGTACTATCAAAGATAGGAAGGGTGTCGAAAAAACCATAGTTGATCACCTTAGTAGACTTGTCCAAGAAGAAGATCCTTTGCCAATGAGAGAAGATTTTTCCGATGAACACTTACTTAGTAAGTAACGTCACACCATGGTATGCCGACATGGTGAACTATCTTGTAACCGGTGAGCTTCTTTACGACATGTCACTTTCTTTAAGAGCTAAAATTTGTAGTGATTCTAAATATTATATGTTTGGGACCCCTCATATCTCTAAAAATTTTGTTCTGGCCAAATATTTAGGAGATGTGTGCCTGAGCATGAATTTGAATCTATTTTAGCTTATTGCCATGAATTTGCATGTGGTGGTCACTTTGGACCAAAAAGAACCACTAGAAAAATTCTAGATTGTGGATTGTTCTAGAAATCAATGTTTGTTGATGCATATGCTTTTTGTAAATCTTTTGAAAAATGCCAAAGATCGGGTTCACTTTCTAGAAGAAGTGAAATGCCTTTAAATTCTATTTTAGTATGTGAAGTTTTTTAAATTTAGGGTATAGGACTTTATGGGTCATTTTCCCCCCTCTTTTGGCTATCTCTATATATTGTTTGATGTTGATTACGTATCTAAGTAGGTCGAGGCTATCCCCACTAGGACTAATAACTTTGTCTTGGTTTCAGGTTACCTTCAAACTAACATCTTTTGTAGGTTTGGGATTCCAAGAGCAATCATAAGTGATCAAGCTCGCATTTTTGCAATGGGACCGTTGAGGCACTTCTAAAGAAGTTTGGAGTTCATCACCGAGTTACAACTCCTTATCACCTTCAAACCAACAGTCAAGTAGGGGTATCTAATAAAGAGGTCAAAAGCATACTTCAAAAGACAATCATCCCAAATAGGAAATATTGGAGCCTAAGATTGGACGAGGCTTTGTGGGCATATCGAACCGCCTACAAGACTCCCATCGGAACCACACCGTACACTTATCTATGGCAAGACATGCCATCTTCCAGTTGAGGTTAAATAAGCCATTTTGGACGGTTAAGTGTTGCAACATGGATTTGATAGAAGCCAGTGAAAGAAGAATGCTTGAATTGTAAGAATTGGAAGAGTTGAGATTAGAAGCCTATGAGAACTCTAGAATTTACAAAGAAAAGTCAAAGATAGTTCATTACCGAGCTCTCATAAGAAAGGACTTCAAGATTGGCCAAAAAGTCATTCTCTTCAACTCTTGCCTCCAATTAATGTGAGGTAAATTGAAGTCTAATTGGATTGGATCGTTTGAAATTATAAACATCTCTCCTTTTGGTGCAGAGTGGAAATCAAAAGCTTTGAGACAGGAAAAGAATTCAAGGTGAACGGATATCGCTTGAAGATTTTTAAAGAAGGGGAAGACTACTCAGCTCAATCGAGCTTTGTCCTAGCTCTCCCTTCTTACACATAAGTCCGACTTCACCAACGGTCGAGTAACTGACCCTAAACATTTGTACTCTCCTAGGGCAACCGAGCGTTAAACCTTTAACAGCTTTCTTTAAATTTTGTCTTTAGATTCATTTTCTTTAGTTTCTTAGTTGATCTTACCTTAAACTCAAATGACTGAGAGAAATTTGAATATTTTGTTTTTCAGGAAACAAATGATGCTTCAAAAGCAACAAAAAAATAAATAAATAAAGCTCAAGAAGATCGCTTCCCAAACGAAATCCCGCTCATCTCCAAAAACAAAAGCAAGGGGAGTTTTTCTATTCCCCTCTCACTTTTGTCTATGTGCTTTATTTTTAAAAATAAAACAACATGTTTTCAAACATTGAGGACAATGTTTTGCTTGAAAGTTGGGGGTGAGGTTTACTTGAGGTTTACTTAGTCTTTATATGGGATTTGCATAATGTTTGCTTGATTTGAATGACACTTGCACACTTATGCTTTATAATGAATATCTTGCTATATTTGGGGTCCTTAAGCGTTATGCTCGGACAATGCTTATATGCTTGAAATGCTCACTTTGTTCTTTTTGCTTTGGTTTGATACAATGACACAACGATGACGCACTCTCATTATGATAAGTTTTTAGAGAAAATCTTGTCTGAAGAATCTTAATCATGAAAAATCGACCATCAACATCTGCTTTTGATCGTCTCAAAGTGACCTACGATCAACATGAAAGAAAGGTGAAGACCTTGAAGATGAAACCATTTGATGAAGCAAACCATTACAAGAAGATTCATAGTCTTGTTCCTTCATGCATGAAGAGGAAATTATCTATTGTCATAAATACAAAAGGTTCCTTGACAGTGAAGCCAAAACTCATCATATTGACCAATCCTACAAATGAAGGAGACAATCAAAGTTATGATGAAAATAAAAGCTTCTAAAATGCAATAAAAAAAATGCTCCTTATCGTAAGAGCCTAAACTGCAAGTTGCTCTTGGCCCACATGATCAGCTTAAAAGGTGAATGACAAAAAAAAAAAAAAAAAAAAAGTTTGAACTACGTCATGACTTGATCCCTTTTTTTAAGGGTACGTGGACAACTTATAGAAATTTAAGTTCAGTCCATAAAATATTATCACAAAAATAGGAGTGCCACAACCACCTAAGTATGACATTACAAAATTGATGTTATTCATCCCCATAAAAGAATGACACTCCAAATTGAAGATAGTCATCTCTATTGGGGGCAACATATAAATTTAAAGATGTTCATCCCTATTAGGGCAACACAAGCAATTGATGTTTCCATCCCTCGTAAGGAGGTAATACAGTAAATTGAAGACACACACTGCTTTGCACGAGACTGTATAAGTTGGATGCATACAAAAAGATCTTCACTAAAAAAAAAATTGAACTTCTCTTTGTTCACTTAAAGAAAAAAGCTTCAAGTGGGCATTGTTTAGTTCAAGTTCAAGGTGTTGCTCACCTAAAGTTCGACACTGCATCTTCAACTTTGGGACTTTGCTCACTTGGAATGGCGCTTCACTACTTCTTTAAGTTTAAATTTAGAGGCTTCGCCACTTCCTTTCAAAAATATTGATCCAGCTTCACTCCCCTTCCAAAATGTTGGTCCAACTTCGCTCCTCCCCAAACTGTCGAGACTGCTTCTCTCCATCCACAAACTCTTATGTGGTTAGCTCGCTCTGCTTCATCTCCAAAGTCTTTTGTGGTACTCCACTCCATCCTCTAAAGACCGATGTGGTTGGCTCCACTCCATTCTCGAAGTTCGGTGTGTGGTTGCCTCACAACACTCCATCTCTAAAGAACACTCTAACTCTAAAGACCGATGTGGTTGGCTTCGCTTCATCTTTAAAGTCTAATGTGACTGGCTCCTTTACATCCCCAAAGTTTGGTGTTGCACTGGCTTCGTCCCATTTGCAAGATCAAGTCCGGTCACCTTGCTCCTCCTCATCTGTGAGATCAAGTCCGGTCTGCCTAGCTTTGCCTCATTTTCAAGATCGAGTCTGGTCTATCTGGCTTCACCTCATATGTGAGATCAAGTATGGTCTACGTGGCTCCGCCTTATCTGCAAGATCAAGTTTGGTCTTCCTGGCTCCATCTCATCTGCAAGATCAAGTTCGGTCTAGTTGGGTCCACCTCATACGCGAGATCACGCCCAATTTTCCTAGCTCCATCTCATTTGAAAGATCAAGTCCAATTTGCCTGGTTGTGCCTCATCGACGAGATAAAAGCCGATGAAACACTGAGATTAAAGTCAAGGAACACTGAGATCGAAGCCAACAAAACACTGAGATCGAAGCCGAAAAAACACTGATATCAAAGTTGACGAACACCAAGATCGAAGACACTAAGATCATAACCGACGAAACACTAAGATCATAACCGACGAAACACTAAGATCGAAGCCAACGAAACACTGAATCAAAGTCGACGAAACACTGAGATCGAAATCGACAGAACACTAAGATCGAAGCCGACGAAACACTAAATCAAAGTCGACGGAACACTGGGGCCAAAGAGGCGATAGAACACTAAAGTCGTTCAAACCTTCAAGTATCATCCCTGTATGTGCCTGCATAAAGAGGTGATTTGAGTCAAAGAGGCGATAGAACACTAAGGTTGTTCAAACCTTCCAGTGTCATCCCTCTATGTGTCTGCACGATGAGGCGATTCAGGCCAAAGAGGCAATAAAACATTGAGGTTGTTCAAACCTTTTAGTGTCATCCTTATATGTGTCTGCATAAGGAGGTGATTTAGGCCAAAGAGACGATAGAACACTGAGGTTGTTTAAACCTTCTAGTGTCATCTCTATATGTGTATGCACGAGAAGAGAACTTCGACCAAGAGGCGATAGAACATTGAAGTTGTTCAGACCTTCAAGCATCATCCCCATATACGACTACACTAATATCAAGGCCAATAGAACATGAAGATCGAGGTCGATAGAACACTGAGATAGCAGCCGATAGAACGTTGAAGTCTGAAGTTAATGACCACTCCTACCATCTACAACAATCACCCATAGGGGATGTATCTAGCAGGAGTCAAATCATTATAGTTGCACTCATTGAGCATGCAACATCCCAACAACACATCAAAACACAAGAATGACAAGATACATATTGTTGGAGTTAATGCCCTAAATCTCGTGGTCTTGTAATTTGTGAACTTATATTATACAAAAAAATTATTTATTTAATAAAATAACAGTAATTTTATTTGATATTTAGTTACATTAACCCAAAACCAATAAACTAAGATCTTAGGTTATTCGTTGTAACTTAAACATGTATGTAGAGACATACAGGTGGATCGTGTTTAAGTGACAACCTATAATGGTTTGTAGTAGATAGATAAGATTGGGTACCTTATCCTGGTAACACTACGGATACGACCCACTTTGTGATTGTTACAAGTGTTGTAAAGTGTCACAAACGTTTAGATCATAAACATTCATATGGAGACATGTGAGTGGGGGTATCCTATACATGTGAGACATGTATAAGATTGGACCGTGAAATGATTAGTCTCTCGTTTTAACACCATTGCTTGATGAGTCTTACATGTCACTAGGAGGATTATAGGTGACTCGACCTTAATCTTGAGTGAGTTATGAACTCCTCCTGCCTGTGAGGGCAATCCTTTGATTAGTATGGGTGAGAGTGGCCAGTATCGCCGACTCAATAAGCCTACCTTTTTGGGGATCTGTCCAAGCAGGGAGCTGGAAACACAACTGTACAAGATTGGAATTTACACTTTTATAATTTTTCCCTTAAGAGCTAATACTGAGCTTGAACAATAAGGCGCCTCACCCTCTCACTGGCCAAAGAGAGGTCTAGCTCATAGTTAAACTATGACTATATTGTTCATTAGAGGTATCGGTGATGTTTAAGGAGTTAGAGGTAACACAGGGGTAAAACGGTAATTTGATCCAACTGTGATTACGAGCAATTAGTGAAGGGTTGACTCGCTATTGATTAATTATATCCATGGACATGGAAATATATCTATAGTGAGAAGAGTGCAGCTGTCGGTCTTTAGTCTTTAGTGGAGTGACCGACAGTTAATGAATGTTGGTTAATTTAATTAAAGAGTTTAGTTAATTAATTTCGTAGCATTGGAGCTTCAAATTGATAGGTTCATTAGGTCCACTTGCTAGCTCATATAGGTTAAGATGACAGTCAGTTGTCTTAGTTTAATTTGATTTGTTCAAATTTTATTGAGGAAAATAAAAGACTATTTTATATTCATGTGATTAATATAAACATATAATGTATAATGATACATTATAATATATAGTTAATCATAAATAAGATTTATAATTAAAACTATATATTATGTGAGAGAAAAATATTTGAATAAGATCCAAATATTAAATATTATATGAATGGATTCATATAAAAACTACAAGTTAAAATGTTTTTTTAAAGAAAACTACAAGTTAAAAAAAAAAGTGAATATGATTCATGTTAAACTATAGGTCATGTGAGAGAATTAGTTAAGAGTTAACTAATTATTATTCTATATATATTAAATGAGATTTAATATATATTTTTAATTTAATTTAATTTATATTATTGATTAAATTAAATTAAATTGATAAAAGGGACAATTGCAAAAATGTCAAATTGATTTGTTAAAATTAGGCCCATATACCATGTTTTATGATTTTGTAAAAAAGTCAAAATCTTTAAGCCCAACCCAATTAAAATACCCGAATGACCAAAATGCCCCTCACAGTTAAAAATGTATGACTGTATCTGATTGCCCACTAATTACTATCTTATTGCTATCTGATTACCATATAATTGCCAATGATACCAATTCCTATCTGATTGTTGTCTAATTATTGTCTGATTGCTATTAATTGTTAATGATACTGATTGTTGTTTGATATTGATTGTAATATAATTGTCAATGATACCCTTGTTATCTGATTGTTCTCTAATTACTATATGATATTGATTGTCAATAATATCAATTATTGTCTGATTGTTGTCTGATTATTATCTGATAATAATTGTCAATGATACTGACTGTTGTCTGATTGTTATTTGATTAATATCTAAAATGGGTTGTCAATGATATTGATTTTTATCTGATTACTATCTAATTATGATTGTCAATAATATGTGATTGCTATCTGATTACTGATATACTAATTGCTAATGATTACCTGATTGTTGTCAACAAGAAACTGCTAAAATAAGGCACTATATATTGTACTTACATAAAAACAACTGATTAACAAATATATCTTTGATGTCCACAATATGATTATTCAAATAGATACAAATTATTTAGATGTTTTTCTATTATGACCAACACACTTACAACGACTACAGTTCGTATGCTTTGCCAATTCACCAATTGAACAAATCCTTTGCTTTTTAGGTTTTCTGGCTTGACGAGGGTTGTTCACCTCTAAAATACAAGTAGTAAAAAATCAAACATCAATCACATGACAATTAAATATAAATAACAAAGTACTTAATATCTAATGAAAATCATATGGAATCAGATAGCAGTGAGATATCAATCACGTGACAATCAAATAGAAATCACAAAGTACTTAACATCTATGAAAATCACATAGTAATCAATGACAATCAGATATCAATCCGATGAAAATCACATGTTAATCAAATAGAAATCACAAAGTACTTAATATCTAATGAAGATCATATTACAATCAAATATCAATGATATGACAATCACATGACAATCAAATAGATATCACATACATCTTTATCTTCAAGAATCTTGACAACATGTTGAACCCCAGTACTACCTAAATCCAATAAAACTGAAAGTTCAATAGATAAATGAAGTTGAGTTTTCTTTTGTATGAAGTTAACAAAAGAGTCAAAACGCATCACCTCGTCAACCAAAACATCAATAGTTTTGTAATCTACATAGCACTGTCGATCATTCCACTGACCACTATGGAAAACAACTATTGGAAGTTTAACCATAACTGCAAAATGCTGTAAAAATATAAAAACGAAATATAAGATAGCGATCAAATGAAAAATAAATCACATGACAATTCGATAGCAATCAGATAGCAATTACAAACTACTAAGTATCAAATACTAATTGGATAGCAATTAGATGATAATCAAATGTCAATCACAAATTAAATACTATCAAATAACAAATCAAATAACAAAGCAACCAAAATATGAACTAAGAAAACTCATATCAAACCCCTCTCAATGAATCTACACTCCTCATCTCTCCAAATCCTAACAAGATCACTCAACAAAAAAACAAAAAGATAAATCAAACAGAAAACTTAGCTATGAGAAATCAATCAAACAAACTTTATAGTTCCAAACAGAAACTTAAACACAAGATCTTAGCTGGTGAAATCAAAACCAGTAAAAGGCTGATTACAAAGAAAAAAAATGTTAACCTGAGCGCAATCGTAAATGAGAGAGGGTAAGGACGAACTTCAACAAAAAAATCGAACACAAATGGTTGAAAACTTTTGAAATTGGCTTCAAGAAATCTCCGGCTGACGAAATCGAAACCAGTAAAATTGTGTTTACAATCGTGAATGAGAGAGGTGAGGATGAAATTCAAGCAAAAAAAATCAAATATAAACCGTGGCTTCAAGAAGAAATCGTGATTTTGAAGCCGTGGGTTTAGCTAACAAAATCAAAACAAGATTTCGAAAAAAAATATGCGCAATCGTGTGCATCAAAAGAAATCTTGTATTTCAAATCTTAGAGAAATCGTGAATATTGGAGATTGAAGAATCTTGTTGTTACAGAAACTTGGAGAGTACTGAGGAAGAAGACGTGCGAGGAAAGGAGAATATCAAATAGCGGGAGAAACGCGCATGGGAGGAGAATATCAAATACTAATTTTCTATTTTTGGAGATATGAGGGTAATTCTGGAATATATTTTTACATAACAATCAAATCAAGCATGATCTTTTTACCATCTATGTTGTTATCAATATATTTTGACATATTTACAATATTTTTAAAGTTGATGATATGAATGCTAATGTATAATCAAATTTTGATACCCAATGCAATTCTCCTTGGTAAAATAATAACTCCCATTTGGGAATTATTAAGAACGTGAAGTGGGAGAGAGTTATAACTTCCCTCTCCACTCTCTCTCTCTCAAACACATCTATCTCTACAAGAAGAAGAGTTCTTCTTTCTCCTCCTTTAAAAAGACAGGTTGGTGACTACTCTTATTTGATAACTTTGAGAATAGCGGGTGCTCACTGGTGGTGGTGTTGTCCCTGATCTTTCTTGTTCATTGTGTATGTAAAGCGTTCGCGATCACAAAGGGAATTATGAGAAGAAGGAAATTTATCAAGGGTAAGTAATTTCTTCCCTTAAGTTTTTTTTCTTGGAAATCATGCTTGTTTATCCCGTGTTCTTCTTATGTTTTTCTGTTCTATTAAATTTGTGATTGAGTAATTAAAATCACAAGGTAACCAATCGCTTCCGCGGTAATTCAATTCCTTCACATACATAATCAAGCAAGATGGAATTAAGTGATAACAACAATGACAAAATTTTGAATCATTTGAATATTCACATTTAACAATAGCATCACTAAATTGGATAATTGTTAAAAAAAAAAAGAAAAAAAAAAAAGAAAGACCATTCGATAACATTCACACATGCATAAATATTTATTAAATGCGTGTTGGTTAATTTGTGTGTGTGCACTGTGTTGTGGAGATATGATAGTGCACATGCACATATGTGATTTATAAACAAATATAAGTTACATGTTGGGACATATATGTGAATGTATGTGTGTGCACCTATGAATTGGAAAGTGTGAAAATTATATGTGTGCATGTGCAAGGTGGAAGCCAAAATTTCATTACACATATTTAAAATGTGTGTGCATTGCAGCAAAGTAGTAAAAAAAAAAAAAAGCACACATTTATATTGTGTAGTGATAAGTTTTGTCATCATATTAAACCCTAGACATACTTTCATGAGGTGGCAGAATACTTATGATAAAGGGAAAAAAAAAATCGGCGGCATTACTATCACTATAACATGAAATTTTCATGAGCAGATTCAAGAAGATTGCACAAGAAGAGATAGCATTCGTGAAGACAACTATTAGTCAAGGCAAAACTCCAAGACCTACACAAAATAGAAGATATATGAAGCATTTGAAAAAAAAAAAATCAAAACAAAGGAGATTAAAGAATAGGGTTATTTGAAAACCATGAAACTCTTGCTCGAGTGATTTGTGTCTTGGTCTTTGTAATCTTATCTAATTTATAAAGGGAAGAATTAAACCCAACAAATAAGAAGAATTTTGATTTTGGTAAAAAAAAAAAATTGGCCAAATCAAATATTAAAATCTCCTACAATTCTTATTAAAAAAAAAAAACAAAAAATTACTCCTAATTCATATATCAATTGGGAAGGAGAATTTGGAATAAGAAAATTTTATCCAACCAAATAAGAATATATCCTATCAATTTCATTATGGAAAAAAAAAAAAATTAACTCCAATTTCCCAAATCAATTGGAGGAAAGTTTTGTCATAACCAAATACGTAGATTTCCTACAATTCTAATTAGGAAAATATTCTAACTCCAAATTTACATATAATTGGAGGAAGATTTTATCCTAATTAAATATTGAACTTTCCTACAATAGGAAAAGGGTTTTAGCGGTGAGAAAGACTTTAAATTTATCTCAAATTAAAATTGGGTTGTATTCCAAATTTTATCCCAAATTCAAATTATCCAAGTTTAGGATTCTACCCTCAAATCAAGTTAAATAGAGGATAAAATTCTTAAATTTATCTCAAATTAAAATTTGGTTGTATTTCAAATTTTATCCAAAATTCAAATTATCCTTAGGATTCTACCCTCAAATCAAGTTAAATAGAGGATAAAATCCTTAAATTTATCTCAAATTAAACTTTGGCCATATTCCAAATTTTATCCCCAAATTCTAATCAAACTCATATACTAAATTCATAGTTTGATTAAACTGACACATTGAATGGAATCAAAATCAAGAACATATACCTTGTATTTTGATTCTAAATTTATCTTTTTCGAGATTCATTCACCCATACATGTGCATAAATCTCGAAAAGGGGCATTTGTTGACTGAGAAATTTCGGCCAATTGCGAATTGCCACATCATTAATTTAGACTAATTATTGATAAATTTGAGACCAATTACAAATTTACACGTGTCCTCAAATTAAATTAAGAGACATAAAAGTTGACAAATCAAATGACGTCGATTGTTTAAGCATTTATCCATCGAGCAATGTCAGCTCGTCCAATCAAATTATGCTACGTGGCGATTGGGCCCGAATCTAGGTCATCTTGGGTTTATTAAAATAATTTTTGTCAAGCTTAAATAAAAATCTATTAAAAAATATTAATTTAAATCCAAGCCTAAAAGTTAGGCCCAAAGTCAACCAAGCCTAAGCTCATATAGGGTCTCCCAAAACTCTATAAATAAAGGAGGTCATCCTTCATTTGAGGCATGACTTCAGAGATTGAAGAAGCCAACACCCAGACATTTATTGATCCTTCACCCAGACATTTATTGATTATTCACCCAAACATCTATTGATCCTTCATTTAGAATTCAAAAGATTCAAAGATTGCCTCAGATCTAAACTAATCAAAAGCCAGAGGCTGATCCAAGTCAATCAACAAATCAGAGGTCGATCCAAACCGATCAATAAGACCGATCAATAAGCCAAAGGTTGATTTAAGACGATCAACAAGCTAGAGGCCGATCCTCCAAAAATATCATCAAGCCCAAAGGCTTGTCGATCCTCCAAGAAGACCATCAAAACCCGAAGACTGATCATCAAGAAGATTAACAAGTCAAAGGTCGATCGTCCAAGAAGATCATCAAGCACAAAGGCTGATCATCAAGAAGATTAACAAGTGCAAAGGTCGATCCTCTAAGAAGATCATCAAGCTCAAATGTCGATCATCTAAAAAAATCAACAAGCTTAAAGATTAAAGTTTATGCATTAGAGGGAAAGAATCGAACACTTATACTTTAAATCAAATCAAGTTTATTTTCACGAATTAAATTTTCTTTGTCGAAAGTTCGTGTGAACTAAAAAGGTTTTTCTTTTGCTCTCTTACTGTGAAATCACACAATTCTATGATTTTTACATTCCCTAATCAAGATGGGTTCCCACAAGCCAACACTTCAAATTCTTAGAGAATAGGAAGGTTACTTTGTGGTCGTGTTTGCGAATTCAATCCAAAAAGTTTGTATTTTTAATTAGAAAGCATGCTTAATCTAAGGTTTTCTTTTACCGTAGATTGAGGTTTACCTCTGTGTTATTATGTAAAATTGTCAGTGTATTGGTATTTCGTTTTTCCAAATTAATTTCGAGTTTGGTTCTATTCTTCTTCCGCTGTGTTAGAGCTTTCATCCCTACAATTAAATAAATGAATTTTATTTGTACATTACAAACCACGAGATTTAGGGCACAATTCCCAACAGTTTCAATTAATATGAGTTCTTTGATTATTTATACCTTGTGTACTTTATTTTCCCTTATGAGCTAATCCTTTCCTTGGGATTCAAATATGTAGATACCCTAAGGAAGGAATAAAGACTTCAATTGTGTCCCTTTACTTTGTTCAACACTTAGTAGTCATTTGCTTTTATTGATGTTATTGCTTATTGTTAAACTAGCTTGATTGCTTGGGTTAACATGCCATGTTGAGTTTAATATCGAAAGAGTTAGATAATATATTGTAGTCATAAAAGCAATATGGGAAGAAAACCCAGACATAAAGTTTCATTGGACCCCTAGACATAAGATTTCATTTGATCCCTATAAAGTCAATAGAATTACATGTTTATTTATCTAAGTTTTAAATTAGCCATACAAATATGTGTTTAATTGCTTGGTCTCCTCTTGGTGTCTCAAAGAGAGATGAATATTACTAGTATCGATTGGATAGATTGTGGGTGGCGCAATTTGATCGCATACGACATAACCTCTCTATCTTGAAAAGAAAGATGTGGGCGCATCTGAGTCACATGCTAAATTGTGTCTGGGCCTAATTGAACAAAACAATTGTAGACACCATTTTCCTTGAATGTTTATCCGATCATAAGAACTAAATTCTAACTTTTATCAAATCATAAAGACTATTTATGAGATTTAACTTTTAAAATCATTATGATCAAATTCTAACTTTCTCAAATCTATAGAGACTGAATTTGCAATTTAACCATATATAAATCATTCTTCAATTAAAAAAAAACTACATAAATCATATTATTATTTCAATTTTCATTTGGTGGGCAACCTCAATCTCCATCTACTTTCTACGATAGTACGTACAAATACAATACAATTTGACGAAGTGGAAGGGAGAGGAGTACGAGTAGCGCGACTAATTT
This sequence comes from Lagenaria siceraria, assembly GCA_002890555.2. Taxonomy (NCBI): domain Eukaryota; kingdom Viridiplantae; phylum Streptophyta; class Magnoliopsida; order Cucurbitales; family Cucurbitaceae; genus Lagenaria; species Lagenaria siceraria. The sequence goes on from CM016487.1 coordinate 15,849,803, forward strand.
AATTAATTAACAATAAATTAAATTCTATGGTATTGGTATTATGATTCACAAACGCCCTGCTTCGTTCCATTTCTCCCTTGTCATAACTGTTAGCGTTCTTCCTTCTCCATTAAAGCCCACGCATACTGCTCCAATCAATCTTCTCTGCATCATATTATGTTACAGATATTCTCCTAGCGTACCGCATACACCTACGCTTCTCTCTCCCTCCATCTGTCTCTCCGCGGTATGTCCCTTTCTTTTTCTTCTTTTTTCTGTCCACCTAGTAGATCTGTGTTTTTCACCTCCATTTTTCTGCAGATCTTATTCACTGTATTGTTCAATTACTTTTTCTTCTTCTTTCTTTCTGTGTTTCTTTCTGCTCATTTTCCAATTCTGCTGCTTCATGCTTTTGTCTTTCTAATAATTCTTGGTAATGAATGAATTACGCCACACCCGAATTTGGTGATGCTTGATGAATTTCTATTTGTTCTGCTTGCACCGCCATATTTCTTCGTATATTCGTAGTTTATGCCCCTACTCTCTTTTTTTTTTTCTTTTTTTTTTTAATTTTTAATGACGGTGGTGAGTGGAATTGCAGAATCCAGATCGTGGCAGGACTTGACACTGAGCAGCCTGAAAATGAGTGAAAGCCAGAAGTTCCAGCTCGGGACTATCGGGGCATTGAGTTTGTCGGTGGTTTCGTCTGTCTCGATTGTCATATGCAACAAGGCACTTATTAGCACACTCGGTTTCACGTTCGGTGAGTTGCTAAATATATTTTCAATTTAGGCTCCAAACCCTTAATTTCACGCCATCTCGTTTGCATCTATTTTGGCTATAATCTGTGAGCAATATTGACGTTTCTATTCTCCTCCCAACTGAGGCACGAACATTTAACTTTTCAAAGAATTGGTTTCTGGATCTACAAGAATTATAGGCTTGAATATCTCATATAAAATTTTCATTGATCGCAAGATTTGCCACGAGAGCTTGGATTTGGTAGACTTAGATCTATTCTTGACTGAACACTTCAAGCCGAACAGAGAAGTTTTATTCCTGCCACAGAAGTGCATTACTAATCTTTAATGAACTTCTATTCTTTGTAAATTCATGTAGTATTCACTTTCAGCCTGTGTTAAAAAAAAATGATTTAAAAAGATCAAATGTATCCTTATCCAACTTAAGCTTTTAGGTCAATCAATAATTTAACAATATCCGGTTAGCAAGTCTTGTTTTAAATCCTTATATCCTTTACTTTCAATTTCATATTAATAATTGATTTGCAAGATCTAGTGCATCAAAGTTAATATACGAAACTACATGTGAGAGGAGTGTTAAACATTGAGTAGAGAAGATGAAAATTTTCCATACTTATATCTTGTTAATAAGAGAAACTTAGTTCAGTCTTTCAGCCAGCCTATGAGCTATTCTCTTATATATTTTGTTTGATTATAACATTATTAAATTTCAGTTCAACATGATCTTGCATTCACATTATCAACTTGTCACATGCCTCTGGAAAAATTGTAACCTTTTGAAATTAGATCAGTGTATACTTCTTGTAATTTTATCATGAGAAGAGTGGCTTTCTCTTTCCGTCTATTTATTTACGCCAAACTATGAGCATAAGCTACCTGTTGATACTTGTCTCTTTATCCTTTGTATGTGAACTCATTCATTAACGGAACTTGGATGACGCACAGCCACTACATTGACAAGCTGGCATCTGCTTGTTACATTTTGTTCCCTTCATGTGGCACTATTGATGAAACTGTTTGAACATAAGCCTTTTGATGCAAGAGCTGTAATGGGCTTTGGAATACTAAATGGAATCTCAATTGGGCTTCTAAATCTTAGCTTGGGTTTCAACTCTGTTGGCTTCTACCAGGTAAAATCACATTTGTGAGCAGAATGTGTAATCCTTTATAAGGCTTTATAATTTATCCTCTTTTTCTAAGATGCAATGTCAAGTCCGAAATCTTAGACCATATGAGCAATAAATGTGCTCTCTTTGAGCATGCTCTTACTTATATAACATTAATGATTTTATTTTCTCATGAATTATTTTTAATTATGAAATCAAGTATTGATTTATTTTCATCTCCCGAGTCTTTGAATAAAGAGTATATTGATTGCTATACCAGATGACGAAACTGGCAATCATCCCCTGTACTGTTCTTTTGGAGACCCTTTTCTTCAGGAAAAAGTTCAGGTGAGTCTAATAACTGTTAAAACCTTCATAGCAAGAGGCCTTTGTTTCCATTCAGTTTTGTTCTTATAATTTTGTATCAAGATCTTTACTTGATTATCTACCGTGTTAGAAATGAGAAATGGGTTAGTGGTAATTTGTCGTCATCAGGCGTGTTTTCCACACCTTTCTTGTTGCTATTTTAGATGAAATTAGTACTTAGTTCGTAAAGATTTTGTTGGAATTTTTGTATTACCCGTATTGAGGCACAAAATATTGCTATACCTCAAGCTCATTCTGAAATGACGTTGATTTTAATATCTTAATTCAGTGGAAAAATTCCTAACTCAAATGTAACTATTAATATTGATTTAAATATGAAAATCTTCCTTGGTAACTGTTTGGTATCCACAAATCCCTGCACTCAGAAATACCCAACAAGATACGTAAACAGGGGAAATATACTCACTGATCGCTATATATTTTGCAAAGAACAATTACAATATAGCCTTAAGTCGCTAGAACAAGATAACAAGAACAACAAAGAAAGAAAATATAACTTCCAGTAAGTTCGAGAGTGCTGGTTCCTCTCCTTGAGCTCCAAGCTTCAGCCAAAATATCCACGTCAACCAAGAGGCTCCAAAACCCCTACATAAACCTCTCCAGCCCATTGGTCCCCACCTGCCAAAATAACAAACTCCACAATCCCACGTTCCCTTTTACATAAAGGAATTGCCCTTCTTGCCCTTCCTCTCATAAGTATGAATGATAGGGGGCCTCACGGTAACTTGCTCCGTTTGACTACCCAGAAAAATTGCCATAAACTAACTTAAATATTATAAAACTCCAATTTGACTCATTAGTTACCAAGCACTCCACTTCGCAGGCTAAAGTAGCCTTGGACTTGGGACGCACAAGCATTTTACTCATATTACCCATATTGAGGCACAGAATGTTTCTAAATCTTAAGCTGGAAGGACATTGATTTGAGTATCCTAAGAGTGAATGCCTAATTCTCGACTCAACTGTAACTAGTATCACTTTAAATATGAAACTCTTTCCCAGTAACTTGCTCCATTTACCCCTGGTCGAAGGTGACACTCTGATTACCCTGGAAGTTTGGCCTTGGACTTGGGACAAGCGTTTAACTCATACTGATGTCTGTTTAACAAATCTTACCTGGTTGGTCTTTTAGTGCTTCACTGTTGTATGATTGTTCTAGGTGCCCCCTCTTGTTCTTTTGCAGCATTCTCAATATTTTGGATTTATTCTTTTGTGTTATAACTTATAAGATTATTTAGATAGATTTGTTGTAATCTCCATCCAACTTCTATTATATCTACTTTCTCTGTAATAAAGCTGTTGTTTCTTATGATATACAAGAAACAATAGCAGCATGAAATGCAGGAAATAGTGGTTTCATATGCTTGCGGGTCTTCTATGCCTATTCTTGATATTTTAATAATTAATGAACCATTTTGATAATATGAGCACTTACATATGCATGGTATTCACATTTTTCTTGTTAGTGTAGCCAATGCCATTGTCAGGGAACTAAATGGTCTACTTTTCTTCAAAAGGATATTGGAGAGTATGAAAAGCCTGTAACTTTTTCTTGGGTTAGAAATAATAGAGATAGATAACCTTTTTCTAATTGATGGTCATAAAGAAGTCTCGATCCTACCTTTTTGAACACTTTTAATTAGGGGTGTTCAGAAAACTTGACAGCCCAATGGAATCTTAATTGAACTTGTTTGTCTGGCCTTGAATTATGGTTCTTTCAACTTAGTTGGGAACTTGGGGTAAAATTGGACCAATATGAATTCATAAATAAAATATACATTTTACTAAAGAGTAAACTATTTGTCTATATTTCTTTTCACCTGGGGCATATTTTTACCTTTTTCTCTTTGCTTAAACTTGAAAACAAGTGCATTAAAAATTGGGACAATTGCATATATGACAGTCTAACACAAAATAATAGCAAATTTTGCAAAATCTTAAGTATTTGTAAATATGACACAATTTTAAGCCTTATCAGTCATAGACTCATAGTGATAGATCTATCACTAACTAAGGTCTAAGAGTGATACACCTATTAATGACTGAGGTCTATCAATAATAGACTTATCTGATAGACCTATCAATAATAGACTTATCTGATAGGCCTATCAATAATCATGGTCTATCATTGGTAGTCCTATCACTAACTGAGATCTATTAGCGATAGGTGTCTATCATTGATTGTTTGTATGTTCGTTTGTTATTATGTTTATGATATACCATATCATAAAATGGAATATAAGTGACATTTTACCTTATTTAGTATTAGGTGGTTGCTTTCATATTCATTTTCTTTTAGGTTTATTACGGAAATACATTGTCAATAAAATAAAAATATTATATCAATGATATTTAACTTTTGTTTTCTATCTATGATATTTAAAATTGTTTTCCTATTCATGATTGTTTGCATGCTCATTTGTTATAGGGTCTATGATTGATTTATCATATATATTAAAAAATATAAATCTGTGGTATTTTAACTTTTACTTTATGTCGTTGATTGTTTACATACTCATTTATTATTAGGTCTATCGTTGATATATCATATCAATAAATTCAAAAAAGATATACTAGTAATAAATTCAATAATTATTTGCATGTTTAATCACTATTGGTTATACTGTTAATAACTATATCAATAAAATACAAAAATGTATGAGTAAAATTTCACTTAGTTTTATACCAATTGTTGTTAGCATGTTTATTTGTTGTTAGGTCTATTACTGATATACCTTATCAATAGAAACAAATTGGTATGCCGTATGTATAAGTGACATTTAACTTTCATGTAATAGTTAACATGCTTATTTGTAATTAATTCTATCACTAACATATCATATCAATAGGATTAGAAAGGGTATATTGATGATATTTGACCATTTAGTGATTATTTGCATGTTCATTTGATCCATCATCAATGTACCATATTAATAGATTAAAACTAGTAAATTAGTAATAACTTAATATCAATAACAAAAACAGTGATTACTAAATAATAGTAAATTACTTATAGCAATGCAACACTAATATACCATTTTTTATGTCTTTTAACAATATATGTGTATCACACATCTATGATAGACATTTACCACTGGTAGATGTAGAAATTGTCTATCAACGATGAGCATGAAAATATTCTATTAATGATAGACATACAAATAGTTTATCAAATACATAGAAATTATTGCTAATAAACGTAAATATAGTCCATTAGTAATAAAAATTTATCACCAATATACATCAAATTGTTTATCAGCAATAGATATAAAAATGGTCGACTAGTGATAGATTGATAGAGGTTTATCATTGATAGACTATGAAAATTGTATATTAGTGATAATCTATCATTGATATTTCCAAACTTTTTAGAAATTGTCATCTTTGCAAATAAAATATGATAATCAGTTTTGCCACTCATTATAAACAACTATCCTAAAAAATCTTAAGTAAAATTTTTCAAACAGCATAGCTTACTGAAATGATATTTTTAGTAGGCAAAATAAGTTTCCGAATGTACTTAATTTTCATACACATTTTTTTTATTTATGCATGTTCTATAAAATAAACAACTCAAACAGCTTGAACAAGCTGATCCAATTATTACAAGGGGAAGTTGGATTAAGCCTAGAAGTTAACTAAAATTATTTAAGTCAGAACAAACTTGTAACTTGAATTATTCAAGTCAAGTGCGTAGACTTGTATCTGTAATTATAGGTTATAGCCTTATAGGTTCAATATGCATTGTGCTGGTTTATAATCCCTTCTGTAATCTCCTTTGGACTGCAGTCTCTTTCTTTCCCCTCACAATTTCATATTGCAAATGAAATTGCTTCTTATCTAAATATAATAATACAATAAAAAGAAAAAAAAAAAGAGGAACCTCAAGTTGTAACATATGAATGATGTGCTTTGATTTTTCAGCATATTCAGATTTACATCAATCATGTAATGTTATTAGATCACTCTTCTTGAGGACTTGAGGTATTTATTCAGGATTTAAGGTTAGGCTTTGGTACTCCTCAATGCCTTTGCCTTGTTCCTTGATATCTATTCTATCTTTTTCCTTTGTGATATCATCTTATGCTGTACTGATTAAGCTGAGAATGAAAAATGTATCCAGATGAGATTGTGCTGCTTAAAGAAATTCCCAGGATCCAAGAATTGATTTGAGGGTCCCCCCCCCCCCCCCCCCCCCCCCCCCCCCTCCCAAGAAAGAAGAAGAAGAAGAAGAAGACGACAACGACGGAACTACTGTGATGCTGCTCTAGTATAAATTTTTTTCAACCCTATATATAATGGGGAAGCTCTAGCCTCTAACACGCACCACCTATTCTCAACTGTCATATTTTGTGAAATCACTAGGACATCATACCCATTATATATCTTTCCACTCTTCTGGAACCATTTTCAGGTGCAAATTATGCAATTAATTTGCAGAGTCACAGAGTTATTTCTTTGAAAATCCTTCAACTTCCAGCACAGTTTGATGATATCACGTATCATACCGGTGTTCTGATGAAAAATATGATAGGAAAATAAAATCTGAAATGTTGTTTGACTAGATTCTGGAAACAACTAAGGAGGTGTTTGGGCCAAGGGGTGGAGTTGTGAAGTTCGGGAGCCCACAATGTAAGGAGTTAATAAAGCATAGGATTGGTATTTTTTAGTCGCAGAGCCCACAGACTCCTTGGACCAAACAAGGAGTGGAGTTCAACTTCACTTTAACTCCTGGGCCAAACACTCTCTAAAGAATCTTTATTATCCAGAGACTTGGTAACTTCACTATATCTCAAGACAGGACATCTGTTATTTATTTCTCCATTTCACCTCTTTCTAATGATTTCTCCCTCAAATAAGCAAAGAAAGTTTATAATGGAAGGGAATAAGATTAGAGAGAAGGGTGCTTCTGACAAAAGAAAAAATGGTGAAGGAGGAAGAAAGATTGGTGGATGCAATTAGAATCTCCGTTTTGTTTGCTTAAAAGAAGGATTTGCCCTCAGCCTTGAATGATTCGTTAGAAAAGTGAAGTTTCTCCAAACTATTCATCCAGTTTCCTTGACTATTGCGTAGACAGATTTAACGGGACCAGGAAATAAACCATGTTTAGGCCAAGATAAACCCACTTAGATCCTTCAAATATCACATGGTCTTCCCTAACGATCCCCTTATCCATTTGAATATATTGCTTATCGGTCACCCTTTTAAGAAGGATATGGAGATTTCGTGGACTTTCATCATCAAAGCCTATCTATGGTCTATTTGGATTGAGCGAAACCATCACATCTTCGAAGACAAGGAATCGGACTTCTCACAATTTTTTAATCACCTTTTGTATACATCTCTCTCTCGTTGTAAATTCACTTCTATTTTTTGTGATTACAATCTTCTCTCATTTTATAGTGGAGTAGCATTATGTAATCCCTCATGGCACTTGTTTCCCTTTTGTGAAATTCTAATTGAACTTTTCAAATAAAAAAAAGAAAAAAAAAAGAAGAAAAATGGCCACTTAGACTGATCTCCTTATAAATATTGATGAATTGTGTGACTTCTACGATAATTTCAGCAATATTCTATAGGTTGCTGGTCAAACTGTGAGCAATTTAAATGATAATGCTTTTATTTTTCAATCATATTTATCACATGGGTGGTTTGGCTGCGAACGTATACATATTTGGTTTCTATTATACTGTCCTGTCTAAATATACTATCTGGCAGCATATTGACATTTTTACTACTATTGCAGTAAAAGCATCCAGTTTTCACTCACGATCCTCCTCCTGGGTGTTGGGATTGCAACTGTGACGGATCTACAATTAAATGCCCTTGGGTCTTTCTTGTCTCTGCTCGCAGTTCTTACCACATGTGTTGCACAGATTGTATCCTAAGCTGAGTTACTTCGACTCTTGGTGTTTACTTTGCATGCCTTTTGATGACTGGCTTTCATGTATGGGCTAAAGCATGTCTTGTGGGAACTATTGATTTAATTTGCACTCTTTCTGGTCTAAGTGATCGATTATCTATTTGCAGAGTGGAGCTAGTGTCTTTCATGAGGCCACCAGACCTACTAATTGATTTATTATTTATTTTATTTATTTTTATTAGCAAGCATATGATTTGTTGCTAGCACCTTTCTCCTTTGCTAGTTAACGTGAATATGAAGATTTATTCTTTTAGAATTTTCCGAGCTCAACTTTTTCTGCGTTTTCCCCTTTCTGTTCAAGACCTTGACCAGTTAAACGTAGATGACAAACACCATTCAGAAAAAGTTCAAAGTTTCTTCAACACAACTTCTATACCAGTCTTGTCCTTATCAGGCGTTAACTCTGTTCATCGCTGGCCCATTTCTGGATTGGTGTCTAACTGATCTAAATGTTTTTGCTTTCAAATACACTCCCCAAGTGCTGGTGAGATTTTAACAACTAAGCTCCTTGCTTACCCTATCTTCTTCCCACTTCCTAACTATATTACTTCTGACATGAATTGTTTTTATGTTTCTGTGTACAGTTCTTTATTGTACTCTCCTGCCTTATTTCTGTGTCAGTCAACTTCAGTACGTTTCTAGTTATTGGAAAGACTTCTGCAGTTACATATCAGGTCCTAGGACATCTAAAAACATGTTTAGTTTTGGCGTTTGGGTATGTTCTGCTTCACGATCCATTTAGCTGGCGAAACATTTTGGGAATCTTGGTTGCCATAGTCGGAATGGTTCTGTATTCCTATTGTTGTACCCTCGAGAGCCAACAGAAGTCTAATGAAGTATCATCAGCACAGCTATCCCAGGTACTATTAATAGTTACTGCAATTGACATCTTATCTCTTGCTCTACCGCCATTGAGCTGAAACAGTCTACATGATGTTATTTGTAGGCGAAGGAAAGTGAATCCGATCCCCTAATAAGTGTTGAAAATGGAGCTGCAATCTTAGGAGATGGTGTGGGGCCTAAAGCTCCAGCGTGGAGTTCAAACAAGGACCTGCATGCATAAGGGGGTTGCTGTCTTTGCTGACGAATTTTGTTGTTAGCCCAACAAATCGGTGGGTCAAGTTATCCATTCCCCCAGCAATGAAGAGATTGCTGGCAAGAGAGTTGGCCTTCTCATGCTGATTGCTGTGTATCAAGAGTGTCGACACCTATTGAAGTATAAAATTAGAGAGGTAGAGGAAACTCTTTCTCCTTTAGCAGATGAGTATTGTTAAAGTAATATGATTCTGTCAGATTATTGACGCATATAAAAAATATTTGAAGATCAGAGAACATAGACTGTTTTACAACATCTTGAAAACAATATTTCATAAATTGCAAATTTTGGTGATTTATAGCTATGTTAAAGTGTAGTTCCTTAATTGTAATGAAAGCTCTCGTTCCGGATGCCCTCATTAATTTTAGGGTAAATTGCAAAAAGCACTCATAAAGTATGGTTGGTAGTTGCAATTGAGTCTTTCCACTTATACAAGTGGTAAAATTCGACTTTCAAACTTGTTTAGTTGTAAAAATTGGACTCTCAAATATTTATTGATAAAAATAACTCTCAAATTTGTACACTCTCAAACTTATAAATTTGTAGAAATTTGATCCTTAGATATTTAATTTTATAAATTAAGTAATAATCAAATTCACGATTTTGTTTCAAATTGAGATTTTTAAAATTGAAACCCAATTTCATAATGCCATTGCTCTCCAAATCGAAGAACAATCTAACGTATTCTCATTTCTCAGTGCAAAAAGAACAAACCCACAAAACAGAGGAGATTTTCAGGGAGAGATAACCCTTCCATGGGAAATTGACATTTTTGACTCTCTTGGAGGTTTTTTTTCTTTCTTTTTTTTTTTCTTTGTAATTTTGGACCCTTTTTGAAAAATCTATTTTTTTGGACGTCGTAATGGTGAAAATGATGTAAGCATTGAAAACTTTTAATGTATAATTACTCTTGTACCTAACCACTTCATTAAATTCATCCTACTTAATTTAATAACCAAATTCTCAACAAATTAATTGTTTTACAATCTGCACCTAACAACATTCTCATTACCTACAACAAAAAATTTCTCAACAATTCAAAAGAAGTTTTCTTCACCAAATTCTCTCCACAACTCAAAATTTCTCTTCTCAAAATGTGTTCTCCATGTTAGAATTCATTCGCATGTTTTCGTTTCGAATTAGCCATGTTTGCTTGTTTATCGTTTCTTTTTTCTAATATGTAATTACTTCCTCATTGGTAATTATTTGATTGAACTGGTAATTATATACCTACCAAATTAATGTTTTTTTATAATAATTGCCAAAAAGAATAGTTAAAAAAATCCTCAAGAAACATTAATAATTGCCAAAAAGAATAGTTAAAAAAATCCTCAAGATACCCGGCAGGGCTTCATTACAAGGTTACCGGGCCATGACCGAGTCAAGAAGATTGGATAATTTTGGGGAAAATAGTTTTTGGCCCGATTTTGCCCTAGTCAGGTATTGACAGGGATCGAAAGATCGGGGGAGGTAGGGGTGACCTATGTGGCACCCTAGTCGAGTAGAAAGGGTTGAGGTTGGCCTAAAATGGGGGGAGGTAGGGGTGACCCGGTCGTGCTTCGACCAGGTCATGACCGAGCACATGAGTTGGGAGGTTGGCATGTACAAGGGGAGGTAGGGGTGACCTAGTTCTTGCCTCAGCCGGGTATAGATCGGGTGGGATTGAGGAATTGTAATGTTTTTGGCTCGGTTCAGCCCCTAGTGGGGTCTTGACCAGGTTCAAAGAGAGATAAGGCTATTGGTTTTTGGACCAGTCCAGACCCAGGTCGGGTAATGACCTGGTATAGAGAGTTAGGGCTACTGGTTTTTGGCTCGGTGCTGGCCCTAGCCGAGTATTGAATCGGGTATGGATAGAAATTTAGTTCTATTTTTGGCCCAGTCTTAGTCTCGCCCAAGTATTCACTGAGTTTCTTTTCGTTTCTCTTTTAATTTCTTTAATTATATTACCTATTTTAATACTATTTTCATATACATTGTAGGAAAATGCCTTACATTTGGATTTGTTTTGGCGGTGTTTGGAATGAAAAGGAAAAATATTATGATGGACAAGAGTTGAGGGGGTTTGACATAAATATTGGAACGACATACAATGAATTCCTGACTGAGGTTTATAGGATAAACGGTATAAATTCAGTTAAGTACAATCTTGTTATAAGATGGCTCCAATTGACACTACAAGAAAACCACTTTTAGTGGTGCATAGAAAGTGTTGCTAAATGTCAAAAAGCGCCACTAAAAGTCTTAGCAACTTGGAGACTCCCGTCGTTGTAGCCACGTCGCTAAAGGTTTTGGTAACGTATTTATCGTGCCACTATAAATTCATATATTAGCAAAACTCGAATTTACTGACGTTATAGAAAACGTTGGTAAAAGTACTTTATTGATTAAAAAAATAATATTCAATTTAATATATAAACTTGTTAAAAAAATTTAATATATAATAATCTTTTGAACAAATTAAGAGTCAACTAATCAATTTATATTTAAACCAAAAATTACAAGTGAAGATACACATTTCAAACACTATCATTGAAACAAAATGAAATAATATCAACTTGGCCACCAACATGACAAGTTATATAAAAAACTTTAATAATTTTGTAATAATTGAGTTTGAGTAATATCAACCTAAATTATAATTATTAAGTAATTACATTGAGTAAACGATAGTATCACTAGTTTGCTGACCAAATATTCTTACAAAAGATCTTTGAAGCATGAAATTTCACTTTGAAACAAAAGTATAAAATACCTACCCAAGCTCTTTCCATTTTCATCCAAATTCAACTTTAAAATCTTGTAGTGAAGATCATTGAGCCATCATATCTGACAGATAAAGAAGTGAAATATGTAAGCACATGAAAATAAAGAATTGAACAAAACTCATATTCTATAACAAACACCAAAACCATGCTAAACATAATTTGGAATTCAAGAAAACTCATCAACATATTAATGACCTCAAATGAAACAACACAAAACTCTCGAACAAAAAACATCTAGTCAACTCAAACCAAGCAAAACCTTGAGCAACGACCTCTTTATTTCATACTAAAGGGACCGTCAAGCAAGTATCCTAAATATAATAAGAACGAGTGGGGGAGGGGGGTAAAAAACACAACCATATTCTATGACAAATACCAAAACCATGCTAAACATAATTTGGAATTCAAGAAAACACATCAACATATTAATGGCATCAAACGAAACAACACAAAACTCTTGAACAAAAAACATCAAGTCAACTCAAACCAAACAAAACTAATTTATAACTACCATAATTATAGGATAGTCATAGGAATCCACTTATACTAAGTTTACATTTACTAATATAATCCAACACTTTATATCAAAGTCCAACACTTTATATCAAAGTAGAGTTTCAAGCAGAACACTTATTTGAGTTGTAAAAATTACTTGTTGATTATCATTAGATTGTTCTGAACTCCTTTCCATGTTAGATGTAACTTCTTGACTTGCCATCCTTCTTAAAATTTCTTCAATTGTAGCTTTTTGCGATGCAACAATACATTGCAAATGTGTAATCTCTGCTTTTGTTTCTTTTGCATTTTGGTAACTTGCTTCATTTCTAGCATTTCTTAATCTTGGTCCCCAACCAAGTCATTTCACATGCCCCGGTCGCTTACCGAACGCCCGCTTACATATTTCCTTATCTAGAAGAGGTTCACCCCCTTCTTGTGATGAAGCAGTTTTTAATGCCATCATGTCATCCTATAATACAATTATGTAATAGTATTAATATGCTGTAGAATAAGAAAAATAATAATAATAAACACACAATTTTATTTACATATTTCGTTTTTGTCTCATTCATCCACCCTTTCTTTTCATTAGGATGTGTGATCTGAAATAAGTCAATCCCACTTATCTCCGTACCCTCTTCTTTCGGCAGGTTATAACCAAAGTTATAAGATTGAGAGGTATTTAGCATGATATAAAAATGAGTGACATACCTTTTTCCGCTTATGGCATAAAAATGTCGCAGACCCACCTCTATGAGTGAATGGAAGAGCAGCTCGAGCCTTGGTAGTTGCTTTAGAATACGCTTAAAGTCCTCGCTTTCCCATCGATCACATAAACGAGCCCAATTCGAATCTCGTGCCACTCGTTTGTCGCAGTGTTTTCGTGCTTCAACTGGAGAGTCGTACTGTTTATAGGTTTTGTGTAGTGAACCACGAAAGTCTCTATCTAGTACACTCATCTCGTGATCAAGATAATATTGTACCACAGGTTCATCCAAGTCTAGAATGAAGTAATTCTTTCAATAAAGGATAAAACAAGTTAGTCACTATTTGATCTAAAACAAACATTTTATTTTTTGAAAACTAAACTTATATAACTTACCAAAAGTCTTTCTACTATCTCCCTTTTCACCTCTTTGGAGACATCTGACCAACGTTCACAATCAAGAGGTACTATTGCACGTACCTCTTTCCAATTTGAGAGTTCAATTTGGACGAGTCCTTATAAACCCGTTTTCTGTCTTCGAGTTCAATTTTAATAGCAATGCGACCATTTGCTTGGACATATTTCTTAAGTCCAACCCCTCTAGTCGCTCCTCGGCCTTTGGTTTTAGTACTAGAACCTGCATGAGAAATATCAATATTAATACATCTAATGTTATAGGAAACTAGAAGATTTATTCATATAAATGAACACATACTCTGAATACTTGAATTTATCGACCCAACTTCTTGCTCGCAAGTAGAATCTTCATTATTTGAATTTATTTGGTTAACGTTTGAATTGGACTTACTACGATTTTCTGGTCCGAAACTTCTTGAAGACATCCTACAACATAACAATAAAAGAAAAAACAATCTAAATTTCAAATGTACGCATACATATAACTATAATTAGTTGTATATAACCTTACAAATAGTTTTATACGTCACTGTCACAATCTTCATCACATAAAGATGTGTTTGAATGTGTATTCGTTGACTCATCGCTAGAATGATCCAAATCGAAATCTTCTTCATCAACTAATGAAGATATGTGTGGGATATCTTCGAGTTCAATTTTAATAGCAATGCTTCATTAGTTGATGCTTCTTCATTAATTTGTGCAAGTATATCTTCTTGATCTTCAATAATAAAATGTTCAACATCTTTTCTATTAAAAGTCTGTGAATCTAGACTATCCTCAACTTGAGGATAACATGTGAGTATGGGTTCATCTGGCATTACTTCTACTTCATTACTTTCTATTTCTGGAATATCCCACACATGTTTCGGTTGAATTTGTTGAACAATTTTCCAATCTTGACTAAGTTTTGTAATCATCTAAGTAAAATACTTCTACTACTTGACTTACAAGGATGAAAGGCTCATCTTTATACCACCGATAACGAGTATTTATTGAAGTAAAGCCATCAACTATACTAATTCTTTGCTTTCGTGAACTGGTGTCATACCATTCACACTTCAAAACAGCAACTGCCTTCATGCAAATGTACTATAGCCTTATTATTTCATGTAGTTCACCATAGAAAATGATTTGTTCAGTTTCATCATCACCAGGCACCATTACTCCACTATTTTGAGTGGTCCGATGACTATCACGATCTTTTGTATGAAATCGAACTCCATTTGCTATACACTTGCTATATGATCGAACATAATCATTCAGACCACAAGTAAGGGCATACAAATCATCTGATATCAGTTTATCACGAAGCAACCTTTGGGCCTAATCATAATTAAAGACAATGCTTAGATAAAATGAAAGGTTTCATAAATTAAAGGTATAACCACAAGCAATGACATACCTTTGATTTGAACCAAGTATGGAATTCTAATTGTTGCCTCTTATGCAAATCACCATGTCCATTATTTGATTCAAGTACCCTCATATGCTCCTTATGTTTTGCAAGTTAATTTAACTTTCTAGTTATATTTAAAATAAAAAAATGAATATTATTAAAGAGATACATACTGAAGATAAGGTTCCACTTCATCGCAGTTGTTTAGAATATACCAATGTGATTTCTCTAACTCATCAAGAGTTAATTATCAAAATAGGCCACCAACTAACTATCGTATATGTCCAAAAAAAACTGATAGCCCCACTATTGTTGATCTCCTCATCATCAATGTTATCATTATTTCGATCACTTCTATTAAACCTTGTTTCAATTCCACGTAAATACATAGGACAAAAGTTTTAAAATTCACTTATGATGTAAGCTTCTGCAATTGAACCCTCAGGTCGAGCTTTGTTTCTAACATTTTGTTTCAAATATCGCAAACTCCAGATACATATAATCCAAATTATATGTCTTGAAACCCTACATCATTAAAGTAAGAACATAAGAGAATTCACATATTTTCAATTGGATACATCCAACTATATCCAACAGGCCCAACAATGTTTGCTTTCCACAACAAATGGACAGCTAAATGGACCATCACGTCAAAAAATGCTGGTGGAAAGATCTTTTCCAACTTGCATAAGATGAGTACTATATCAGCTTGCATTTAGTCTAATTCTGATATTTGAGTTAGTTGTTGAATAAAATAGTATTATTTGTTATGTTGTTAGCTTGATAAATAGCCTGGTAAAATAGGTTGAGTTGGACTGTAAATATCACAATAGGGTGGTATTTGCTGTCCTCACATCTCCTTCCAGGTGAAAGAGATAGATTTGGGAGGGGGTATGATAAATGGTGCCATTAGTGTCGTATATTTGGAGGAATACCCAACACTCCTAATGAAAGAGTTAACAACATGCATGAGGAAGCAACTTGGATCTAAAGCACTCTAACTAAATCAATTTTAAAGATCAAGCATGCTTGTTCAAAGAGGGAAAAACTAGAGTTTTGAAAATACAACCTTTGTAGCTCAAAATTAAAACAATTCTCTGCTGTAATTTGATCACAAACAGTTCATGGACTATCGCTAGAGCCTTCTCCACTATTCTCTGGCCTTAGGATGGATTATGGGATCCAAATAAGTGATGAAATTGAAGAGAGTTTGGAGTTCTTGAGAGTTTGGAACAATAAGTGCTCTTGAGAGAGTTTCAACAAATTTTCAACCTTCAACAACCCAATCTCAACAATTTTAACCTCCATATATTAGAGATTAAAATGTAAAAGAGGATTAACCTTAAATTGACACCAAAATTAAGAGAGATTGAGTGAGATTTGTGGCAATACATGGTGAACACACTAAATGTGGGAAAACCCCACTTTCTCTATTTTTAAATTTTAAATTTTAATTTGATTTTTGAAATTAAAATTTAAAAAATTGAATTTTCAATTTCTAAAATTAATTTTATATTAAATAATTCAAACAATTAATTTTATACATAATTAATTTTAATTTGTTAATTAAATAATTTAATTAATTATATTAATTTAATATCAAATATTAAATTAATATTTTATCCTAATCCCGACTTCGTGCAATCCGATTGCTTAAATATGAATTGCTATTCACATATACAATATTTAAATCACATTTAAATATTTCCAACTCTCCATTATTGTTCAACTCATAATTAAATGATTATGTTAAGTATATCATATATAACTAACGCTTATTTTCTTAAACCGAATTTGAACGGTTAAAATTCTTTCGTTTCTATGTCTTAAAGTTTAGTCCGAAGCTAGCAGGGGGACCTAATGGACCTACAGATCATGAGTTCCAAAGATCCGAGATTAATCGGCTAAACTCTTTAACCTAGTTAACCAACATTCGTTAACTATCGGGACACTCCATTATAGCCAGTAGCTGCACTCTCATCACTGTAGATATATTTTTGTCCACTTGACATAACCATGATTAGTAAGTCGATCATTCACAGGTTGTTTGTAATTACAGTTGGGTCAAAATTACTATTTTACCCTTGTAACTACATCTGTTCTTTAAGTCTCACCGATCCTCTAATGAACAATTTGGTTTGTGGTCCAACTACCAAATTGATTCCCTCTCGAGCCAATAAGAGGGAAGGGCCCCTTGTTCAAGTCTCGAAGTCAACTCTTTAAGGAAACAACCTATCTACTATCCCTAGAATTTTGTAGGAGTGAATTCCATCTTGCATGACTATGTCCCCAACTATCTACCTGGTCTTATCCCTAAAATGGTAGACTTATTGAGTCAGTGAACTCGGGCCATTTTCACCCATGAAAATTAAAGGATAATCCCAAATAAACAGGAGTTCATAGTTAGCTCATGATTAAGATCGAGTTACCTAGGTCATCGGGTTGAAATAGTCAATCTTAACAGTAAACGACATTATAAAGTAAAAGTGATTACTTCGAGGTCCAGTCTTGTGCAAACTCATTGCATAGGATACCCCTACTCTCATGTCTCCACACGGACGACTCAGGATCACAACGTTTGTAATACTTTACAACTCTTATAACATTTACAAAGTGGATCGTATCCATAATGTCCCCAAGATAACCCAACATTTTCCTTATACTATAGATAGTTTTGGCCACTACTCGAACTTGATCCACTTTTATGTCTTCACATAGAGTGTTGGGGTTGATGCCCTAAATCTCGTGATCTTGTATTTTGTAAACTTGTATTGTATAAATCAAATTATTTATTTAATAAAATAATTATTATTTTATTTGACATTTAGTTGCACTACCCAAAAAAATAAATAAACTAAGATCCTAGGTTATTAGTAGTAACTTAAACACGAACGTAGAGACATACAAGTGGATCGTGTTTAAGTGGTAACCTAAACGGTCTATAGTGGATGGATAAGGCTAGGTACCTTATCCTGGTAACACTATGGATACGACCCACTTTGTGATTGTTACAAGTGTTGTAAAGTGTCACAAACGTTTAGATCCTAAATGTTCATGTAGAGACATGTGAGTGGGGGTATCCTATATATGTGAGACATATATAAGACCGGACCGCAAAATGATTAGTCTCCCGTATTAACACCGTTACTTAATGAGTATTGTTTCAAAAAACACCGTTACTTAATGAGACTTACATTTCACTAGGATGATCATAGGTGACTCGACCTTAATCTTGAGTCAGGTGTGAACTCCTGCTTGTGAGGGCAATCCTTTGATTTGTATGGGTGAGAGTGGCCAGGTTGGCCGACTCAATAAGCCTACCACTTTGAGGATTTGTCCAAGCAGGCAGCTAGGAACTCAACTGTACAAGAAGGAATTCATGTCTTATGAATTACTTCCTTAAGAGCTGATGTCGGGTCTTGAACAATGAGGCGCCTCACCCTCTCACTGGCCAGAGAGGGAGCTCATAGTTGGACTATGACTAAATTGTACATTAGAGGGATCAGTGGTACTTAAGGAGTTAGAGGTAACATAGAGGTAAAACGGTAATTTGACCCAGCTGTTGTTACGAGTAATTTGTGAAAGATTGACTCGCTGTTGATTGATTATATCCGTGGACATATAAATATATCTAGAGTAAGAAGAGTGCAATTGTCGATCTTTAGTGGAATGACCAACAGTTAATGAATGTTGATTAATTTAATTAAAGAGTTTAATTAATTAATCTCATAACATTGGAGCTTCAAACTTATAGGTCCATTAGGTCCACTTGCTAGCTCATATAGGTTAAGATGACAGTCAGTTGTCTTGATTTAATTTGAATTGTTCAAATTAAGTTAAGGAAATTAATTGTATGAGATACAATTAAATAATGTATATTGATACATTATAATATAAAGTAGATTTTTATATGAAATGTAAAAATTAAACTTTATAATATACATGAGAGAAATATTTGAATAAGATTCAAATATTAAATATTATATGAATGAGATTCATATAAAACTATAAGTTAAAAATAATGTGAATATGATTCATATTAAACTATAGGTTATGTGAGAGAAATTAGTTAATTAGTAACTAATTATTATTATATATTAAATGAGATTTAATATATATATATATATTAAATGAGATTTAATATATATATATATATATATAAAAAAAAAAATTTAATTTAATTTATATTATTAATTTATTTAAATTAAAGAAAATATTAACTCCCATTTTGGAGTTATTATGAATATGGTGTGGAGTTTTCTTTTTCATAAATCCTCCCCACTAATTCAATCCATAATTTCTCTTTAAATGAAAAGATAACTTCTTCTTCTTCCTCCCTTTAAATAGACAAATGGAGATCACTCTCCATGGATTTGATAACCTTGAGAATAGTGAGTGCTCTTTGGTGGTAGTTTCCTTATTTTTTTTGTAGAAAGATTTTGTGAAGAAGATTTATCAAGGGAGAATATATATGATATGGAATTTTAAGAACTATCAATCTCAATAAATAATTATGAGCAGTTGATTTCAAGAATTAAAAAGTGCAATTAATTTCATGCAATGAAATATAATAACAAAAATTAAATGCAAAAATAAATAGGAGAGGGATAGAGAAAATAACACCGAAAATTTATAGTGGTTCGGCACAACCGACCTACATCCACTTCCCAAGCTCCTCTTGGGTATGTCACTACGAACTTGACTCTTTCCACGGCTTAGAGTCGAACCGTTACAACGTTCCTTTTTCGGGCGCAAAAACAAACCCGATCCTTTCCACGGTTGAGGATCAAACCGTTACAACCACTCTTTTTAGGGATCAAGAGCAACTCTTACAATGGATTTGGAAATGAAGAGCAATATGAGAAAACTCTCTCAAAGAGTAAATTTACAAATTTTAAGCACTCAATAAATCAGTCCACACAATACAATAAATCTCTCTCAAGAGTTAGATGAAAAAAATAAAATTGAAGCTTTGAGAGAATAACAATGGTGGGCTTGAGGATTGTAAAAATATGTAAAATTGTTGTTTGAATTTTGGAGAAGATGAAGTGTTTAAAAAGAGATGGGGTAGGTAAAAACCAAATTTATTTTGAGCCATTAGATGTTGGTAAAAGAAAATTGAATGGTGGAGATTTAAATTTAACTAACCTTAGACACACACATAATATAATATAAAATTCATCTTCTTTTAAAGACAACTAGCCGTTAGACACAAACATATATAATAATATTAAATTCATTTTTTTTTTAAAATTCATTTTGTTTTTAAAATCATTCTTTTTAAAACCAACAAAAATCAAAGCTCCATGTGTCACTTATCTATTGCTCCACTTGTCATCTTCTGGTAGGTCCACTTTGATGATTTGGCCGCCACATCATCGACATGGGGTATTTTCCCCTTAAGCTTGTTCTAGCCATATCTTCTTCGTTTGAACTCCGACTTGAGTGATTCAAATTGCGTTGGAACCGTTGTTCCAAGCTCTACACAATGGACACTTTAAAAATACTAAATTGTTGATAAATAAAAGCAGGTTTGTTATCATCAAAACATTAATTAATTAAAATTAATTAATTTGAGATTAAGGGCCAAAAAGCCAACAAGAAGTGATTTGCTCTTGCTATGTTCACAAAATTTTTTAGTCACTTTATTGAATTGCTAAAAAAAAAAGAAGAGAAGTTTTGATGAGTGGAAAAAGAAGAGAAAGAAAAAGTAGATTGGGAAAGAGAAATGAGGGTTTAAAGTGTGAAAAGAAAGAGATTAAAAAGAAAATTGGAGTTTTTAGAAGTTTTTTTTTTTTCAAAAAAAGTGGTTTAATATATATATATATATATATATATATATATATATATATATAAAATTTAATTTTTAAATTAATAATAATATTATTATTATTTTTAATTTTTTTTATTTGTGTTGTGATGGAGATGGGCGGCAATTCAGCCGTCCATCATTTCAATTTGTAAAATTATTTTTTTTGTCTTGTCAGCATCAGTGGCAATGCAAGCCATTTTTTTTCTTAATTTTATTTATTCATTATTTATTAGTATTATGTTTCTTCTTTAGTTTTATCATTTTTATACTTTTATATTTAGATCTTTTTTATTATTTTATTTTAAGCGATGTGCTTAATTATTTTACTTTTCAAGTATTATATGTTGATTGGTATATTATGTTATAAAGTTTATTATATCATTGTCTTTAATCTTTTATTTACATTTTTTTTTCAAAAATAACAACCGACGATGGAATTTAGGAAATTTGGGTCCGATTTTCTAAAATTCTTGAGGTGAAGAGTCGATTCTTTGAGAGTCCAAGATCGATCTCCAATATGTTTTTATTAAAATTTTAATTTTCTTTTATACTTATCTAATTTATTATTATGTTTCCTTATATATTGTTTATATTAAAATATTACTTGATTTCTATTTGATTTCTATTTGAAATTTCTATAAGCTTTTAATTAAATCCTTTCTATAATTATTTTTAAATCATTTAAAAATTTCTTTAAATTATTTTTTTATTTTTTTATTTTTTATTTTTTGTGTTCTTGAGCAATTAAAAATTAATCTATTATTTCAAAGGTTTCTTAATCATTTTTTTTAATAACTTGTTTTCAAGACCGTTTTCCTTAAAACAATTCCTACGATGGAATCTAGAAATATCTGGAGTCCGTTTTTCTATATTCCTGAGGTGAGGGGTTATATATTTTTTAAAAAAAAATCTTTTTATTAAAAGGCTATTTCTATGACGGATTTGAGAAATTGTAATATTTTCTCAATTTCTTGAGGTGATGAATTTTTCTTTAATTCTAACATAGCCTAATTGATTAAAATTTGTTCCACTTATTTCATGGGATCATTACTTCAAATATTGGAGTAATAAGAGGTGAAATAACACATTTATTTTAAAACTTTTTCTTTCTCAAATGATTTTTTTAAAGAATAATTTTCAATTCAAGATTTAAAATTTGGTCACTATTTTCTAAACAGGTGTTATGGGGTCTTAACACCTTTCCCATACACAAACGACTCTCGAACCTAACTCTAGTTTTTTTTGCAGACCATTTTATTGATTTTTATTAAAAATTATTTACTTTATTTCGGTGTCCAATCACACCGTAAAAAAGATTAGTGGCGACTTATTTTTATTTTTTTTTTAAATTAATCCTTTTTTAGGATGTCAGCCGCTCCGCGTCGTCTCGGGAACGTGGCGACAGAGATTAAAATGAAATTTGAAAAACTTGTATTGAAGTTAAACCAAATTCAATTTTTCTTAGAAATTTTAAATTAGAAAATCAAATTAGAATTTATTTATAAAATTAAATTAAAACCAAATTGAAACTCCACCTAAAGATGAAATTTCTTAAATAGAGTCAATTTAATTGGATGAATCCATCAAAGCTAATTAACTAATAAAGATTTCAAAATAATACCTAATTGAATTTTAAAATAATGAAACAGTAATTTAAAAGAATAAAAAAATGATAAAATGAATAAGTGGTGGTGGTGGTGGTGGGACCCACCAACTTTATCTTTTCTCTTTCTCTTTCTCTTTCAAACGCATTGACTTGACGATGATCGTGGTTCAATACTTCAATGGTGCATGTGTGAACAGTTATATATTTTGTAATCTTAAATATATCACACCCTTCCATCTTCACCTCACGTACTGCCCACTTACACATATCGTGGATACACTGTACACTATACAATTTCTTATTTGAAGTATGAGCCTGCATCTCAAAAATTTTCTTGATAGCTAGCATGAACAACCTCATCTTCACATCATTCTTTGAGAAGAATATTTGCCCTACCTCCACATTCATACCAGACAAGGAATGTGTCTGCATGACAGATGGTCCAGCTCCTGGTGTACCACGCCCAACAGATATATCAATTTTCCTAGGCACGTTTCCAACAAAATGACCGACTCATTGTGCAAAATTGGGGTTTCTAATGACGTCTTCAATACAAGAGGCACAATTGGTGTCGGATGCATCTCAAACACTGCAGTAGACATGAAGTCATGTACAATAGGATCACACCCATCATCCTCATTAATATTCTCCTCCCAATCACTTCTACCATATTCATTGAGATCGTCATCTATCGGTGCATCCACTTGAGAATTATGAACCCTCTTCCAGCCAAAAGAATTTTGTGTAATACATGTCTCAACCCATGGATTAGTGTCGTCGTTTCCCATAGAAACGACAGAAGGAAAAATGTCAGACTCAATAACAGTGGGTTCTGTCCTGGTTTCTGTCTGTTATTCTGTACGAATTTCATCTATGGAGACTTGATAGTTTCTCTCAACACTCACAAAAATCTAAGGTCTATTGCGATCCAACTCAACTAACAGAAAATTGATGTCATCGTCATCTTTTAGACATACTGCAGGTCCATTTGAGTCCATCTTATACTGAACCGTTATTACAATGTTGAATTCCGACGAATCAACCTTTACAATTATGTATACCCGGTCTCTCAATTCTTGGTAGTTCAACGTGATTGGCACCATAATATCCTTTATAATACCTCCATCATAGCTCTGTTTGATGTCATCCCATGTCCCTCCATGTCGAATAAACAATTGCTTCCCATCCATCCTTAAAAAAAGTAAACAAGAAAAGACAGTCACAAAATTTTGCATTCTGTTAAAATCTCGCTACATGCTCTCGCTCTCACTACTTGGTATGTCTCTCACTTCTCGCTACAAAAAGACTCTTGTCATGTCTCTCATCTCTCGCTCTCGGCTCTCGCTGTCTCTCGGTCCTTGTCTTTCGATATTTATTTCTTCACCCCCCGACCACGACTCTTGCTCTCGTCTCTCGCACTAAATCGTTAATCATTCTATGTCACACTCGCTTGTTATCATGCCATCTCACGTCAACCAGTTTCATGATAATACTATGTTAAAAAGAAGGAAAAATTTGTGAAGTTCATGGTTTACTTACTTGGAGTTTGAAGTTGATTAACTAAAACTTGGATTCAAGTGTTTGCAGCCCCTTGGAAATTGCAAACGCAATTTTCATTCTTGTTTGTATGGGTTTCTCGCAAAATCGTGATGTTGGTGAAGGGAGGCAACCAAATTACTTTACTTTTTTAGTTTTTTGGGAGGAAAAGTGCACAAATTGCCTCTAAAAAATGAAACTTGATAAACAATTTACTTAATCTATAGTAAAATTGATTTGAAAGCAATGGTAGACTGTTAGATTGATTGACGTGTGACACTCATTAATTGCCTGAAAAATTACAAACGAGGTTCGAGAGCGAGAATCGAGGGCCGAGAGTCGAGGTACGAGAGTGTTACAAGATTGAGAGTGAAATTGACCGACGTGGACCGAGAGCGAGAGACGAGATAGAGGACCGATAGATGAGAGCAAGAAACAAGAGTTCGAGGCGCAAGGTGGCTATGCGTCTCGTTCATAGGGGCAGTGTGGTAATTTCACAGCATGCTGACGCCAACATAAAGTCAATTGTCATTAGAAATTTGGGGAGAGGCCAAATTTCATTTGGGCCTTAGGAAATGGGTCATTCGTACAAATTTTCCAACCTCTTCCTCTTTTTTCTTTTTATTTTTCTTTTTCCACTTCTCTTTTATTTGTCAGATGGGAACCTGCCGAAGATGCCACTATGCCGCTGATGGAGGTCTCGCTGGAGGTCGTGTGTCGTGCAGGGGGTTTTTCGGAGTCACCCCTACATGAGTTCCAGCTTGAGGTCATGCACATTGATGGGGAGCTCATTGGAGTGGATGTTGGAATGGATATATCACTCTCCCTCCCAATCTATATATTTTTTTTTCAATCTCTTTCTTAATCTCTCTCAATCTATCCATCTCTTTTTCCTCTCCCCATCTTTTCATTTCTTTCTTCCCCTCTTCTTCTTTTTTGAATGTTACATTTACAGGGGATTATTAAAGTTTAAAATAGCATAACTTTTAAAAAAAATTGGTTGAGAGATGAGGGAAGAAGATGTGGAATGAGGAGAAAGGGGGAAGATTTATTTTTTTTTTAATTTTGAATTTATATTTAAATTAATTTTAAAATAAATCCTTTTTCATTTTAATCTCATTTAAATTTATTAACAAAACCTTTTTTTTACATATTTATTTTTATTCTTTTTATACTCTTTATTTTAAAAAAAAAATCATTTCCGTTAAATTTCAAACTTCGATTGATAGTTAAAATTATCAAAACTAAGAATAAAAATAAGCATAATTTTAAAATCGAGTCGGGCCAAATACACTGTCTACCCAATATATTTAGAAAAATAAAATATTCTCATAAAAAAAATGAAAGTGACTATTTGGTTGTTTAAATTAATTAGAGTTTTTTTTGAATTAGTGAAAGCATAATCAGAGAAAGTTGGTTGAGAGAACAATGTGATACGAAGAATATGGGAAAGATATAGAGAAGATTTAAGAAAATTAGGAAACACAGAGATATGGAGAGAGTTAATTAGAATATAATCTTCCTAATTTAAAAGTTTAAGATCTTTAGTATGATTAATTATATTATATTGATTCTTTTGCAAAAAGTTATATAATATTGATTCTCGTATATTTTTATTCTTTAATATAAATTTTCTTGTATTTATTTTCAATAGCATATATTTACAATGTGGGTTAAAACTCTTTTTAACCTTTCTTAAATTAATAAAATCAAATCACTTTATAATTCTATTCAATTTAGGTGCTTTGATACTTAATTTAAGATATAGGTATTAAATTCTTCTTAAAAAAGAAAAAAGAAAAACGACAGAGCTATTAAATAATGAAAGAATATTTTGATGAAATGTTTCATTACAAAATTAAAAGGAGTAGACAAACTCTTTTTTTCTTTCTTTCTAAAAGTAAAAAAATATTCATTTAAAATAATAACAATAAATAAAAATAATAATTAGGTTTTTCCTATACAATAAATATTAGCATAAATATTTAAAATATTAAATTTTTTAAATTTTTTAGACAAAACTTTTGTTTAATTTTGTATTTATAAAATTTAATTGAAGTGTCTATTTTATCATTTTAAACATAACACTAAATTATTTGTAAAAAAATATAATAATGAGATGGTTTTGTTAATTTGAATAAAACAATAAATTACATAATTTTAACCTATAAAACAACAAAATCTTTGAAAAAAAAACTATAACTATACAAACAAAATCTTTGAAAAAAACCTACAACCATACATAAATATCTACAAAATTAGAAGATTTATCCACAACGTAATAGGTTAGAGGCATAATTTGGTTCTGAAAATATTAGGAAGTCAGTATATTGATTTATGTGATTGGTAAAAAAGTATTAATATTCACCTTGTTCGCACGAGGTTTTTGGAGAAACGTGTTTAGTGGAATTGAACTTGTGTGTATGTAAACTTGATTTGGATGTGGTTCGATCTCTAGTACTTGATCCTCTAATTCTCTCTCAACTGAATGTGTATGCTTGATATATGGAAGCGGAGCGCGTGGATGCACGTGAAGTTGAAGACTTGGAGAAATGTATGTGTTCCAAGGAACTTCAGTCTTCAAGTGTGGTTCAGCTTCAGGAGTTAGGAGTCTTCTGATTGCAGAGAGAATTCTCTCTAGGCTCTCTGAGTGTAAATTTTCTGAACCCTACGTGTGCACTTGATGTATGGAAGCGGAGCACGTGAAGTTGGAGTCTTGGAGGAATGTATGTACTCCAAGCAACTTCAGTCTTCAAGTGTGATTCAGCTTCAGAGTCAGAGAGTCTTCTGATTCTAGGAAGAATTCTCTTTAGGCTCTCTGAATGTAAATTTTCTGAGCCCTACGCGTGCGCTTGATGTATGGAAGCGGAGCGTGTGGATGCACGTGAAGTTGGAGTTTTGGAGGAATGTATGTACTCCAAGCAACTTCAGTCTTCAAGTGTGATTCAGCTTCAAAAGTTAGGGAGTCTTCTGATTGTAGAGAGAATTCTCTCTAGGCTCTCTGAGTGTAAATTTTCTGAACGCCTCAGTTGCACGTGTGCGCACGCCTCAGTTGCACTCGTGCGCTTGATGTATGGAAGCGGAGCGCGTGGACGCAGTCTTGGAGGAATGTATGTGTTCCAAGCAACAGTCTTCTGATGGTAAGGAGAATTCTCTCTACGCTCTTTGAGTGTGAATTTTCTGAATCTTTCAAATGAAAAGAACTCCTCTATTTATAAAGTTCTCAAGTGGGCTTTGTGGGCTTGGGCTTGACTGGTCCATGGACCTGGCCCTTGGGCCCAACCAATTGGATTTGGGCATTTGTTGGTCCTTTGGGTCAAATTAAGTCTATTTTTTGACTTAATTGAATTTGAGCCCAAACATTAATAATTAATTGAACAAAAAATAATTAATTTGATCCAACCATGAGGATGAAAACACGTGACACCATCGAGATTTGCCAATTTTCGTCTTCAATTTCAATTTAGGACATATGTAACCTTTAATTAGTCCCAAATTTAATTATTTTATAATTTCGTCATTAATTTGGGAAATGACGTGGCAATTTGTGATTGGTCCAAAATTTCTCATTCAACAAATGCCCTTTTCGAGATTTATGCACGTATATGGGTAGGTGAATCTCGAAAAAGATGAACTTGAGTCAAAATGCAAGTTGTATATGTTCTCGAATTTGACTCTATTTGATGTGTCAATCAAACTATGAATTTAGTACATTAGTTTGATTAAAACTTGATATAAAATTTAGAATATGGCCAAATTTAATTTGGGATCAACTCGAAATTTGATTTGAATTTGAGATAAAATTTGGAATATGACCAAATTTAATTTGGGATAACCTCGAAATTTGATTTGAATTTGAGATAAAATTTAGAATATGACCAAATTTAATTTGGGATCAACTAAAAATTTGATTTGAACTTGAAATAAAATTTTGAATATGGCCAAATTTAATTTGGGATAACCCCGAAATTTGATTTGAATTTGAGATAAAATTTGGAATATGGCAAAATTTAATTTGAGAGATTTAAAAAATATATATATATATATACCTAATTTATTAAGGAATTAGGGTTTAGGATGATGTATATATATATTATTAAGTGACCTAATGAACGAGGGAGAAAAACACACCGAAAAATGGAGAAGGAAAAGAGAACAGTGCAGTTCGGGTTTTCAGCGACAACTCCCGGAAAATTGTCGTTTCCAGAGTTTCAACCGTTGAAATTTTATCAGCATGTTCGAAACACATAGGGCCTCATTCTGAACGGTTAGTTCGTTGTTTTGAGCTCTGATTTGTCCCTAATCGCTGTTGTACAGAACATGTAAAACTGGAAAAAGTTTTTCTTGTTTTTAGCAACAGCTCCCGAAAAATTGTAGTTTGCCAGAGTTTCAACCGTCGGATCGTATTGAAATTTTATCAGCCTGTTCGAAACACATAGGGCCTCATTCTGAATGGTTAGATCGTTGTTTTGAGGTCTGATTTATTCGTAAACTCTGTTGTACATAACATATAAAACTGAGAAAATTTTCTGTTGTTTAGGTCACATACACTATTTTTTTCTACTTTCTTCTTAATTTGATTGCTTTTTTTTTTTTTTTGCAAGTTTTTCTTCTTCTGGGAATAGAATTTTCACCCACTAGAAAAAAAAAGGTAAACTCCAAGGTAACTATTTTTTTTCCTTAGAATATACTTTTTTTGCCTGTTTCGATGCAGATATGTTGAGCACGTTGGGGCAAAAGTTGGCTCTATGTCAACAGGTCTCGCTTTCCTTACCAACTTAGGATGCGACATACTAGTCCATCCTTTGTTGTTACTGCATCGACACTGGCGGGAGCTATACACGGCGAATAAAAGTTGGCTCATCGCCAACACACCCGCTTTCCTTACCAACTTAGGGTGCGACATACTAGTCCATCCTTTGTTGTTACTGCATCGACACTGGCAGGAGCTATACAGCACGACGAATAAAAGTTGGCTCATCGCCAACACGCCCGCTTTCCTTACCAACTTAGGGTGCGACATACTAGTTCATCCCTTGTTGTTACTGCATCTGCTCCTGAGCGATGTCAACATGCTCTCTCTCTCTTTTTATTTACTTAGATCTCTCATTGTCTCTATCTTACTCGCTTTTCTTCTTCTTTTTCTTTTTTTCTTTGCTTTTTACTGGATTGAACTAAAAGTTTCCTTTAAGCTGCCTACGTACCCTTTATAATGTATAGGAATCAAGTCATAACGTAGTTCAAAGAAATTTTTTTTTTTTGCTGCCATTCACCTTTTAAGCTCATGCGAGCCAAGAGCACCATGCAGTTTAGGCTCTTGCGATAAGGAGCATTTTACATACTTATAATGCATAAAATTTCTTAAGGAATTTGCCATTGATTGGCCCAATCCTTAATCCATCATGATCGACGATCTTATATGCTCTATTTGTGTAGACTTTTTTGACGATATAGGGTCCATCCCAGTTAGGAGTGAACTTATTTCCTGTATGTCTTGTCATTCTGATTGGTCTTCTTACCGCAAGCACTAGATCACCAATCTGAAATGATCGGGGCTTCACGTACTTATCAAAGGCTTTGGACATTCGCGCTTGGTAACATTCCAACGCCTGTTGAGCTTCTAGCCGTTTTTCGTCAAGTGCCTCGAACTCTTGAAGACATAATTTTGCATTTTCTTCTGTAGTTAGCCCCTCTTGAACTGCCATCCTTAGTGATGGAATTTTCCTTTCCAATGGGAGAACAGCCTCCACTCCATAAACGAGAGAATATGGTGTAACTCCTGTAGGAGTGCGATGAGTAGTTCGGTAAGCCCATAGCGCTTCACCAATCTTCTCTTGCCAATTTCTTTTTGACTTAGAGACGATTTTCTTCAGTAGGTTACACAAAGTTTTGTTGAAAGCTTCTGCCAGCCTATTCGCAGCTACTCATGGACGACTTGTATTGCTTGAATTTAAACTTTTTGCACAATTTATCTATTAGGCTGTTAGAAAATTGTCTTCCATTATCCGTCACAATTCGGTGAGGAATTCCATACCGGTAGATGATGTGAGTTCGGATAAAGTCTGCCACATTTTCTTTCTTGGCTTCTCTCAACGCAATGGCCTCGGTCCACCTTGAAAAGTAATTTGTCGCTGCAAGGATGTAAGAATGTCCTGCTGACGACTTGGGTGTTATAGGACCAACAAGATCAAGTCCCCAAGCTTCAAAAGGCCATGAAGTTATAGTTGGATGCAGGGGTTCTGGCAGTTAATGTATGAAATTTGCATGGTATTGGCAAGCTTCACACCTCTTGGGATACTCCATCGAATCCTGGATCATCTTGGGCCAATAGTATCCTATACTCTTCAACTGGAATTGAAGCTTCGGTCCAGATTGGTGTGCGCCACAGACGTCTGAATGTGCCTCCTCTAGCGCTTT
Source organism: Lagenaria siceraria (assembly GCA_002890555.2). NCBI lineage: Eukaryota > Viridiplantae > Streptophyta > Magnoliopsida > Cucurbitales > Cucurbitaceae > Lagenaria > Lagenaria siceraria. Next base: position 15,880,211 of record CM016487.1, read on the forward strand.
TATCGACTCTTCTTTTTCGAGGCATCGAAGAAAAAGCCCTTCCAAGGAACGACGATATAAGGTCCCCTTGTAGTAAATAAAGTGAGCTACTCTCCTTCGCACCTTAGTTTTACGACGGAGATCTGTTGGAAGTTTACCATGCTCAAGATAATCTATGATGGGTTGGCGCCAGCCCTTCTCGTCAATTAAACAGACTGATGTCAGGTTCATTTCTTCGCATTCAGTCTCAATCGACGGTATAACCCACCTTTGGCAAAGCGATATGTTTAGAGTTTCATCGTCTTGAATCGTCAATGCAGTAGCTAGGTTTGCCAAAGCATCTGCCCTCTTATTTTCTGACCTTGGTACATGCTCCAACATCACGCTGTTGAACTTCTCCAGCAACTGTCTGCCATACGTGAAGTAAGGCTTTCAATCTTCATGCTTCACATCATACTGAAGTAAGAGTTGACTGGTTATCAACTTCAAATCGCCATAAATTTCTATGTACAATATTCCCATTTCTAATGCCATCTGGAGGCCAATTATTAAAGCCTGATATTCAACGACATTATTTAAGCATAGTTCACCAAGTGTAAAGCTATAAGGCAGCATATGTCTTTCAGGTGAGATGAGGACGATGCCTGCCCCTGCTCCGCTCCTTTGGCCACCATCGAAGTACATGGTCCAAGGCTCAGTAATTTCAACCAAGAAAACTTCCTCGTCAGGTAAGTCTTCACATAGCTTCCAATCCGATGGAATCGGGTGATTTGCTAAGAAGTCAGCCAGTGCTTGTCCTTTGATCGCCTTTTGTGGCACATACACGATATTGTATTGCTGAAGTAGAATTGCCCATTTGGTCAGGCGCCCGGAGATGATCGGCCTAGATAGAACATACTTAATGGGGTCAGCTTTTGCAACTAGGTGAACCGTGATAGCCTGCATGTAGTGTCTCAGCTTGTCTATCGCAAAGAAAAGTGCAAGACATATTTTCTCGATAGGGGAGTAATTAATCTCAGCTCCAGTTAGGGTCCTACTTAGATAGCAGAGAACACGTTCTTTCCCTTTCTCCCCTTCTTGTACCAATAATGCCCCCAACGATCTTTCTTGCGCGACAATGTACAATATCAAAAGCTTGCCAGCTAAAGGAGCACCTAGGATAGGGGGTTAAGCAGGTATTTCTTTATACTGTCAAAAGCATTTTGACAGGCCTCATTCCACTCAAAGCTTTCTCCTTTTTTCATCAACTTTTGAAAAGGTTGACATCGATCAGCAAGGTTGGAAATAAATCTCTGTATGTAAGCCAAACGACCTTGGAGACTTCTCAACTCATGTAGATTTCTTGGCCTCAGCATCTTCTGAATAACATCAATCTTGGACTGGTCTATCTCAATTCTCCGATGCCTTACGATGAAACTGAGAAACTTTCCTGAGGTTACGTCGTATGCACACTTGAGAGGGTTCATCCTCAACTGATATTTTCGCAAGCGGTCAAACACAACTTTTAAATCTCTCAGATGGTCTTGTCGTTTCTTGGACTTAACCACGAGATCATCAATATGGCATTCGACATGTTTGTGCAACATGTCATCAAACACTTTTTGCATGACCTTGTAGCAGTATATTCCCTTCTGGGTTCGAAAAGCCGTCATTTCCTCATCTGCAAAATCCATCCGTATTTGATTATACCCGGACGACCCATCCATAAAGGATAAGGCCTCATGCCCAATAGTTGCATCAACCATGATCTCCGTGATAGGTAATGGGAAGTCATCATTTGGGCATGCATTATTCAAGTCACGAAAGTCTACGCATCCGCGAAGTTGTCCATTCTTCTTTCTAACGGGAACAATGTTGGCTATCCACGTTGTGACTTCGCAAATGAATCCTACTTCAATTAACTTATTGACTTCTACATTAATTTGAGGAATAAGCTCTGGCCGAAAGCATCGTTACGCCTGTTTGACGGATCGATACCCTTGCTTGATTGCGAGATGATGGACTGCTACTTTTGGATCAAGTCCTGGCATCTCTTTGTATGACCAAGAAAAGATGTCCCTGTATTCGGCGAGCAGGCTCATATATTCGCCTTCCTCTTCACTTGAGAGAGACGCGCTAATGAAAGTTGGGCGCAGTTCCTCTACTGTGCCGAGATTCACTTCTTTGAGTTCATCTATTGTGGATTGAACACCATCCTCAAGCGTGAGTGGGGTATCCTCCACATCTTCTTCAGACATTTCGCTCTCCGACTCTTCGATGACGGTGATATGATGACATGAAGTTTCACCTTCTTCCTGTTCTAAGTTTTCACTTGTATTGAGGGTGACAAAAAATTTCCTTTTCATTAGTGAAGGAACAGCACTACGAATTTCCCCTTCACCCCTTGGCTCGAAAGGCAGCTTCTCATTTAAATTATTCTTGACATTTTCCTGCTTAATGCGACACCAAATTGACGTGCGGGATTTTCCTCCACTCTTCTTTGTAGGTATACTAGGAGTATCACCGCAAATATCTTCTTTTTCTTTTGGCTTGAAAAATGACCTTTTGTTAGAAAGACTATCGACACCTTCACGCTTAAGGCGATTGAAAATTGACACGCGAGGTGCTTCCTCATTTTTATTCGTAAGCACGCTTAATCTTTCAAAGGTCGAGGGTTGAGTCGTCACTGGAGAATGACGAATATCTTCTTTCTCGTCAGAAGGCATAACAAGCCTCCGAAAGGCAGAGCGTCGACCAAGGTTGGGCGCTGGGCGCTGACTTTCTTCTTCTGTTTTCGTCATGCTTAGCCTTTCAAAGACTAAAGCACGTGTGACAGGAGGTCGAATGCGGTCGAAGGCGGAGGTTCTTTGATCACCGTTTTCTCCTTCTTTAGAGTTATTAACCTCCTTTACCATTATGTGATTGTTGTCAGCCACTTTTGCCTTTCCCTTTCTAGTTATGCGAACTGGCTCTGGAGACGTATATCCAAGTCCTTTCCTTGAGGCAAGTATAGCAAACCCTTCCTGCAAAAGTTTCTTCTAGGATGGAGAAAGTTCAAGCTGCTCATAAATTTTCAGGCTCTTGAACCCAGTGTGAGTTGTAAAGTCATAGCATGCTTTTGTCAGTAGCTTATAAGCCTTCGGATCAAACCCATCTTTTTTTCGTCTTTCAGGCAAATTTGCCTTCGTCAGGTCCATTTTTTGTTTGTGAATTTCTTGTTTTGTTATTTTTGTAAGAGGTGCAACAAAACTTTCTTTTAAGATCTCCACATCACCGACCTTCAAGCCCCTCGAGCATTCTGTGAATGGTGACTCGCCTTTCTTGCGTCTCAACAAAAGAACATAACGCAAGATTGGAGGACTTGGAGCTTTCTCATCTTCCAAAGTTTGAGGCTTCGCAGAGCTAGTAGATGTCGTACTCTTTTGAGAGTCAGAAGTACTAACCCCTTCACTTGGTTCTTTTGCTGCATCTATTTGTGGCTTGGACTGAGACTTATCCTCCTCTTTTATTAGAGGAATTTCTGCAGGCATAACTTCACCGACATCATTGGTCTTTAATTAGAACTTTGCGTCTGCGAAGTGGGACTCAGCTTCTGAGAATGGGTTGTAGTCTGCTTCAACCTTCTTAATGTCATCTTGATAAAACTTGAAGCATTGATGGAGTGTAGAAGTTATCATTCTATTTCCATGAATCCAAGGACGCCCCAGCAACAACTTGTAAGTGGTCCTCGAATCTATGACATGGAATAATGTGTTGGCCTTTAGGTCGCCAATAATGAGTTCCAAGCGAATCATGTCGATCGCTCGTTGACCGCTTTGATTGAAGCCCTGGATCACCAACTTGCTATTCGTCAGTTCTTCCATTGAGATACCTAATTTCTTCATAGTCGACTTAAGCATAATGTTGACAGCTGACCCATCGTCAATGAGAATTTGACCAACCCTTTGTTCTCGCATGTATCCTGAGACAAACAAGGGCCTGTTATAAGAATTTGATCCCAGCAATAGGTCTTCATCTGAAAAGCCTATAGATGTGCAATAAGAAGCACATGTATGCACCCTGGAGGAAGGGACACTTGAACTTGTTGAACTTAATGCGCCTAAGTTTTGCAATGCATCAATAAGAGCGGTCTTAGTTGCCTGAGGGAGCAACAAAAGGTCATCTATATAGAACGATGGTAAGTCTTCTAATTCTACCATCGCTTCCAACGAACTTGAAGGGATATCCTCGCTTTCTGCTGTGCTAGCGACATGGCACGTGACAACTTCTAGTACTTCCTCTGGATGATTATCAAGGAAGTTTCTTGGGAGGAATTTCGCCAGAGTTACTGGTTGCCGAGGTTGAGGAAAATCCTCATCTTCCTCCTTGACAGGCTTAGATTTTCACACCTTCTTCATTGCTTTCTTTTTCTGAGTCTTGCTTCCTCTTTTGTAATCTCGACGGAAGCGCAACTCTTTTTTGGTAGAGCTCGCCTTTTTTTCTTTTGACGAGTCACGAGGATTCATCCTTCATCGTCATCTTCAACAGACTCATCTTTACTTTGGAAGTCTGTCATTAGGACTTCTAGTTGGAACCGAACAACTATAGGCTCAAAGGTCCCAAATTGGATTAAGTGCTCTCTTTGATCATAAACAGTGTTGATGGTGGAACACTTGAAGTCATTGCCACCGCAGCATGATTCATTTGAGCTACCTCATCTAGATCTAGCACTATCTTCTTTTCGCGAGCCAACCTTATAATCAGCTTCTTCAACACGAAACACTTTTCAACTGAGTGGCTAACGACCCAATGATATTTGCAGTAGTTGGGGTTGTTGACTTTTCCCGACTGCTCCGACCGCTTGCATTCTGGCAGTTGAATCAGTTGTTTCTCTAACAGTTGCTCCAGCATGTCTGCAACATCAAAGTCAGGGAATGGATAGATCTTTTCCTACTCTCCTTCAAAGTTAGGCGACGTCGCTCGCCTCCATCATCTTCTTTTTCAGCTCTTGAATCTCTTCCTTTAGAGGAAAATTTCAATGGGGTCGTATTGACGACCATAGATTCTTTCGTGGCACTCTTCATAGTTTTCTCAGTCCCTTTTATCTCCTTCTTATCTTTCGTTTCCCCTGGGACCAAGAAGTTCTTTCTTCCCCTGTTGGCAATGCTCAACTCCATATCATGAGCGCGAGTCGCCAACTCTTCAAATGTGCGGGGCTTTATTCCCTGCAGGATGTAGAGAAGTTCCCAGTGCATGCCTTGGGTGCACATCTCCACTGAAGATAATTCAGTGAGTCTATCTTTGCAATCAAGGCTTAGAGCTCTCCATTGGTTAATGTAGTCGATGACTGGCTCTCCCTTCCGCTGCTTGGCGTTTGTCAGCTCCATCATGCTAACAGTTCGCTTAGTGCTGTAAAAGCGATTCAGGAATTCTCTTTCCAATTTGTTCGCATGAGGTTTCTGGAGAAACGTGTTTCGTGGAGTTGAACTTGTGTTTATGTAAACTTGATGCAGATGTGGTTCGATCTCTAGTACTTGATCCTCTGATTCTCTCTCAACTGAATGCGTACGCTTGGTGTATGGAAATGGAGCGCGTGGATGCACGTGAAGTTGAAGTCTTAGAGAAATGTATGTGTTCCAAGGAACTTTAGTCTACAAGTGTGGTTCAGCTTCAGAACTTAGGAGTCTTCTGATTGTAGGGAGAAATCTCTCTAGGCTCTCTGAGTGTAAATTTTCTGAACCCTACGCGTGCACTTGATGTATGGAAGCGGAGCGCGTGGGTGCACGTGAAGTTGGAGTCTTGGAGGAATGAATGTATTTTATAATTTTGTCATTAATTTGAAAAATGACGTGACAATTTGTGATTGGTCCAAATTTTCTCATTCAACACACTTTAAATTTATGAGTTTCTATATAATTAAATGCTCAAAATTCTCTATATTAAAATTTTTTAATTAAGACTACGAGATTTCACATGCACTGCATGTGTTCCTTAACTAGTTTTTTTCTAAAATATTTAAGAAAAAAAAACACAACCTCAATAGCAATATCATTACTCCAACAAAAGTTTATTAGCCTCAATACATTTAGATAACCAATCTGACCTATTGCTAGCTCAACCGGAGGACGCCCAGCAAGAAAGGGCAAAGTTAGCAAGTAAACGAGCTACATTATTACATGATCTAGAAGTAAAATTTAAACCCAACATACCCGAGCAATTAAGTAAGACAAAGGCTTCTGCATATATAGTCCCGTATTGAGATAAAGAGAAATCGAAAGAGTGGAGAGAGTTAACCACTCTTTTAGCATCAGACTCCACTTGGTAAGCTCTCCAACCGAACTCCACACCAAGCTACAAACCCATGAGAATGGCAAGGATCTCGTCGACTTCAGCATCAAGACAACCTTGACGGAACATGGCTCGAGCAATTACAACATCACCAAACTCGTTGCTTGCAATCAGACCCAACCCAACACCTATCTTGGACGGATGACAAGCCGCATCCACGTTAATTTTAAGAACACCACTCGCTGAAGCTTGCCACCTAACCGGAGAAGAAGGTTCAATCACCATCCTCCTTCGTTGTTCAATCCGGTCAATCTCGCTGCTATATGGACGCTCAGCCCACCTCTGTCACCATAATCACCTCGCCGACTCGTAGAGGCACTCCCACCAGAAATTTCATTCACATAAGAACAGATCCACTCATTTTTTTGGTCGACAAGAGCAATCATGATAAAATTATTAACCTTGTTTCGGTCTTCCCAAATCACCCAACATCCAACCCCAAACAGTAGGAATTGCTCCCTGTTCAATTTTAGCGCCGCCTCCACCAAAACATCCCCACAATCGTGCAACTCTCACATCAAACCTTCAACATCAGGTAACCTTAGATGCGATATCGTTGAAGCTCTCTTACACTTAAAAAGAACATGATATTCACTTTCGAAATCTCTTCCATAGAACACACACCACCTTTGAGTTTGGATAGGCCTTCTTGCCAGATTAATATTGGTTGGGAGAATTCCATGAAAAACTTTCCACAAAAAAAATTTAATTTTCGACGGTATATTAGACCGCCAAACCTTTTTCCACCATAGATCATCCGACCCTTTAGATGAAGAAGAAGGGGATCCTTTCAATTGAATAAACAACCTGTACGTACTTTTAGTTGTGAATCTTCCACATTTTGTATAATGCCAACATCATCCATCTGGAATCATCGTTCTACAAATAGAAATAGTTAAAATGTTTCCAACATCCTCCTCCCAAAGCCATTATTTTAGCTTGTCTTCGTCCCACATACCCTCTTCCGAAATAAAATCACGAACTTTTAGATTAGTAGCAGCCTCCAAACAAGGCATAATAGTCTTAAAAGAAGGCGTCCTCAGGATCCTTGGGTGAGTATAAACAAGAGTATCTTCACCCGTTCCAATTCTCCTTCAAATTTCTCCCTTTAACAGCTCTCGCCTCCACATCACACTCCGTCAAACATAAGAAACGTTATTCCCCATCTTAGCCTCCAAAAAATTTCCATCATAAAAAGACGAGCGAGGAGAGAAGAAGGGTATTGAAGGATTCTCCAAGCTTGAAGGAAAACGCGTTTTCTAAAATGTTTAAACCTTAAACAACTCACACTCTGAAGGTTAAACGAGCATGCAGCGGAAATTAATTTGATCAATTTTCACTCTAAGATGCTCAATTTTGAGGATAAAGCATGCAACAAAAAGGGAAAAAACAAAGTTTCAAGAACAATTACCCTTATAGTTCAAAATTCTCCCTCAATTCTTGATGAAAATCCACACCACTTATTTGTAGACCACCACAAGAGTCTTCTCTACTATTCTCTGACCTTAGATTGGATAGTGGGATCCAAATTTGTGGTGAATTTGAGAAGGAATGAAGGTTGGGAAGAAAAAAAGCTATGGATGAAATTTTACAAAATTAACCATTAATTTCACAAAATTCTTAACCAAAATTAAGTCAAAATCATCCTTATTTATTAAGAATCAACATGAAATCTAATTGCATCACAAATTGACAACACAAACTCTCAATTTGTTGGCTAATTGTGAAGATAATAACTAAACTAGTTAGTGGAAAAATCCAAACTTTCAAAAATCAATTTTAAATCCAATTTTAAATGAATTTCCAAAATTGAATTTAAAATCAATTTTTAAAATTTAAAATTAATTAATTAAATAAATAATAATTTTATATTTAATTAATTAAATATAATATTATTTTAATATTAAATAATAAAATAATATTATTTTTTCACTTATCCCGATTTTTTTAAAAAACCGATATGAATCCCTATTCATATAATTAATATTTAAATCATATTTGAACATTTAAAAAAGATAATAAAAAAGGTAAAAACAATATCAAAATAATATGATTTTTTATATATATAAAAAAGGTAAAATTGCTTAGATATGGAATTTTGATTTCAAGATTTGAACATTTAAAAAAGGTAAAGAAAAAGAAAGATAATAAACATCTTTAACTAAATCAATCAGAATTTGAATACAATACCAAAAATAAAACCCTTGGATTATAAGTTGTTCACTCAAATCTTAAAAAATATTAAAGAAAGACCCATATAAGGGTTCCAAAATCGAACATAAATAAATGTATATCAAAATATGACGAATTTGTAATACAAATTTGATTATAAAACTGTACTAAAAAAAGAGGAAAAAAATAGATGAAATACCTTATTTGATGATTTGGTTGTCACTTGAAAAAAAAATCATTCGATTAAAGAGACACACAAAAAAATACAAACTTATTGGGTGTTCCAAGATATATATGAAAATAAAATAAAATTGTAAACTTATTGATTGTATTTCAAAATATCCCATAAACAAATCTGTACACATCATAAAATTAAGAGATATGACAAACAATACTTTAAAAAGAGAAAAACAAATGAAATACCTTATTTAATAATACGTTTGTTGCGGTCAAATCTCTTGAAAAAGAAAACCCTAGTGAATAAAGAGATACAAACCAAATAATACACGAAAAGAAAACTTATTAGTTGTTCCAAAATCTATATGAAAATAAAAGAAATTATAAAATTGTTGAATTTATTTCGAAATTTCCCACTAAAAAATTTAGACACATTAAAAGAGAAAATAAATATATGAAATACTTTATTTGATAATAACTTTTCTACCGTACAAAAGCTCTTAAAAAAACCTTAGTGATTAAAGAGAAACACATATAAAGATACACAAAAACTACAATCATTATATGCTTCACTAAAAAATATAGATAATACACCTTCCTTCTTTTTTCACTGTTGTCAAATGTGTAGATTTCTATATTATACATTTTACTTTCTACGTTATTTTTTGTAGAATTGCTTAATGAAAAGATATATTTTATTGGAGAAGATACTATGCATTGCCCTTAAATAAGTGGCAATCATCAAATGGTAGTTACTTTCTATCTTTGCTTGACGAAAAGATGTGTTTTAATCGGGGTGAAGGATAAAATGAAGCGCAAAATGGGGAGAAAAGATTTTCCCTCATTGCCTCTTTTAATATAACTAGTGTATTACTACGTGCTTTTGCACGTATATTGTGTATAAATACAATTACATAAATTTATTAATTTTGTTATATGTTCTAACACTTTTTAATTTAACCTCTCATTGTTGACAAATATTGAAGTTGGAAATGTCAATAAATTTATGTGACATAAAGCTTGTTGAATGAGTATGATTCAAATTTTAAAGAAATTAGTAGAAGTTTTATTTTTTCTTTTTATCTTGAATGACATTTTTCCCTCTCTACCAATTCACTAAGTATTGTACGAAAGAAACTTTATTTTAGTTGTCGAACAATATTAAAACACGTAATGAAAATTAATTTTAAATGGAATGTTTTTAGGAAAATTACTATAAACAGAAAAAATATCAAACTATTTACAAATATAGAAAAAATTTACTGACCGCGTTAGAATTCTATCGCTTTCTATCGCTCAAGCAAATAAATTCTTCGCTTTTTTTTTGTTTGAGCGATAGAAAGCGATAGAATTCTATCGTGGTCTATCACTGATAGACTGTAAAAATTTTCTATATTTGTAAATAGTTTGACTCATTTTTCTATATTTGAAAACAACTCATGTTTTTATATAATAAGAAATACATTTAATTCCCATTAAAAAAAACTACATTTAACTTTTTAAATAATAAAGGCTAACCTAAAAAGGATCCTAACGTAGACTAAAATATATATTCGGGTATTTCAAAGTTTATATTTTCTAAAAAAGGTAAATAACTTTTTAAAAAATACTCTCAAACAAATAACTTTTAAAAAATAAAGCATTATTGTTTCAATTAATTAATGTAATAGCACTTAAAAATAACTTTTGAAAAAAAAAAATATTTATGGATATTTATGAATATCAGCTAACTTTCGCAAAATGCTTTAAAAAAAAAGATTCAAGATAATTTTTAAATAACTTTCCTAAAAAGATTTTTGGAGTTAATCAAATTCTTATTTTATAGTATGTTTGTTAATTAATTTTTCCAAATGGGCATCTTAGAAAAGCAACTTTCTACATTGAAACATGCTAAGTTATCTATTTTTACCATAAACTTAATTTTAATATTATTAAAATGCACTTCAAATTTAAATAAGTGTTGCAATTTAAATAAGTTGTAAGCCTTTGTTACAATAATGGTTTAAAAATCAAAGTACATAACAAAATTGATAGAGTTATATTACTGTTCTCCTAAATTTTCAATCTCTTTGTATTTGTTCATCAGCATTTCTCTGGCAAAATCTCCCGACTTCCTGACTGATCTCTTCCCCGACTCTCTCACTGCAACAACTTCTTTCATTGATTATTGATACAAATTTAGACATGAATACTTTGATATTATAATATTTTAAATTTCTTGTGAGATATTTTAAAGGTCATATGTTTCAATATATATAATAGTGATGACAATAATAAGTAATTTGGCAACTGATTATGTATTTAACACCAGTTACAAACTTAATGTTGCATACTCAATACCACAAAATTGTTAGGTTGTTGGCAATCCAAGGGAGGAGTATGGTATGGATATATTTGGAATTCACTAAAAGTTTAAGGGGTAAAATTGACTAAAAATGTTTTTAATATATATTATAGATTATAGATAAACAATCAATCATTTATCAAATATATGTTCATGTAGCAAAGGCGAATAAATGGATGGTTTCATTTCTAAATAAAACAAATTTAAATTGAAAAACATACCCAGATTTTTTTATCGGCGGTTGCAAAACATATGAATGTAGTTTATATACGATTTAGTAATACTTCTCCAATTGGTAATTTTTATACAAATAGAGAATCTATTTAACATATACTTTGTAAAAGAATACCCAAAAATTAACTTCCTACTATTAGAGCATACTGAACAATGTTTTATAGAGGCTTCTGAAGCGTAAATAGTTTCCTTTTGACGAGGCGTGATTGCAGTAGCTCTTAGTTTCCGATGAGACAATGGCAGCAATGAGAAGAAGTTTTTGGTGAGCGTGATTGAAACAATTGTAACTCTCCCATTTGGGAGTTGAAGAAGACAATGAAGGTATCACTCATGGGATGAAATCTCCGAAAAAATTGGAGTTTCTATTGTGTGGATGAAATCTCCAAACTATTTTGTTGGTTGAAAGGAAAATTTTCCATATTTGATTTTGAACCCAAGAATGATTTTGAAAAGTATAAATGGTGTGTGAATTTTCCATATTCGCTTCTGAGATGGTTGAAGGGTAAATAGGCCAAGATTCAAATTCTGAGATGGTTGCCTTTGCAATTGAGTCCCCTTCCCTTTGATTGAGATAATTGCCTGCCTCTATATGAACAAGTATTCTGCAAATAATCAACCAAATCATCATTACAAATTCCATGGACTTAATTGTGAGCAACATATACAACGGTCCACAATCATTTCATACAAAGCCATGAAAATTTAAATCCAGCCTTCAGATCTTAAACTTGAGTAACTAGAAAGATTAAAAGGTAACCTAGCTGTAAAACAAGTAACCTACTGTAAAAACAAGAGTTAAAGGATTTCCAACGAAATCAACCTGTAGTTGGTCTTGCTCGAATTTTTTACTTTCACCTTGATATTTAGAATTTTGTTTGATACACTCTTCCCCATCTCCTTCCTTGGATTTTTCTTCTTCGCTCGAGACTACTTCCAAATCATCATCTTCAAATTCTCCTATTTCTTCTACTTCGTTCATATGATTTTTGTCCCAGTCACCTCCATCAACTACATGGGTCTATCTTCAAGATTTATTATTTGAAAATTTTCAAACCAAGATTCCCTTGTTTTTTCTTCCGTGTGCAAAATTAATTCTTTCTTGAACTCTTGCAAAATGAATTGATAACTGATCTATACTTGGAATCATTTTCTCCAATGAACGTTGTAGTTTTTTTGACGTTTTCTTTATTTTCTCCAATGCTACAGGATCAAAGTACATCTTATTGGATTTTTTTAACATGTTTCAGTCTCATAGTAGGTACAGGACCGATTCATTGATTTTTTTTAATAGGAATCAGCCTTTCTTGGATGTGTTTCATAAACAAATGAGTAATTTCGAACCTTGAACGTTCTTCTTGGCTGGTAAAAATCCATTCTTGATGATTTTTTAATTTTCTTCTTTCCTATCTTAAATTTTAAAGGGTTCCCAAAATATATGTGGGTTGTTCGGCAACGAGCACAACAGTCAAAGCTCCCTCTTGTGATCAACGTCATCAAGAGTTTCCTGATCTTCCAACGGCAACGGTCAACATTGGCCCAAACGATTGCTCTGATACCAAATTGATGTAGCCTAAGTAGCCTCAAAGAGTAATCCTCCAAGAATCAAGCTTGTGAAATTTTGATTAGAATGATCCGGTGTCTCATACAAAAGGGAAAAAACTCATTTATAGGGTTTGTTATAAGTGGGGTAAAGGGGCCTAACCTAGAATATTACCCCATTAACTTTATTCTTCCTTCATCACCATACCTCCTCCTTTTAAGTCCCCTCAATACCACGGATGATTGGACTTTGATAGGTGATTACAAGTTGAAATTTTACCCCAGAATACGCAAAACTCCATGAAAGATAATATGATCAGCTCCAATTATGGATGGATTGGAATTCTAGACCTCCCACCACACATCTAGAATGAAAGCGCCTTCAGCTATATTGGAAACCGGTGTGGAGGTTACAGAGTCACAACCAACCTTACCTCTCGAAAAATCCATCCAATAGAGGCCTGGATTAAAATCAAACGCCCCCTACTCCCACCACAATTCTTTATCCCCTCCACTATTTTGCTTCCAACAGTGGTTACTGATGAAGAAGAAGTTTATATTAGACTAGTTTGTGAACCTCCACGTCAACGAACCGAAATTTCAACGGATGGCTGCCACTCATCTAATCAACTCCCAAAAAGAAATTTTGAAAACCGCCATTAGAGAGGACTGAATTACACTCCCCTAACCTAATCCCTGCAACGAAGTTAATTCACACACCAAGTTGACTGCTTTGGATCAATCGCCAAAAGTATTAGATGAGGTTTTAAAGGCATAGGAGACGAGGTGCTTGAGGCTAAGTTTGAAAGTGCACTTAAGGAAGAAATACAGAGTGGGATTAGTTTCCTTGGTTGATTAGGATTAAGATTAATTTCTTTAATTAATCAGGATTTGGATTAGTTTACTTTCCAATTCTCTATAAATAGAGGGATTGATTTCTTGTATTGATAACTTTGGATTCACAATAAAGACTTTGATTTTATTCTTGGAGAATTATCTCCTTTATTCCTTTAGGCTACATCAATTCGGTATCAGAGCAGACGCTTGAGCCAACATTGGTTGCCATTGATGGAAAATCGAAAAGCTCTTGGTGACGCAGATCACAGGAAAGGGCTGGTGTACTGCCAATGCTATAATTGAATTAAAATAATCTCTTCCTCATTTGAGGAGAGGAAAGCTTTATTTATAGAGGGAAAAACAGAGTATAGCTTCTGTTTTTACAACTGAATTACAAACAAATCATAACCAACTATTTAACTAACAAACTGAATTTCATTATTACACCCGGAGCTTTGTGAGTTGTGCCCATTGCTAAACACCGCACACCTAATTAGGGGGAACCCTTTAAATTCAAAAATAGCAAGAAGAAACGTCCAAGAATGGAGTTCTACAATGCTAGAAGAATGTACGAGTCCAAAAGATACTCTCTTGGTTATGAAAAATGACCCAGAAAGGTGGAAGCCTATTCAAGAGCACTTGTCACCTCCTACTACAGTTATCTTGAACCTAGCAAAGTATTCAATATATCCTACGTCAATCCTGAAGCAGTGGAAGAAATTAGAAAAGGAGTGACCAATGTTTGTTGTATCTTGAATAAAATGATGCAAAATTTGGAAGAATTTTCGAGACAAGACCTCAAAAAGGCTAGAACTATAAATATTAAGAGTAACACTCATGAAATTCAAAAACTCAGCCGAAGCTGACTGTGCAAGCAACAAGTGAAACAGAAAATTTAGAAGATTCAAGACTTGAGTGTGAAGGAGAGGTAAGCAAACACGTTGAAATTCAGGACTCGATTGTCAAGGGCATTGTAGCCGGCAAATAAGAAAAACCAATTGATAAAGAAAACCCAAACTCTCTTCTCTAAAAAAACAAAAAAAAAAAAAAAAAAAAAAAATGAAAACCCAAACTCAAAGTTGCACAATCTTTGCTTTCTAAACATGGGTAGTAGTAGGGTCAAACATTAGTAAGAAACTGTCCAGCTATATATGATGTTTAATTTCACGATGGAAGGCCCTCCCGGAGGTGGAACATGGCTTAGAGTGAATGTGAGATCAATCGAGATGGAGGCCACCTAGCTTGGTAAGCTAGTCGAGCAATCAACACCTTGAACTCGACTAGAAACCCTCAGCCATGACTTTCCCAAATTCAAGCCAAAGTCTTCAAAGAAACCTCCCATTTGAAAATTCAAGGTCAAACTCTCCCTATTTATTTCCATGTAGTGTTCTTGGACATTGCATCCTCTATACAACATTGAGTACCACTAGTTCCAGATGTAGAAAATCTTCCACAAGCATCAGACTAGGTACGCTCAGAATTACTCTTCAACTTCTATCCTTGTTTTCAAGACCATACCACAATTGGTGGTTGCTAACAAAGGTGGTTTCAAACCATCGTCTAGCTTCTTGGGAGATAAAGTTTGGGTAGCACTCCATTCAGTCAACACCATAACCAAGTAAAGGGAGAGCTCTGCCACCGTACGACCTTGATTGCTTGCATGGAAAACTTCTCTTGAACCTCAATTTGAGGCCCCTCCTTCTGCCCCATCATGTACATAACGATTTGCTGCTCCTCCTTTTTGCATCTAACCCCAATATTGAACTTCTCTTCACAATTCGAAGCATTAGACAGTCTTTCAGTTACCACCAGGTCAAGGCCTTTTATAGAGTTATTGTCCAAGACATCATTGGACAAGTGTTGTGGGAGAGGTTAACTTCATGCGTGGAGAAGGAATTTGTGTCAGGATCCCGATCCTCTGGACAGTTTCTCTTTCTCCTATAATTTCTTTTTTCCTTGTTTGCTAGACCCCTCTCCCTTCTAGTGAGTTTGTCTTCCATGCCTTTGGAGGATTAAGATTCCTAAGAAAGTGAAACTTTTTATTTAGTAAGTTTTACATGGACGTGTAACACTTTGAATCAGCTCAAGAGGAGGATGTCATCATTAATGGGTTCATTGTGACGTATTCTCTATCGGAAGGGGGAGGAAGACCTGAACCACATTCTTTGGAGATGCCAGTTCTCGCATTCTATTTGAAACTTGTTTTTCCAAACGTTTGGTTTGATGCATGCCCATCTTAGGGGCACCAAGAGATACGATCGGGAAGTTCCTCCTCCATCAGCTTTTTCGTGAAAATGGTTGTTTCTTGTGGTTGGCAGGGGTGTGTGCTATCATGTGGAATCTTCGGAAAAAAGGAACAATAAAGTGTTTAGAGGGTTGGATAAGGAGCTTAGTGAAGTTTGGGCCCTTATTAGGTTTCATGTTTCTCTTTGGGCTTCGACTTCAAATTTTTTTCTTTTTGGTAAGTATTCTATAGGCACTATTTTGCATGAACTCCCTCGCCACATTAAAGTGTTTGACACATGTTGGGCACAAACACGCTAGCCAAATTAAAGTATTCATGCTTCCTAAAGAACAATAGATCTTCAAAGAGGTTCAGAAATTGGGGAGGAGGCTTTGGAGCTAGTGAGATTCAATGTTCTCTATGGGCATTGGTCACTAGAGTTTTTGGTAATAATTATGATCCTGGTTATTTTCTGGATTGGAGTCCTTTTTTGTAGTTAATGTTGGACTCCCACCTTTTTGGGGCTTTTTTTAACGCTCTTGTATTCTTTCATTTTTTTTTCAATGAAAGCTTGGTTTCCTGCCAAAAAAAATAAAAAATAAAAAATGAATGATCATTCTTGTTTGATGTTAAGGAAACATTTGCATGAGCTCCCTTCCCAGAGAAAAGCAGAAAATGTAGCTCTCTTTTTTTTTTCTTTATATTGAGAAACAAATTTGATTGATGTAATACCAAGTTCAATGACCACTTCGAAAGACCTCGTGATGCGTCCTAAAATTTGTATCTATGGAGAAAAGAGGAAAAGAAAACATCACATATGATAATATTTAAGAAACTTTAATCGAGCCATGTTGAAGGCATGTTTGAGCTAAACAATTCGACCTTACATAAGTCCCCATGCTTCTTAGCTTTTTATCATAAGCATTGATGAAAGAAAAGGGAAAGCAAAAAACCAGTTTAGAGAGCACAGGGAGTATCTGAAGCCCTGAAATAGTGGAGTAAAAGGAGTTTACACAATTTACTATAAATTAGGGCAGTACTTTCTACTAGTAGTAGTTAGAGGTTCATAGAATAACGTAGAACTAGCTCAAATCTTAAAACAAATATGTAAAAACTAAAAATACTAAAGTGAAAATAAAACGAAAGACTTTATATAGCTTCTCAAATTCCCTGCAATTCAACTTTCAGCACTCATTTGAACTTTTTCAACAAACTTTTTTATATGAAGGTCTAAAGAAATGAAATAATCCGTCATACTATGAGAAACTACAAAAATTTACTTTTTCGGTATGTCTGTATTTGTGTTTTAGGGTGGGGTTAGGACTCTGCAACAAAATTATATATATCATTAACTAACTTGCCTGACAACAAAGAGAAAACAAGGATTAGCAAAAAGAAAAGGCCAAGGAAACTACACTCACATTTTAAGGAAATAAACACATGGAAACCAGATAAATACCTCTACTCACACTGCGTCCAAGGTTGTTATTTTCTTTAAGCGGGTCAATTATATTTAGATGCTTGAGGTTTGGCTCAGACCTCCCTGATGAAATTGAGCACATTTCCATGCAGTTTCTAACGAAGTCATCACTCAGCAATAGCTCATGACCACCATTTTCTAGTGTTTCAGCTGTACAAACCCACCATAAGTCATGAAAGCAAAGATTAACACATCCAATCTTATAGAAAAAATCATTCTTACCCACTATATCAGGTAGGGGTGTTCAAATAACCGACAACTCGAACAACCCGGACTACCTAACCCAAAATGTAAGAGTTGGGTTCGGTTAAACTTTTTCTATTTTTCTCGGGTTGGGTCGCGGGTTGGCTAAAAAAGAATTTGGGTTGACCCAACCCAACCCAAATTTTATATATATATATATATATATATTTCTCTTTGTTTAAAGTTTGATTACTTTAGATAGATGAATTTGTGAATTTTTAATATTTTTTTTTAGAATTGTTATGATGTTTGTCTTTGTTTAAAGTTTGTAACATTATAGATATTTGGTATTTAATATTTGAATTTTATGAGATATTAGTTATTATTCATATGTGTTGTAGATAAATTTACGTTTTAAATTAAAAAGAAAAAAAATTTCTAACCCGACAACCCAACCCAACCTAACCTAAATTTTAAGGGTTGGGTTGGAGACTTTGTTCGGTTCTTTTGAGTTGCCAACCCAACCAACCTGAATTTTTGGATTAGTCCAAAGAACACACTCAACCTAACTCAACTCATGTACACCCCTAATATCAGGTTAGGAAGGTTTGCTGATGGGTCCATGCAGGCTGATACAACAATTTTCCCAATCAAATTTGCTGAAGTATTCCAAAAACCTATACAGGACCTATTTGAACAATCAAATCAGAATCAGATACTTAAGCTGACCTAAGGAAGTAAATAACTGAATATTGACTGTAAATGTTTACTCACAGAGCTATGCAAAGAACCATGAAAGAGATGGAAAATATACAGGACAAGTGTTTCCAAAGCATATGTTGATATCAGTCCATGGTGAGCACCAAGAATTTGATTTTTAATAGAACCAAGCTTTTATCAGAATAATGCTCTGTTTGAAGAGATGATCTTTACCAGCAAGACGATCAACCTGAACATCAAAATTTCCAACAACAAATCATACAACTTAACCCACCTAATATTTTAACTCAAGGATGACAGCTTAGAACTAAAAAAATAGTAGTTAGCCTTTCAATATACCTGTTCAAGAAAACACGGTGCAGAGACCTCCCAGCTGGTAGAATGATATATCTACTACTATATTCTGAACTATGCATTTCACAAGCTTAACCTGCCAACAGAAGTACAAACGTACAAACGTAGAAAAGGAAATCTTATACAACCTTAACTAGTAAAAACATTTTTAATTTAACAAGAAACACAACTTAAATCCAGAAACAAAAGTACGAACATCCATAATTACATTACATCATTGCATTGAAGATAGGATAGGCAGGAAATTGGTTATTAATTCAAAGTTCTATCCATGATACACCATATCCATGCAACTATGATATCAACAATGAAATGCTCGTAATCCATCACACAAAGAGGAGATAATAATATATATTGATAATTTAACGTGGACTTTAAACGTCGCCCTCCACAACTTACAGGGACTACAACGTTCAAACGGGGCAATAATCAACTTAAAAAGCTGTGTGATAGGGCCATAAGCGATTGACCCGACTAAGCATTCCTACTTTCTCTTTATAATTAAATTATATATTTTCCAGGCCCAATTAACACATATCAAGAACACTAAAAGCCAGAAACCATTCCAGAGTTTCTTGAGCTTTTCGAGTCAGACTAAAAGCGGGAACATTCTTTCTTTCTTTTGTTTTTTTAACAATTTTTTTATAATAGGTAGATCATGAGTTAAAATAAGAGTTAGAAATGCAATTATATATTGAACTGTTTATTGCAGCGTTTGAACCAATAATAAATACGATGCCATACTTTCTGGGGGGGATTATGACATAGATTGTTTAACCCAGAAAAATCTCGAGTCAAGACTCTTGACCACCAATTGACACAAGCTTGAAGCTGCTGTTGTTGTTGAATAATATGTTGGAACAAATCATACAAGCACCGCCTCTACCTTGCATAAATAATCTCAGAAGACATTCATCAGAGAACTATAGTAATGCCTCACCAGATTTCTATTATAAAGCCTATGTAATCATATGAAAAATTAATTCAAGCGAATGTTAAAGAAAAAACCATTAATTCCATGATCAACTTGTTTCTTTCCTTTCTTTCTTTCTTTCTTTCTTTTATGTGGATTGTGGAACCTCAGCATCGATGCAATGGCAGTCAAATCTATATCTCCATTTATTATTTATTGTTCCTTAAGAACAGCATAAACATCAGAAACCACAGCACTCTCGATGTTTGCACAGCAGATGGCAGTCAAATCTATATCTACATCCGGAAGATACGTTTTGAGTGGCACAGAACCATATGGATAATGAAGTCAAGTGAATCATATCGAATTGAAGCCCATGAAAAGTACAATCAGCTTAGCAATGCTTATCTTTAATTTAACGGAAACAAAACAATACTTTTAATGTATTTCATTCATGTGTCGAAAGCAGTTCAAATTACAAAGATAGACAGAAACAGCTACCACACAATACAACGGATATTCAACAACAGAGAAGTGCAATATCAATTTTATAAACACAATTCACTTGGAAAAGTTACCTCACATCCTATACGAGTTCTGATCAATCCTTGTACAATAGTCAATAATTTCCTGTATTATCTTCCAGACTTTCTGCACGCAGTCTAATTAAGATACTATGAATGCCCAGCGAAGGAACCATCAGATAGAGCAATCCTCAAGACCTAATTAAGTTTGTTTCATTATTCATAGGAAGCCAAGCTATGGTGAGGGTGGTCTTCCCTCTCCCATTCAAGATCAATATACATTCAAGTGTACAATATACAAGTCATTTATAGACAAAAATGTGAATGATAATAGAGATTTGAGCATCAACCCACAAAGAACTGCATATTATCATTGCCCTCCACTGGTGATAAATCCGTATATAATATGAACTGAAAACGATATAATTGGGAAAAAGAAACCCTCGTGGCTTCATGCATTCGTCATTTTGCCAAACAAAGTACCGTGAAAGAACAAAGAAGATACATTTCATCTCATTACAAGGCTTGAACATCCTCGCATACAAGGATGTCCATTATTCAGTGTTCACCAGAACACACACAGCTTACAGAAGATTCAACAAAGGGACCCAAGGGACTCTTAACGACTCTCGACCAGGGGAGCTTCTTTTGCAAAAATCTCACCAGCATATTTCCAATTTATAACCTTCCATATGTTCTTCAGATAGTCTGGTCTGACATTTTTGTACTGCACCATGAAAATTATCAAAACACTAAATAAGCAGGCAGCAAAATATAGTCACAGGTAATGGCTGCAGGCCAAATATGATGGATGGCGTTATAACATATATTACATTATAGCTTTTCAATATGTGCATTCATTTTCACCCCAATAAGAACCACATCAGACACAAGTTTCCTCCACAAGTTCCATTATCACCAAATTCCTACCCATGTCATGGATCATTACCAAGCAACCCAACCGCACTACATGATCTTAGCCAGATAGACACTTGGGAAAAACAAGAGCGAATCATACTACCAATAGATTGAAAATGGAAAACATTTACCTGCAAATAATATGCATGCTCCCAAACATCTATCCCAAGCAGAGGCACTAAAGCAGATCCTTTAGTCACAAGTGGATCCTGCAAAGAGTTGCATCACCCACATAACTTTCATTCAATATCTTATTTTAAATATAACCGAACAATAAGTTATAAATTCTACAAGCAAGTGATAAATATATATAAACAACAACAACAATAATAATAATAACCAGACTCCATTAAATGCTAGAGTAAGGCAATAATTGAGCAAATCAATTAGACTTCAGTAACATGGATATGGCTTTTAAGCAAATAAACTTAGAGATATACCTGATTGGCCGTGGTTTCAACCGATAGCTTCTTCAGTTCTTTATCCAGAGCAAGCCACTAGAAAGAACTCGAAAAAGCTTCAGTCAAACGTCTGTAGTATAATACGTGGTAGACAAAAATGAAAAAGCAAATAAATACGCGGAATAAAACATACCACCCATCCAGAGCCCTGTAAAGCAGCACCTTCTGCATTGACTCTCTGAATCAAGGCTTCAAGAGAACCGAACTGGGAATCGATGGCCCATCCTAGAGATCCCTTTGGAGGCTCACCACCCCCTTCCTGCAAATATATTACAGAAGAAAATAGTTAGAATGAAACATCAAGAAATTTGTGAATTAACCCAGAAATCGAATCAGAGTCGTAAGGATTGAGACTTACATGAATTGGAGCCAGATTATTCCAAAAAATCGAATGATTAATGTGACCTTAAAAAGAAAAGGATCGGTTAATAAGTTGAGAGATGGTATATATCTTAATCTACTCAATGAGTGTCGAACGATTTCCCAATTGAGTGACTCGATCTGATTTGAAGCATCATAGAAATGATAAAGTAAACTCATATCAAAGTCTGAAAATCAAAAGACGTTCAGAATTAAAAGAAAACCTCCGCCATTGAATTTGATGGCACTCTGCAATTTGACAACGGTGGAGGTGTGGCCTTTGTTAATGGCCTCGTGGAGTTGCTCAAGAGCCTTGTTGTAGTTGGTGATGTAGGCTTGATGGTGCTTCTGATGATGAAGCTGCATAATTTCGGCGTTGATGACGGGCTCAAGAGCGCCATAGTCATAAGGGAGGTCGGGCAAGGAGAAGGTCTGCAGGCCGCGGAAATGTCCAGACCCTAATGCTCCAGAAATTGTTGGCGTTAGGTTTTTCCTGCATAGACTACGAAGCGCCATTGTTGATAATCTCTCTCTCTCTCTCTCTCACGCACAAAGACCGCAGTTATCAGTATTGATCTCAGCTCCAGTCACCCAAAAATATTCATCGGCTGGCGGCGTCAGGTAGTCAAGTGAGTAATTTTATTTGTTAGATTTACAATTCACCAAATTAAGAGCTATTTTTCCAAAACATTTTTAAGTATCTATCCCCTAAATTTTGAGATAATTGTACGGTATAACCTTGGAATCTGCCCCATTTTTTATAACTGATGTTTGAAGTTCATATATTTGTATTCGGGGTATAGAGTTATTTTATTTGACTTCATATGTGAAGTGTATCTAGCGTAATTTTTTGAACTCTAAATAATTTACTTTTATAATGACTAATTATGTTTTGAAATTTTTTTATTCAATAATTATACCCATCTTTATTTGAATAAAATATAGATTGTAATTTTTTTTTAATGAAAAACAATTAACTCACTGCATTTCTGGCATGAATATGGTTAAATAAAATGGAGACCAAAGAGAAATTAAAATTTTTTATTCCTAAATTTTTTTCATGAATTTCATCATCATCATTATTTTCTTATTTCTTCTTGTTGTTGCTCTGTATTTTTCTTCTGTCATGGAATTTTTTTAATTGAATCTTCCTCATCATCTTAGCAACCAATGGACTACCACATTTCTTCAACAATTCAAATTCTAGATTTCGCCAATTCTTAAGGCTCACAAACATTTTTCATTTGTTAATGGATCAAATCCTATACCAGCTGCAACAATTCGTACTAAAGGACAAGCCTCTAGGGCAAATTCAGAGTTTGAAAAGTGGCATGAGTGTGATCAAGCCCTAATTTCTCTCATCAACACAACGCTATCTCAAACTACTGTTTAGTTTATTGTTGGAAGTCAGACATCACAAAAGGTACGGGGAAACACTTGAGAATCACTTTTCTTCGTCCTCTCATCAGAATATTGTAGGGCACAAGACAGAATTATATAGTATCTCTAAACAGTCTAGTGAATCAATATGTATGTTCAGCAAATCAAAATTATTTTGAATAAGTTTTGAGTTGTCTATATTATAATAGATTTTAAAGATCTTGTTATCTACTCAATTAATAGTAATCCTTCGATCTACAATATTTTTCGCAAGTCTCTCTGCACCCGATCTTAGAGTTCTACTTTTGATGAATTACATGTCTTACTAATAATAGAGGAATCAATTTTTGGAGAAACAGTTAAAGGTAGATAAATCCCTGTTTATTACTTCTCTTATTATGGTGGCTAATTTTGAAGGGTAATTGGAGAGGTTGTACTGATGGTAATTGTGGTTGGTGGAAGAGGTCATGGAATTGAAGGCAGAGGTTATGGTAATTCACCTTCTTTCAATTCGTTGGTTAGTCTTCGCATTCCTCTACTAATTCTAATCGTAATCAAACAAAGTCAATTGTCAAATCTGTTAAAAGTATGGACATAATGCACTAACTGCTATAATTGCATGAATGACTCATTTCAAGGAAGACATCTTCCTACCAAACTTGATGTCATGGTTGCTTCTACTAATGCAGTTAACTCTTTATCTTAAGAGTCTCAGGTATGGTTAACAAACATTGGGTGCAATGCTCATCTCATTCACGATCTAGCCAATCTCGACATCTCATCTCTTTTAGAATGGTGAATAAAATATTATGTAGGAAATGTTCATTCAGTTCCTATTACTCATCAAGGTTATGGTACTCTTTCTAGTTTCTACTTCCAAATCATCTTTTGTTTTGCCTAATCTTTTTCATGTTTCAAACATTTCAACCAATCTTATATTTGTTCATCAATTTTGTCTTGATAATCGTTGTCGATTCATCTTTGATGCTTCTTTCTTCACTATTTAGGTTCTAACTTCGACCAGAACTCTATTCCATAGACCCAATGTCATTGGTTTGTATCCTTTCTCAACAATTTCCATTCCAACAGCACAAGTACACCCTTCAGCCTTTGTAGGTACTCTTACTTATTTTCTTGGACTGGAAGTCAATTGCAAGTCTAATGGAATTCATGTTAACAAGCAAAGTATGCCTCAAATATTCTTTTCTTTTTTTTAGTACAATTGGAGGTAAGGGGATTTTGACCCATATACCTCTGATATTCTTGACAGGTTTGGAATGACAAATGCAAATTCTTGTGTATTACCCCATGCTTTGTATCTTCTCATCATATTACCTCTCCACTTTCTAATGTTGAAGATGTCAAGGCTTATATGTCCATAGACAAAATTATGAATTTGATTTTTATTTAATTTTCAAATTAAATATTACAAGTTTGCAAGTTTGGAGGCCTAATGTTAAAAAATGTATAAATTTGAGGGTTCAGTTTTTATCATTAAAGGTTTGGGAGGCCAATTTATTTGCATCCTTTATTATGTGGATTTTTTTTTTTTTTTTTTTTTTTTTTTCAGTCCAACCCTTTCAACCTTCCTCTTTGTCCTCCCCTAATGGATGGATGTTCACTTTATACGAGAAATTGGTGAAAGGCATGAAAGGAGGAAGTTAAAATTAGTGGAAAATAGAGGAAAGAAAGAAGAAAGTGAACACACTTGGTGAGAATTTTGGATAAGAAGAAAAGGAGAGAGAGTTGTAACGATCCGAATTTCTAAGACTACTAACATGACCATTACTTCATGCATGCATAAATTTCAAAGCAAACTGTTAAATGAAATCAAACTAATTTCATAAAAATAAATAACTTTAATAAAATAAATATTCAAATAGCTTAAAACCTTTACTCGAAGTCCTCCTAGAAATAATAGTAAAAAACAAAAAAAAAAAAATTAGAAGTTTCATGAATGCAAATAGTGAAACTCTAAATTCAAATATTTTAAAACTAACAATTAAACCATGAAAAAATGAACGAAAACTTTTGATTAGTACTACCGCCGCATAACAAGAAGAATCCTTCTTATAAGCATCATCACTCTGATAGGACAAAGTAGGCTGAAAGAACCAGTGTTAGTTTGTGAGGATAGTCTTCACTCTTATAAGCATCGAGACAAGGAATGATGACATTGCCAAGTCCCAAGAGATGCAAGAAAATGTCAGGGCCATCAAGTACCGAATTCGAATTTCGAATTCTAGGTCTAGGGCATTACAAAAGTAGACTTTTTTAGATATTTAGACCCATCTTGGTAACCATTTAGTTTTTTTATTTTTAATTTTTAAAAAATAAGTCTATAAACACATTTTCAACCATACTTTAAATTGAAATCCATATTCTAAACTTGCCACCGAACACATTACAAAATTAGTGAAACTTAAACAGTTCATAAAAATTCCATCACAAATACGACATATGCACCTAAGCTATCTTAACATCTTTATGATAATTCATTCCCCTTTTAAATTCATATCCAAATAGCACATTTATCCTTTTACATCACACCAAGAAAAAACGAACAAGAAACTTTGCCGTGCCATTGCAGTTCAAACTTCATGTCATACCCGTCCAGTGCAAGGTAAATTTGCTGAAACTAGCCCAGTCCTTACTACACTCCATCCAAGACGCCATTTAGAGCATCGAAAATTCGAGCAGATAATGTCTTATCAACGACACTAATTATAGTCCTTGACTCCTGGATTTTTATCACACCTGTAGTAGGGTCGTGTATGTGTATTACACGAACGTTGCTCGACTCGGCATCAGATATTTCTTGCTGCAGAGAACCCTCAATGCCCATCTTTGATAACACAGTCAGAAGCTTTTCCAAATCTGGCTGACCCCAGTGTATTAGTGGCCTCTGATCCGTGGCTACTTGCGTATTTTCAGGGAACAACTTGAATTTCCCACAATTTAATGAGAGCTCTCCTTTCAATCTTGTGATGTTTATATTTCCTTGATGCAACTTTCGCCAATAGAAACTCATAGCCGAGTCTGAAGCGATCTCTAATTCTAAACTGTCTTTCAAGTTTGGTATATGTAAGGTTTTGCCTTCAGAGTACGAAAAGACCGTGAATGATTCTGTATTTGTATTGATCAGCCGGCTCAAATCCTCAGGAAGCTACATAAGGTAAAACACAGGGGGAAGCAAATGTAGGTCCAGAAAATATATAAACTCAAGCATAATAAGAGATGATGAGTAAATAAATACACTACCACGGCAACTTTTGGCTGCAAGACCTTCAGCAACGGTCCTACCTTCTCCAGCCTTCAAAATAGGATATACAAGCGTAAGAAATAAGAAAACTAACCAATAGAACTCAAGAATTTCACGAGTTCAAAACCTTGAAGACAAACCAAGAGAAGATATTAGTTTTGGTCTCACTTCATGCCAAGTGTCCTATTAGAAGATCTCAACTCTACAGGAATCCTACAAACAATTGTTTGAAAGCTCCAAGTTTTTTAGTTTATTTTACAAACAAGTGAACTTTAATCTTCTCTTCAGGCAGAAATATAGATTATAGAAGATGGCATCAGATTTTTTTCCCTCAGAAGTAGGTGCGGGGGGAGGAAGAAAGGTCAAAGTGGAAGACCAAACATATTGAAGCAAATAAAGCAACTCATTCTGTATGTGCACAAGAATATTGGACTAGAGAAAACGAGGATAAAAATGAACCATACTTTATACCAGATTGGAATGAACATTGAAGGACCTTCATAGTCATTGGCTTAAACGGTAAGAGAGCAAGCTCAACATCAAGTCCCTTCTGCATATTATGTGTGGAGTATTAACATCAAAGCCACTGAAGATATGTACTCTTGGAAGTAAAAAACAATAGTAAGTGCGTAGAATCACAAGCACCTCTAGAACAAGTAAAGAGCTAGGATCCCCACACCAACGACGGAGCAAGTGGACCACCGGACCAAGTCGTAAGCTCCAGTGAGGACAAAATACAATGCATGGTTCCTGCCAGTTTATTCTACAGAGAGTCCAATTCTCAAAGTTTATCATGGTCCAAAACAAAAGTTACTCGTAAAACTTTATGCCTCTAAGCTGTTAACATTTATTTATAATAAACAGAAAAAGGTTTGTACAAGATTTGAAAATAATTAATTCACTCCACATAGTAAACCAGTTCACAATCCGACCTCCTTGACTCTAATTCTGATAACTGGTAGGATAAAAAAAGACTTCAAAGGCACATACTAGATAGTCCTACATTCCTAAGTATTCATCTTAATTACTCCGGTTCTTAAAAAACTAAATGAAAATTGAACTACCACAATTGTAAAATTGAAAGTACATGTCACAGCATGAAATTTATAGATTGTTTGTTGTGTTTGCGTATGAAGGTGAGAATAAAGCTAAGGCTAAACCATACAATAATTTGGGTGAATGAACGGCAGGAAAGACGTGAAGCTTTTTCTCTTTAAGGAGCTCGACAAATGCAAACATCGGCTCTCCAGAAAATAACTGCAACACCAACCATTACGTAAGAGCAACATTATATCCCTCTAATTTGACTAAACGCTCCAAGTACATTGAAACAAGTAAACAAAAAAGTTCAAACCTTTTGTTGTCTTTGCTTGCATAACCATTCTGGTATAACATTGGCAAATGCCAACAACTCCTCAGCTACAGAAGAAATAAAATATATAGGAACCTACACAATTTAATTGCATATTCAGTGTGTAGAAAGGAACCAACAAATATATAAACTAAGCTTATGCTCTACAGCTCTAATGATATATACCCTCTCTATCCTCTAAAGCTCTTACCTTCATTCATGTCAATTATTCAAAGTTTGCTCAATCAGCTAACTGAGGATATCAGCTCTTGATGGACTTCTAAAAAAATAACAAGATATGTGGAACTAGTTGTTTTTCTTTAAAATACAAATAAGCCAGGGTGGTTAGATGAATGGATTTACATTTCAGACTATTATAGCTTACATTTGAATTTTGGAGAGTGCTGTTTAAATTTAAAAAAGAAAAAAGGAAAAAGAGTTTATTAACCTTCAGATTTGAATAATCTAGTGAAGCTGATATCTGCTCCAGAAGTTGCAGGGTTACACCAAGTCGATTGATAGGAATAAGGACTGAACCACCAGATTCAACAGACTGGATAGCACAAGAACAGATAAAAGAAAGTTTTTCTGATTCTTCCACGGTCTCAGCAGGATCACTCAATAAATTAGCCAAAGTTTCCTCATTACTACTAAATAACACAAAAACATACCCTCAGGAAAAATATTTGATGAATTATCCAAAAGAGAGAAAAATACTATAGACTTTTAGTCCAAGATACAATTTCAAAGAAGCATAAAATACCCGAGCGGCAATAAGTTGTTGTCTATAAGTGGTACACTTGTGTCGTTCTCTATGTCATTCATAAGTTCCAGAGATGAGAAATCAGAATAAATAATTGTCTCCTCCTGAAGAGCAAGGTAATTAAAATCCATTGCATTGGAGGAAAAAAAGATAGAACTTGAAATATATGCAATGTCCCTCTTTGGGCAATTAATAGTCCAGTTACAAGCGCCAATTTCAAGACCAGAGCTGAATGCCTTTATCACTAGTGCACCGTTATAGCATGCTTCTTCACCATATCTAAGAGTTTCAACCTTCTGCAAGCAATCCTTCACGTCAGCTGCACTGAGAAAAAGACCCTTTATTACATCCAAGGACATTTATGAACAGTAAGTGAGAGCATAAATGCATTGATTTTGAGTTGCGACTTCCTTACTTTAGTGTCTTTGGTAATTAACTTAAAAGCTCCTATCAAAAGAATATATTGAAACGCAACATACATATGATTGATTCAACACCCCAATTGAGAGAAAGTAGAAAAACACAAGTTTCATAAGACTCCAAAATTAAAGTTAGGAAAGCAAAAGAAAATGCTATCCAACGAAAGGAATCTTCACTCCATAACAGGCCGTGGAGCTAATAGAATTCTGAAACGACTCCCACAAGAAGATATGGTTAGCATTTTCCATGTTGCCTCTGGAAAGAAATTGCAATTTGATTGATTCATCTTCAATTTTATCATCAGTAGAGGCCTCCATGGAACAAAATCCAAGGGAAGACTTCAATTTCTCTTTGGTCTTTTTTTTTTTTTTATATCCGTGAGTGTCCAGGCCAGCTTACGCGCATCTCGACTAATCTTACGGGACAACCCACCTGACCCTACAACATTTGGGTGTCAAAGAAACTCGTAGGAAATTTATTCTTAGGTAGGTGGCCACCATAAATTGAACCCATGACCTCTTAGCCATATATTGAGACTTTGTCTCCTCTTTTACCACTAGGCCAACCCATGATGGTTGGCTTTCTTTGGTCATTTACCTTTCCAAACCATAGTAAACAGATCCTCAGCATATAGAAGTCCTAGAAAAACTATTGGAAACTATCTGACAAGGAAATAAGCTTAAAGGATTGAGAGACTATATTCTCTTGTCTTCGACAGGAGAAAAAGCCACCAAGCCACTTGTTCATCAGTTGTCATTTTGCCAACAGATTGTGGAAGGAGATCACTCATTCCTTTGGATGGCTGACTGCCCTACCTAATGAGATTATCAACCTCCTTACTTACACCCTCACAGGCCACCCCTGCATCAATGGCAAAAGAACCATGTGGATGCACCTTATTAGGGCCTTTTTGTGGAGCATTTGGATGGAACAGAACAACCGTCTCTTAAATGAAAAAGGAAGCACTTTTGATAGATTTTTTGAATATGTTATCTTTCTTGCTATGACTAAGTGCAAATATACATCTTTCTATAGCTCTTATAATAGTAGTTCCTCCCTTTTGACCAATTGGAGAAGTCTTCTGTTTTGTGTGTGTGAGAGAAAGAGAGAGACCCAATCGGAGTTCAACAAATGAACCATGGGAAATTTGCTTTTGGATATATTCAGCAAGCAGACTATCAGACACCCAATGTTCAAGCCAAAACCTAACTCCAATCCCAGTCCCAATAGTATTTCTCTTCCTCAAGTCTTTAAGGCTGGAAATAGAATTCCAAGAACTTCGGGAAAATGATAGGTTTCTTCACTTTGGATTCCACCCAAGGAGGTCTTCTCCATGAATGATGAATACCTCCGCCAGCCTACACCATAGTCCATAACTCTCTAGATTCTCCGTAACCATTTTTAAAACAAGGTGAAGTTCCTTTTATGGATGCTCCCAAAACCAGACCATCTTTAGCAATCAGGACACCTCAGGGGAGCAATTTACCCCCAGATGAGAACCAGAACTAGACCCTTCGTGTAAAGCATACCTAGGAGCTCCGTCAACCAACTTGGTGATGAAAATGGGCCCCCACAAAGCAGGATAGTTGGTACTTGGTAGGGTAGTAGAAAGATTGGAGAGGACTGCTTTAAAGTTGAGCCAGCCCTAATTTCCTTTCTCAATAACAAGGTCCCAAAAGGCTTTGGCTTCAAGGATTCCCACCAAAGGAAGACCAAAATAATGTCACGGTAATTATATGCAACAGAACAAAAAAAATGCAGTATACGATCAGAGTGCAAGTCATGATACCACAATTGTAATTTGTAAGCTTCCAACCAACAATAGCAAGATGACAGAGTGATTCTTACGACAAAGATAGAGAAATGTTTCACAAACACCATCAAAGAAAAAGTATACCAAAAAAAATTATAAATCAAAGAAAATTCTTTAATTTCCATTGGTCATAGACAAGATCCACAATGGTACAATATGAAAATGATGCTCAGTTATTAAAAAAAATAATAAAATGATGAAAAATAAAAAAATAAAACTGTGTCAATCAGAATAAACAGGCACCCAACCACCAAGATCTCCATCTAATTACTTTTGTTTCTATTTTTGTCTTTCCGGCTTGTCTCTAAAAGGCCTATGTAAAGTATTCAAAGAAATACTAAATAACTAAGTTACCTGTACATGGGCATCCAACCCCCAAAATCTGATCCATCCTGCCCAAAAGCCACTTCTCTTACCGCAGGATGAAGCAGCTTTAGCTCTTCCTGCCTCATCCACTGCGAGACAGCATCATCTTCAGATCCATAAAACTGTTTGAATTCCATATGCATTGCAACAAGGTCATCCATCATAATTTTTCCGAGTCTTGTAGTTGCTTCTGTCGCATATATCTATGACAAGCCAATGAAAAGTATGTGAAATCGAGTTTTCACAGCACTAACTTATCATGACCACACAAGATCCAATGCAAAGAAAATAGTAGCATCTACCTTTGCAGAGAACCCCTTCTCTCGAGTCAAAAAGGGCAGTCCTAACATGCCCATTGGACTAGAAATCAAAACAATATTAGTGAAAGATGGGTTCCAGAGGCACAAGTTCTTAATGATTTTGTAGCAAGGCTCCGCTTTTATCAAAGAACCCACATCAAGTGGCTTTTCAGTTTTCTCCTCAGACACATTTTCCAAATTGAGAGAACCTTGGCCCGGATGACTTGATAGTTCTTTATCTGAAAGAACATCAAAATTAAAAGGAACAGGGGAGAAGATAGGGAGAGCTGAAAAGTCCACAGGACAGTCAAATTGGATTCGAAACCCACAAATATTGAGCATATGACATGGTGGGAAATAGAAACATCCACCTTTGCTTAAACAAGTCTGAAACGGAAAAAGAAAAAAAAAATTATTATTATTATTATTAAAAATTACTTTCCATGAACTCAAATGTATGCAAGCATTGAACTAATATAGCAGATATTAAGAAGCAACTTACAAATTCCATGAGAATCAAGAGAAGTCAAACTTGTCGTCGATGCACTCACAATTAGGGTAAAACAGCCTACATGAGCAAATAAGTACAGAAATTTAAAAACCACCAATAGAAACCATCATAATATGCTTATCCAGCCTCCAGGAAAGAACTAATTTAAAAAATGGCACAAACATGGGTGTTCTACATCTATTATATTTTCCAAAATTTGGTAAGCAAACTTTCATTGAATGAATGAAATGTACAAGAAACCAAAAAGGGATAAAAAAAAAAAAAGATTACTAATACACGAACTGAGTAATCTATGCCATATAATTTTTATTCAGAGGATCTTCAATCCCACAAGGAATTTTTAATTAATAAGTCAATAATTATATTATCTAATCGATCAAAATCTTTGTCAGTTATGGAAAGTCAACCAAGAAACTGGTAAACCCGAAGGCACACAATCTTGAATATACATGGCTACTAATAAGAGGGTAATTGCCACTAAACTGAATCTAGCATGTAACATGCAATAAAGGGTCCCACAACATCAATACTTATCATAATAACTCATGAAATTCATAGCGCCTACTTGTAATCTTAATGATTTGGAGATCATCGAATGGGTGTCCTTATCTAATCTTTTGTCTTCTGTTAGATTTTTCCTTTCTCCTGATACATGGACCTAGCCTATTGATCATTCTAAGTATTATACTGTTAAATCCCTAATAGCTGATTTGGTGGATACAGTTGATCCTCTCTTGAAGGATCTTTATAGTGTCATTTGGAAGGATCTAATATCTCAAGAAAATCACAAAATATTTATGTGGGAGTTGTTAATACTACTGATCGTTTACAAAGGAGAATGCCTTATATGCACCATTCTCCTTCTTGGTGCTATATGTGCCAATGACATGTCAAGTCTCCAGCTCATCTTTTTATGCAATGTTCCTTTGCATCTCGTTTCTAGCATATTATTTTCAAGGCTTTTAGATGGTTGCTTTCTTGTTCTAATAATATTTTTGATCTTATGCTTCTTTTGGTGATACTAAGAAGACGATTTGGTTGACTCTTTTGTGCGCCTTTTTTTGGACTTTGTGGGGTGAACGCAATGGCCGTCTTTTAAGACTCTTTCTCCTCTTTTGATCATGTTATGGATTCACTTTTGTCTACTGCATTTTATTGGCGCAAAAATAAGCACCTCTTTTGTCATTTCAACTTATCTTTTTAAAAAAAAAATTAAATTAAAACAACTGTGCGCGTTTTGGTTGACTCTTTTGTGATTCGATGCGCGTTTTTTGTGCTCGTTTTGGTTGAATCTTTTTGTGCGCAAGTGAGAGAGAACTGATTCGGTGGTACTAAGAAGACGACGTTTTTTGGCTTTGTGGGGTGAATGCAATGGCCATCTTTTCAAATTCTTTCTCCTCTTTTGATCATACTACTGATCGTTTACAAAGGAGAATGCCTTATATGCACCATTCTCCTTCTTGGTGCTATATGTGCCAATGACATGTCAAGTCTCCAGCTCATCTTTTTATGCAATGTTCCTTTGCATCTCGTTTCTAGCATATTATTTTCAAGGCTTTTAGATGGTTGCTTTCTTGTTCTAATAATATTTTTGATCTTATGCTTCTTTTGGTGATACTAAGAAGACGATTTGGTTGACTCTTTTGTGCGCCTTTTTTTGGACTTTGTGGGGTGAACGCAATGGCCGTCTTTTAAGACTCTTTCTCCTCTTTTGATCATGTTATGGATTCACTTTTGTCTACTGCATTTTATTGGCGCAAAAATAAGCACCTCTTTTGTCATTTCAACTTATCTTTTTTAAAAAAAAAAATTAAATTAAAACAACTGTGCGCGTTTTGGTTGACTCTTTTGTGATTCGATGCGCGTTTTTTGTGCTCGTTTTGGTTGAATCTTTTTGTGCGCAAGTGAGAGAGAACTGATTCGGTGGTACTAAGAAGACGACGTTTTTTGGCTTTGTGGGGTGAATGCAATGGCCATCTTTTCAAATTCTTTCTCCTCTTTTGATCATTTTATGGATTCAACTTTGTCTACTGTATTTTATTAGTACAAAAATAAGCACCTCTTTTGTCATTTCCGCTTATCTTTTTCTAAAAAAAAATATTAAAACAATTGCTTTCATTGAGAAAAAATAAAAGAACACAAGGGCAAACAAAAACCATTCCAAACAGATCTTGCACTCTGACACGTGACACTCCCATAGAAGGTGATCCATCTGCCTTTCGTCAAAGGATGCAGCAAAAAGGACCCATTAACAAATGCATCTTTCTCAAAAGCCTATCCGTCATAATCACACGACCAAAATTAAAATAATTTTAGTCTCCATGGCAAAAAGGAGACTAAATAAGAATTAAAATATTTAAAAAAAAGAGAAGTGAATTTGTCCCTGGCAAATTATAATTAGACAACTTGTAGGATGTAGGATGAATACAAATAGATGCACCTCAATAGACACCAAATTATTTTTCTAACTATTTTCTAATTTAACATATGAGAGTTGTTGAAATTAAAACTCACCTTGTCCCAAAGGCCATCAGAAGCAATGATCAAGAAATGACAATCATCCTCGATCTTCATCACTCTCGTCTCCGGCTCCGATATCACCCACTGTTTCAGATGCTCGTCTCCGATGGCTCGAGATACAGCCAGTGTTCCTTGAACTCTCCATCCACCACGGCAACAATCTACATAACCGCCCTAAATATAGCACAAAATTAATTAATTAATTATCAACTACAAATCCTTCAAATATTTCCATTCGATTTCTAATAATGGCTTCCGATTCCTACCGATTTTTCTCGTCTCCTCTGCACGCCCGGTAATCGGCTATTAGGGCTTCTACTTATTCTGCGTTTTATTGGTGCAAAAATAAGCACCCCAAACGGCTGATCGGTCGGAGGGAACTGTCGGCGTCGGACTTGGTCGGAGGGCGCTGACGGGCGGCGGTCGTCGGAGGTTAAGGGCGGTGCTGGTGCAGATGCAGGCGTGAACGAGTGTGAGAGAACTGATTTGGAGAGGGGAAATAGAGTGTTTTTGGGATGGGTTGGGTTGAAACGCTTTTTAATCTATTTTTTATCAAATAATTCTTATTAAATAATAATGAATCTAATTTAACTTAATCATGAAATATTTGAACTGAGTTGGTTCGGATTACTCGGTCATTGATATACATTTTTATTTTAAAAATATATAAAATGTTAATATATGCGAATTTTATTTAATTATGTGTAATTAACAACTCAATTTCAAGTTATATTATAAATTTTTCTTTTCAAAGTGTAAAAAATTGTATTTTGGAGTGGTTGAAGAATAAATTATCCAAAACAATCATGATATTTAATAAAAATAAAATAAATATATGTATTTATAATTATATTATAAGTAAAATAAAATATACTTTTTAAACTTAATACTAAGTTCAGGTTGGCTCGGGTTGAGTTGGGTTATTGTAGGTGAACCTATGAATCAACCCATTGATTTTTCATTTATTTGAATCCAACCCAACCGGTTGGGTTGGGTTGATCGATTTTTTCTGGTCATCGGAATTTTTGAACACCCTTAGAGCGAAATATCGAGAGAGCGTGTGTAAGTGAGAGACGAATGAGAGGGACTTGGGACTACGAGAAAGAGGCTAACGGCGGAGGGTGGACTAAATTATACAAAATCTCATTCAAATTCAAAATCTCATTTAAATTCAGCTTTGTACTTTTTGTGGAAAAAAAAACATCCAAAGTTTCAAAAGTTTCAAAAACATCCTTAAACTTTCAAAAAGAGTTAAAAAAAATACATTTATCATTAATTTTAGATAGAAATCTTTAGGAGTGTTTGAGGTAAGGAATGGATTAGTGAGAAGTAAAGAGTTATGAACTCTAGGGAGTTGTGAACTCCTGGGACCCATAGTTAAGGAGTCGATAAGATATAAAATTGATATATTTTATGTTAAAAAAAATTGATGCGTTTTAGTAGTAGAACCCACCAATCCGCTCGAAGACTGAAGTTCACAAACTCCTACTTAACTACTCTTATTCTCCAACTCCTTGGGCAAATCACACCCTTAGAGGTCATTTGGTTGGAAAGTTTTCTACATGGAAATTTACACATGCAATGCAAACCTCATGTTTGTTTTACAATTTTTAACAGGTTGCTTGAAAATAAGTTATGACATCGTCATTTTTCACACAAGGGTTTTTCTTTTCCCTCCCAAAACTGTGACTTTTCTCTTTTTCCCTCTCCATCTATTTTTCATTTTATATCTATAATTTCATTTTAAATATAGTTAATTAGTTAATTAATTAATTAATATTAATTTAACAAAATTAATATAAATGTTTATTTTAATAAATCAATGATAAGGTAAATTATTATAAATGGAAAAAATATCAAACTATTTACAAATATAGAAAATTTTCATTGTCTATCAACGTTAGCGACCTTGATAGACCGTGCGGATAGACAATTAAAATTTTCTATACTTGTAAATATTTTTGGTCATTTTTCTATATTTGAAAACAACCTTTTTCACTTTTTATATAATATATTGTTTATTAAAATATATTTTCTTATATTATTTAATTAAAATTAAAACTACTATTATTGAACTTAATTAGTAATTAAGTATTATATTATAATTAATATGATGTTCATTAAATATATTTATTGGTTGATTTTAGTTCTAAATTAGGAAAATTATTATAAATAGAAAAAATATCAAACTATTTACAAATATAAAAAAAATTCATTATCTATCAACGATAGATTGCGATAGACTTTTGTTGTTCAAACGATAGAAGTTTATTGCGGTCTATCACTAATAAACACTAAAAAAAATTTATATTTGTAATTCGTTTGACTTATTTTTCTATATTTGAAAACAACCCTATAAATTACTCAATTTTAAAATATTCATACCTTATTATTGATGCTTAATTAATTTTTATCAATATATTGATTGATATTTATTGTTTAATTAATTAATCTATTATAATTATATAAGATTGTCATGCTTAATTTCATAAATTAAATACAAATATAATTTATGTACATAAAATTTTGATAGTGTTTCCTATGCACAACCAAACACAATTATTTTTTATTCCCAGACATCCTATTCTCAGACATCATATTCCCTGACATCATTTATTCTCAGGTATTTATAAAACCTTAAACTAAACGACTTTCAAGGGCATTTGGCGTGCAGATTTGGAATATTAAGCCTGGAAATGCTAAGCCTGAGGTTTAGGTAGTCTGGGTTTAAAAAAAAACTATGTTTGGAGTATAGGTTTAGGAATTTTAAGAAGCCTTTGTTTGGAGTGCACGCTTAGAAAATCAGGTATTAAAGTGCAGATTTATAAATCTTGAGTTGGTGAAATATTTTATTGTATCTAATCCGTGGTTAGATTTTAGATTAGTTTAAAATTGTCATCTTACTTATTTTAATATAGTTAAGTTTAAAATAAACAAAATTTCATATTTTTCAAATATAACTAAACTTAAACTTAAAATTGTGTTTCTTATATTTTGTAATTTTAAATTGACTAACTTAAATAGATGAAAAATTATAAATTTAATTTGTTTGAGTAACTTTTTTTAAATGATTATGTGAAAAATGAAATATATATTTAATTTGTATATAACCAAAATCAAATTGAATATCATACTATATTTTCTTTTGTCTTGAATAAATTTATTTTGTAGATTAAATATTTTTTTAATATGACTAATGTAAAAGTAACTATTATTTATTTTACTAATTTTAGCTTAGTAAATTATATTTCAAATTCAACTCAATTCAATTTAAAAAATTTAGAAGAATATTTATTTTTTTTTAAAAAAATTGAAATACAGATTTGACTAAAACTATAATTTTGTTTAATTTATTGTTTTAATAATTTGATATTTTAATTTTACTAAGTTTTAAAATAAAATTTCAATAACTCTTGTCACTTTAACTAATTTGAAAAGGATCAATATTTTTATCCTTAAAATTGAAATAAACTAGAATTTTAATCTTATTCAATTATTGAAAAATTATATATTTTTTAATCAAATGACATTTGTTATTCCTAAAGAAATTGAATTTTCAGCGGAAGTGATTTATCGCATTGTGGTTTCAATTACTCAATTATGAAACTTAAAGAAACAAAGAAAAAATAAAATAACAGGATAAACAACACGCTGTTTTAGAAGGAAAAGAAAAAACAAAGGGAACAAAAAGGAACTTACTCTTGATGAAAATCTTCCTTCAATTAGCAATTTCCTTTGAGAACACGAACGAATCACCAAAAGGGACAATACCACTAATGAACACTCACTATTTTTAAGGTTATCAAAATCGATGGAGAGTGGTCTCCATTTGTTTACTTAAAGGGAGGAAGAAGAAGTTATCTTCTTCATTAGAGAGGAATTATGAAGAGAGTTAGTGAAGAGGATTTTTTTAGAAAAAAAAAACCTCCACACCATGTTGATAATAGCTCCCAAATGGGAGTTATTATTTTCTTTAATTTAATTTAATTTAAATAAATTAATAATATAAATTAAATTAAATTATATATATATTAAATCTTATTTAATATATAATAATAATGAGCTACTACTAAACCAATTTTTTCTCACATAACCTATAGTTTAATATGAATCATACTCACATAATTTTTAACCTATAGTTTTATATGAATTTCATTCATATAATATTTAATATTTGAATCTTATTTAAATATTTCTCTCACGTATATTATAAAGTTTAATTTTTACATTTCATATAAAAATCAACTTTATATTATAATGTATCAATATATATTATTTAATTGTATCTCACACAATTAATTCTCTTAACTTAATTTGAACAATTCAAATTAAATCAAGACATTTGACCATTATCTTAACTTATATGAGCTAGCAAGTGAGCCTAATGGACATATCTATTTAAAGCTCCAATGGTATGAGATTAATTAATTAAACTATTTAATTAAATTAATCAACATTCATTAACTCTTGGTCATTCTACTAAAGACCGATAGCTGCACTCTTTTTATTGTAGATATATTTCTATGTCCACGGAAATAATCAATCAACAGCGAGTCGACCCTTCACAAATTGCACGTAACAACAATTGAGTCAAATTACCGTTTTACCCCTGTGTTACCTCTAACTCCTTATGTACCACTGGTCTCTCTAATGAACAATTTAGTCATAGTCTAATTATGAACTAGACCCCTTTCTAGCCAGTGAGAGGGTGAGGCGTCTCATTGTTCAAGACCCGACATCTACTCTTAAGGGAGCAATTCATAAGACATGAATTCCTTCTTGTACATTGAGTTCCCAACTGCCTGCTCGGACAAATCCCCAAAGTGGTAGGCTTATTGAGTCAGCGAACCTGGCCACTATCACCCATACAAATCAAAGGATTGACCTCACAGGCAGGAGTTTACAACTGACTCAAGATTAAGGTCGAGTCACCTATGATCATCCTAGTGAAATGTAAGTCTCATTAAGTAACGGTGTTAATACGAGAGACTATTCATTTCGCTGTCTGGTCTTATATATGTCTCACATATATAGGATACCCCACTCACATGTCTCCACATGAACATTTAGAATCAAACGTTTGTGACACTTTACAACACTTGTAACAATCACAAAGTGGGTCGTATCCATAGTGTTACCAGGATAAGGTACCCGACCTTATTCATCTACTACAAATCATTTAGGTTATCACTTAAGCTCGATCCACTTGTATGTCTCTACATACGTGTTTAAGTTACTACTAATAACTTAGGATCTTAGTTTATTGGTTTTTGGGTTAATGCAACTAAATGTCAAAGAAAATAACAATTATTTTATTAAATAAATAATTTGATTTGTACCATACAAGTTTACAAAATACAAGACCACGAGATTTATGGTATCAACCTCAACCATTCCCAAAGTTTGAGGAATAAGAAAATCATATAGTTTAAGTTTTAATTTTTATTTTGCCGCTAAGTTATTTCTAACATTTTAGTATTTTATGTTTAAAATATGATTCTAAGTCTTCAAGCTATTTAAATATAGAATAAAATAAAAATATTATTAAATTAAATTAACCAAAAACATTATTGTCACCTTGGGCAGATCACACTAATAAAAAACGAGTTGTAGATTTCAAGCTTGAGAGATAATTATTTAATATAATGATACTTTATTTTAAACAGAGAAGTAAAAAGAGTGAATTATAAAAAAGATAATGTAATAATAATAATTAAAAAAAATCCCAAAGAAAAAAGAATTAGAAGAAAGAGTGTGTGTTTTTTTTTTAAAAAAAATGTAATTATAATAAAATTTTAATTTTAATTTAAGAAAAAAAAATAACTCATGGGTTTGAATAGTGTTTACTATTAAACTCCATGGGAAAGAGTATAGGACTCTTGCCCCAAATAAGAGGTGGTCTTAGGATGTCTAACCCATTTCAAGCCCAACCCTTGAAAAAAATACTGTCTTAGTGTTTTGTTTCAAAAGTTTCAAAAATACCTTTAACTTAAAAAGTTAAAAAATATTCTTAATGTTAATATATGAACAAAACTCGTTAATATCTCATAGCAAAAACATCTCTAAATTTTCAAAAGTTGCATTAGTACCCTTACATTAAAGAAAAAAAATGCTCTCATCATTTATTTATACTTTTTATCATCTCCCTCTTCCATTTCCTCTCTCTCTTCTACTTCAATCTATGACCTATCACTTTTCTATTTTTTTCTCTTCTCTTACTCTCATTCTTGTTAATGGTCTAGACATTTTGTTGTCTATCTCATTAAAAAAAATTACCCCTTCAATTAAGGTATATCGATTGCAAAAAAAAAAAAAAGAAAGAATAATGGAAGTATCAAGGAGCCCTAAGACTTATATGTTTTAACAAGGTTGTATTTTAGTAGTTTTGGGTGTATTAATAGCCAAATACGTTCTTTTGTATTTGGCTATTTATCGTTTTGATAATTCGTAAGAGGAGATTTTTATTTGGAATTTTGTAGGATTTTATGCTTTAACTTAAGTCTTGATTTATATTTTGTTGTGATAAAATTGGTGTAAAAATTAGACAAATGAAAGAAAAATGAGAGTACCTATATGAAAAACATAAGATATCTATATAATTTGTTTTAAAATTGATTCTTTTCACAATACTAACTATAGGAGCATTTTTATAAACTTTTTTTCATAAGACTAGAGTATTAATACAACTTTTGAAAGTTCAAGGACATTTTTTTAAACAAGTATAATGGTTTGTGTTCATATATTAATAATAAATGTAATTTTTATTTTTTATTTTTTTTGTTAGGTTTAAGGATAGTTTTTAAACTTTTGAAAGTTTAAGAGTATTTTTTTAAACAAAACACTACCAGTTTTCATCCAAAACTAACGACAAGAAAATTTTTGAACTGTTTTTGAAAGTTTAGGGGTATTTTGAAACTTTTGAAAGTTCAAGAGTACTTATGACACATACAAAGTTTAGGAGTATTTTGTATAATTTAGCCTTTTTTTTTATTAAAAATAAAAAAAACTAAAATTTCCTTCTTTTTCTTTTCTTTTCTTTTCTTTCTTTATTTGGAAAGATCACTACAAGAAAAACAATGTTTATTAATTTTTTTCAATGTCAAGTGTGACTGTGTTTGATGTTTTTAAAAACGTCAAAGAAGCCTGTGTCAAGAATGTCGGGGTTATCGACATGGTATAAACGTCAAGAACAGTGACATTTGACATTTTTTAAATGTCAAGAATATGAGGTTCATGACTAGGAAAAAACGTCAAGATGGTTTATAGTTGATATGTTAAAAATAAGTACACTTAACTTGATATGCAAAAAATGTCAAGCTACAGGTGTTCTTGACAAGGATAAAATATCAAATGTATCTATATTTTTGACAAATTTAACTTGTCAAGTCTGTGGTTTTTTTTTTAAAAAAATTGTATTATAAATGTTTACCTATAAATTGCTTCTGTGTTTTGGTCTAACAATAGCATTGAATAAAAAAAGAACAAACATAAACACAAATAAACAGCCACACATTTACAAACTTGCCAACCAAAATTTCCTCCAATATACCATCATAAACAATATATATATATATATATATATAAAGGGAAAATATTCATAAAACCAAATAAACAACCACACACATTTGCAAAATTGCCAACCAAAATTTCCTC
Source organism: Lagenaria siceraria (assembly GCA_002890555.2). Classification (NCBI taxonomy): domain Eukaryota; kingdom Viridiplantae; phylum Streptophyta; class Magnoliopsida; order Cucurbitales; family Cucurbitaceae; genus Lagenaria; species Lagenaria siceraria. The sequence goes on from CM016487.1 coordinate 15,922,274, forward strand.
CAATACCTTTGTAAAGAAAAGATCACTTCTTCAACATTGTCAATATATAACTTACAACTCTACCGAAAGATTTTCTAAGTTAGAAGAACATGGACAACCCCATATGAACATTTCCAAAAAGCATATAATAAACATAATTCCAACAGTCAATTTCATATGAACAATTTCAAAAATTACATTTCCATAACTATCAAAATACCTAAAAACGAAAAAGGAGTTGTGATCATTATCATAAAACACAAAGCATATATACTATTAAGAAAGAGAGACCACACCCTCCTCCAAGAACAACACTCTTAGGTAGCTCCAAACTGATCAAAGTCTCTTCAGATGTTATCCTCAAGTAATCTACAAATGAAAAGAGAAGAGTATTAAAACCTAGGATTGGACCTCTAGAATTGCAATGAATGAACAAAAAGTCCTCCGAATAAGCTAAACAAAATTTACCAAACAAAAAAGTGGAAATCAGTAAAAAGTACAAGCTTTAAGCTTTATTGGAAACACTTTAAAACAATCCAAAACTACAAACATCAAGCTCCAAATAAGTGTAAATTTACCACATCCATTTAATCTAAGTAAACCATAACGTCTAAAAAGTAAATGTAGATGACAAACTTAACAACAAGAATCTATATGGAAATAGAATTATCCATGCCACAATAATCACAAGTTAACCATATATCAAAACAACTTCAAAAATTGTCTTTGATGATATATATATCTTCCTCTTAAAAGATTAGTAATGTCACTGATGGAGGAAAGATCACAGACATGCAAACTAAAGAAAAATTATCAAATTTCATTGGTTTGATTTAAATTTTAAAGTATGATCCTACAGTCACCAATTGATGTTTCCACTGATTTTTTTACAAGAACCCTAAACCAAAATTCCAAAACTTAACAAATGTAATAAAAACTAACTGTAATCAACATTCAATCCTACCAAACACTCAATAAAAGAGGATTCCTAAGAAAACCCAGATAAATTTTGGACATATAAACCGATATAGACTCAATTACCTTAATGTCATTCTCAATTCTTAGACGACCATCATAGACTCAATTCTCGATTGGTCATCCTTAAAACTTTGAATGTCTATTTTACAGTCATTTTCCTATATGTATGAAAGTTGAGTAAAACCCCTAAATCAGAATAAAGAAGAGAGACATAATAGGTAATCAATTGAGCTTTAGTAAAACAAACATGAATAAACACCAAATAGACGAACTCTAAATTACAATAAAGAAGAGAGGCATGGGAGAATCACTTCACCATTTTTGCAAGTTTTCCAGGTTCTTCAATTCCATAACCAAAGCTCCATCACTTTCACTGTATTTTAATCGGTGGCTAACTAATAAGATGAAAAAGAAAAAGGAAATGTATGATGAAAATTAAAAATTATCAAAGCTGATATATGCTTTTTGTTTATTAAAAACTAAGCAAGAAGATTTGTAAATAGGCTAGATATATATGTTATATATAGTCATTATTAGGTTTACACAGACTAGACAAAAAATGCAATTACAAAAGATGCAATTATTCCTGAAAGAATGCAATGATGAGTAGAGTAAAAGATACCATCTTTTTTTTTTTAATCATGCTTAATACAAGGGTAAAGCTAATTTCACTTTAATTTCTTCACTAGCTAAGACGCTTATGACATTAATATTCCTCTTCCAATAGTTTGAGCATCCAATTTTTATGTTTGAACTCTGATTCTATATGGTTGTTTTCTTATTTAGCAGCATTTTAAGTTAACAATAATGCTCAATTGATCCACCACGATAAAGAAGCGTAAAACCCCTTTCAAGCTAACAATAAAGCTCAAGGCTTAGAACCATACCTGCAAGATGTGGGCGAATCCGACGAGATCTGGTGAGTTTCGGCAAGATGTGGGCAAATCTGTTAAGATCCGGTGAGACGAGTTGAGCAGCGGTCAGATTCAGCAAGATGGAGCTGCTCTTCGATCAGATCCGTGGTCGAGAGAAACAAGCAAGGATGTGGTTAGATCTGTGGTCGAGAGAAGTCTAAAATTGGGTCAATAGTAATCGAGAAGCTCGAACAAATGGATCTGCAACTCGAACGACCGGCAACGTGAAGCTCAGACAAACTCAAACGGATCTACAACACGAAGCTAGACGGTGGAGTAAATCTTTGAACAACGATGAACGAACGACGCTTGAACGGAGCTCATCCGACTTGGTGAAGGTTTGCACGATTCCAAGGGAGGAAGAGAGATGGGGAGAGAGGTGAAAGGGTGGGGTGAATGGCTGAGAAATGAGAGAGAGGGAGTGGGGCTGAATACTACACGAGAAAGAGGGAAAGGAAAAAAGAGATGAGGATATTGAGTTAGGGTTTTCTTTTTAATTCATTTTTATCAGAGAAGATAATTATTTTATTCAGATTTGTTGTTTTTTCAATAAAAGATTTGGAGAAGATATTGAGATGTTTGAAATTTAGGAAGAAAATGGAAAGTTTGATTTGGGTCAAAGTTAAAATTAGGTTCAATTAAGAGCCCGTTTGAGTTGATTTAAAAAATGTTTTCAAATATTCATTTTCATTAATGTCAAATTACTATAAAAGACGACTATAAAATACTATGGACTAATAATTTAAAATAATGTTTGTTGAAGTTGGTTATTTGGGGTGATTACCACCAAACTTCACGGTGGTTGTAGCCGGAGGTAGTCCCCTGTATTTTAGAGATTGATAAAATTTTGCATGCAAGGATTAAATTGTTACCATTTTTAAGTATAAGGACTAAATCGTTACTTTTGAAAGTTTATGAATTAAATTGTTGCTTTTATGAAAGTTCAAGGACCTATGATGATTTTTAACATTCCACTTAACAATTTAGATATACTTGGAGTACAAGTTGTTACATAAACTCAATTAGTAAGATCCTTTTGTAGTATTTCTCCCCTGAATTTGAACTCTCTATACTTTGCTTTAAAGAACTAGCAAGATTAGGATAAACAACATTTGAGAATGAGACACATACATCCCAAAAACATTTTGTTCATAAAAAATTCTTTCCCTCTTCTTCTTATTCTTTATGCATTCTCCCTCTTTTTTCTTCTTCTTTTTATTCACTTTTTTTGTAAATTCTTTCTTTTGTGGTGTTTGACCTTCTTTCTTCTTCTTTTCAACATTTTTTTCCTTCTTTATTTTCTAATTTTTACTTTCTAACCAAATTTATTTTTATTTAAGACTTTAAAATTAATGATTTTTATTACTTTTAGAAATTAAGTTGCTTTTAATGTATTTTTTTCTTTTTTTACTGTCCATATTGATTTTTTTTTACCGAGTTTGGAATTTAGTATAATAGTTTTACTAAATTCAAAGGTTCTTCTTAACTCTTTAATTTGTGTTTAATAATTTTTTTTTTAATTTTTATGTGTTGAATATGCTTTATTTAATTATAAAATAGTATAGTCAAGTTAATTTGGCAAATGTTTGTTTGATTAGTTAATTTTTTATATGACTTAATGGCTAAAATGGCTAATCAATTATTAATTCAAAAATAAAGTTCAAACTTTAACAATTTTATAGTACAACTACAATGTATTTATTCTTGTCCATAAGAAGATCCCATGTTACGCCTAAATCGACATTGTTGAGTTATATAATGTCCACGATCTCCACGACTTCTTAATTTTTATGGTTGGCCCTAGTTTGTAAATTGTACACCATCACTACGATGTCGGTATGTCACATATTGATCATGGACATCTTGACGAGCCTGTGAAGTTTGGCCTTCTTCCATATTTAGCATATTGAGAGTTATTGAAAAAAGTTCAAATGCTGATGGTGTTGGCATCATGGAACTAGGAGTAAAATGATCGACTGGAGTTGTTGGATATTCATCCTGAACATCAAGTTGAATTGGAACATCCTGATGTCTAGCAGGATCACCTTGTTCTTCATCGGGGACATCACCATCGAAATATCGAATTCTATATATCGATGTGAGTGTACGCAAGGCCATTCTAGCGGTTCCAGCCATTGTAGCCGTTCTTTCATATATTGGCATATTTGTAAAATATTGCTGAAATAAAATTAAAATATATTAGAACAATTAATCATGAAATTAAAAAATAAAATAAAATTATCTGATTAAACAATAAACTCATACAAAAAAGTGATACGATGCTCTTGTTTTTATTATGTTGCCAGCTAATATTAGAATAACAATCAATGTACCTAGGCTCAACATCTATACCAAATTTTGTCGATTCTCTCAAATTGATATTTGAGGAGACAAATATGAAGTCCAATCTCGCTCATGTATGCATCGTAGATTGTGCAAATGTAGTCGTTTGTCCATATCGCAAGGTTATGGAATTGTTGCAACCTCCCAAAATGGCGCATCACATGATCTGGGTAATACCACTCTACCACAAAAAAAACATATGAGCGGACATATGGATGCCCATATCTCATGACCTTGGAGACAATATAGTAGCAATCTACGGATTAAATGATTATATGGCTCCCAAATAATCTACATATGCTTCAAATTCTATGAGTGAATCAACAAAATGAAACGTTATTAATAGATGTGTGATAAATGAATATGATCTTACTTGGTTAGGAGTAAGTGTATCCAATATCTATACTGAACTAACACATGCATAGGCGCTCTTATAATAGAGAAGTCGTCATTCCACCTACAACAATTAGAAATCAAATATTAGTGGTTATTAAGTTAGAAATCAAATATTAGTGGTTATTAAGTCACAATATAAAATATAGAGATAAAATGTTAATGAGTTAAAAATGATTACTGTACTGCTAGTGGTCTATCACCCAAATTGTTCTCATACCAGTGGAGTCGTTGAGGTGCTAGAAGAGGAAAACGATCCTATGCCTAAATTTGCAGTAGTCTTTGTCATCGATAACTGCAGTTTTGTATAACTGTCTATATAGCCCTTCAAGACAACCAACCCCATAACTATACGTCCCAGAAACATTAAAATCTTCTAGAAGAGGTAGATACATCATGTGCACTCTACTGTTGGTTTTATTAGGAAATACCAATCCTCCAATCAATGTAAGAATATACGCTCGAGCATATCGTTGGAGTTGCTCTTCATCCACGTCAACTAGTAGATGGGTGAAGTTGTTAAATTGTTGGGCTAGCCATGGTAGGCTAAGACGACCCCCTTTAAGAACATTGTCATTTGTTGTTACTCCTAACAGATTGTAACATACTTGTTCCCAATTATAATTAAGTGACCCAATCAATGCTCGTCCATTAATCGAAAGTCCAAACTGGATGGCTACATCTTCCAGAGTAATTGTACACTCCCCATGCAACATGTGAAATGTGTGTGTCTCTTGTCGCCACCGTTCCACTAACGTTGTTATCAAATACCACTTTAGTTGTATAAATTAATTCATGAAACTTCATAAAATCAGAGGCTAGTAAATAATCTAAAATACGAGGGTCTGGGTCTTCCTGCCTCCGAAAAACAGCCTCTCGACGTCGATAATGCATAGCATAGATATGCTCGTCTTGCCAAACAACTCGAGATCGATGGCTACTTTATAGATATAAAACTAAATAATCGTATGGTCCTGTGCTAATACCCTCGTCCATCTAATGTCATTTAAACAACATAACAATTAAAACAAACAATTAATCTAGAATTACAATTAACACTAACAATTAATATGATGTAACAATTAACACTAATAATTTGTGGAGCAAAACTGTTTAATTTGTATTAATTATGAAAGAAATAGTTTACATTCAACATGTGTAATAACAATGACTCCTATTTACTATGTTGCATTACGATCACGATTGAAACATCTTTTTCGATTATGTTTTTCTTGTTTGCAATTGTCAATCCGTGACTTGACTGCTGCCTCCCTCCAATCCATCTCCTTGTGTATGTGGGAAGTACATGGTCTTCCAATACTTCTTACCCTTGTCTCATCTGGATAGATAGTAGAAAAGTTAGGGTCCGACCAACACTTTCGATCAGGGATAGGCTCAAACTAAGGTGAATAATAAGATAAATAAGTGAGGATATTGTAGCAATCTTCTATGCAACAATGACATGGGAACATGGAATTCTGTAACTCTGCCACTTATTACATGTGCATGTCCTCTCACTAAATTTTACTCGATGTGTGGTTTCACCCTTTAGTGTTATTGGATTAATTGCAGTAGTGACATCACACAGTCCTGTCCTCTGATAAAAAATGTTAACTTCGTGTGTATTTGCACGTCCTTCCCAACGAGTTAACTTCTTAATTGCATACCTATAATATAGACATAAATTGCTTATTGAATTTAATAGCAAATACAAATATTAAAAATATTTTATTAAGTGAATACTTTACCTCGTGAAACATTCTCCAGATTCAAGTGCAGCTTCTATTTCTACACGACGAGTAGTAAAGTAAAAGATAGTTCGATAGAAAGTTGCTTGAACTAGTGCAATTATGGGTAGCTTCCTGACTCCTTTCAAAACAACATTATAACATTCCCTAACGTTTGTGGTCATCCATCCATAACGATGACTGCCATCATGTGACTGGGTCCATTGTTTAGGATCCATAAAAGCAAAAAACCTTATGTAGTTAGAGTTTGAGTTTGCATTCTGTAGTTCGACCATACAATCGTTGAACTTTCGGACTTGATACTTTGATCTTACACGATACACCATGTTCTTCAACATACTATTCTTATATTTGTCGTTGAAATTACTTGCAACATGTCGCAAGCAGAATCTGTGCTGTGCATCTTCCCAACCATTGTTATGGTTCTGCAGGGCAGATATAATGCCCTTGTGTCTATCTGAAATCAGACACATTTCCTTCTTTCCATGTACCATGTGATTTCATATATTTTTCAAGAACCAATCCCATGAATCAGTGCTTTCCTCTAGTACAAAAGCAAACACAATTGGATAAACGTGTCCATTTGCATCAACTGAGGTAGCTATCAACAATTTTCCTTCGTACTTCCCATATAAATGCGTTCCATCAATATGAAGTAGTAGTCTACAATGCTTGAAACCCTCAATAACGGGTCTGAATTACCAAAATACGCTATTGAACATGACAATCCTGCCATCACTCTCTACCTCATTTAGCCTCTAGTTGACAATTGTACCAGGGTTGCTCATTTCTAATATATTCATCCACGTAGGAAACAAATTATACGATTTAATCCAATCTCCAAATATCTTGGCAATTGCTTTTCTTCTTCCATCCCATACTTTCCAATAACTAACATAATATCCATATTTTTTTTAATATAATGTCTTGTAATGTTCTAACATTAACAGACAGATTTTTTTTAACAATTCTACTCACTTCAGCTGCAATCAAATTGAAGTCTAATTGACTGTGATATTGACTCATTCTTGCATACACACAAGAATGAGGGCCATTCTATTGTGTAATTTCAAATTTACCATGGATTTTACGACAGCAGGCACGCAATCTCCACGTTCAACCATTGTTGTATCTCTTACACCTAACAACCCAAATGTTCTTTTTTGACTCAACGACTTCAAAATTTTGATGACGGTTGATTGAATAGTTTTTCACTGCATTTTTTAAGTCGAACTTTGAGTTAAATACCATTCCCATACTCAAAGAATTAGATTCAGTATCTTGTCTCTCAATGCTTGAATCAGGTTCAATATTTATGTCGTTAAGGTCTATCTCATTGAAGGTGTCAGGGACATCATGAATATCATAAAATCCATGAGTTAGTTGCTCTAGATCACTTTCATCACCATCTATTTCAACTTCTTCTAAATTTGTGGCAATAGTTGGGTCCAAATTTTCCTCTTCATCATTATCACTTTCGACATCTTTATTATTTTCAATTTCCTTGTTGATGTTTGATTTGAGATGTTTGGTTGAGAAATATAGAGATTCACTGTATTTGGATGGGATGGAGCGTTGCAAATCTTAAATCAAGTTCACTTCGTAATGAGATGGAGATGTAGAAAGTAGATCCTCCTACATAGCTTCGATATCTAAATATTACCTCTATCTCATCATCTCTATCTATAGATAATGCCTCACATAAATCCCTCGATAAATGTGTCGAATTCAATTTGACGAAGAATACTTATATGAAGACATGACTGCATATTGTATTCTATACCATTCACCCATTAACAATGTTTCCATTCATATAACATAGAAACTCTACAACATCCATTCTAGTTTGACCAATTAAATCTAGTACTTACGAAAAAAATTATGTAAGTTAAAGTGGTTTTTTTAAAGTAAGTTAGGATTAACAACATCAATTTAAAAAAAATAATATAGTGGCATATTTTAGTTGTATTGTAATGTTTTTATTCTTTTTGAAAAAACATCTCATTAGTTATTGGTATATTTCTAATAATATAGTGGCATAGTTTAAAAAATAAATAGAGAAAATCACTTTTTCCATTTTTTTTAGTTGTATTGGTAATGTTTTTATTCTTTTTGAAAAAACATCTCATTAGTTATTGGTATATTTCTAATAATATAGTGGCATATTTTAAAAATAAATAAAGAAAATCATTTTTTCGGTTTTTTTTTATCTCAACTTTTTAGTTCTATTGGTAATATTTTTTATTCTTTTTGAAAAAGCATCTCATTAGTTATTGGTTATTTTTATTTTTAAACATTTTAATTAAATATTATGAACATATCTTTATATTTGATTTCCATTAAATATTTTGTGCATATTTCTTAAATCTTTTAAATGATTTTTAGCACACTTTAAAAAAAATTCCTTTTGATGAGGGTAATTACGTTATTTCAAGATGGATCATGATTTTGTGGTTAATTACATACTAATTCAAATATGCAATCCCTAACTAAATACTATTAAAATACTAACAAAATCATAACAACATGAATTAGAAATTTTTTTTTTGTTTAATTACATACTAAATACATCAAAATAAAATATGAAAATCCTAACTCAATACTATCGAAATACTAACAAAATCATAATAACATGAATTAGGGATTATTGGTGTTAATTACATTCTAAATCTAAAAATCAAATATGAAAACTCTAACTAAATACTATCGAAATAATAAAAAAATTATAACAACATCAAATATAACCTTAGACATATTAAAATCATGTATATTTTTTTTATAGGACAATCTATTTTTGGTGATATTAATAAAACATTCAATTTTTCATACCTTGAGTTTGACAACAACTTGTCCGTGCAAATATTAGTCTTCAATTATTACTTATGTAGTTTTTCTTTTGCTGTTCAAATATTTTTAAAAATATATTAGTATATATATATAAAAATATTAGAACAATGTAAACAATAAAATACTTCATTTTAAACAAAAATAAATAACTAAACACAACATTGAAAGATTGTGCAAATTTTCTCTTGAATAATGTAAATATTTTTCAATAATAATATTGAATCTCTCACAATTTCTTAATTACACAAGGGTACAAAGCAATTTAAATAAAATACAACATTAATAAAATAAGGAAATATTGACCTAAAAAGGAAAGGATTCTATAGAATAATTACAGCGAAATAAAAAAAATATTATTGCATAAATCAACACTCCCCCTCAAGCTGGTTTAAAGATGTCTTCCATTGCCAGCTTGTTAATTAATTTGTCGAATTGTAGTTTGGAAAGCCCCTTTTTCAGGACATCAGCAATTTGCTCGGTTGTCGGGAGATAGGTAGTACATATTACTCCATTATCAATCTTCTCCTTTGTGAAGTGTTTATCAACCTCTATATGTTTTGTCCTATCATGTAAGACTGGGTTGCGTGCTATAGAGATGGTCACCTTATTGTCACAGTAAACACGTATAGGCAATACCTGGACAAATTTCAATTCTTCCAATAATCTTTTTATCCATATACCCTCACAAATGCCATGTGCTAAAGCCCTAAATTCTACTTCAACACTACTTCTGGCTGCCACACTTTGCTTTTTGCTTCGCCAAGTAACAAGATTGCCTCCAACAAAGGAACAATAGCCAGAAGTTGATCTCCTATCTGTGGTACTACCTGCCCAATCAACGTCAGTGTAAATTTCCACATGTAAATGACCATTCTTCTTAAAAAGTATCCCTTTTTCCTGGAGTCCCTTTCAAATATCTCAGAATTCTGTATACAGCTTCAAAGTGGATTGGCCCTGGGGCATGCATGAACTGGCTTACCATACTAACAGCAAAAGCAATATCAGGACGAGTGTGAGACAGATAAATCAATCTTCCTACGAGTCTCTAGTATTTCTCCTTGTCCTTTATTTCTGTATCCTTCGCAGCTTGCAATTTTAAGTTTGGCTCAATAGAAGTTTCTGCTGTACGACAACCAAGCATGCTCGTCTCTTCAAGTAAATCAACAATATATTTTCTTTGATTAATAAGAATACCTTGTTTCGACCTAGCAAATTCCATCCCTAGGAAGTATTTCAAGGTTCTTAGGTCCTTGATTTGGAATTCATTAGCTAGCTTGCCCTTCAAGTTGTTCATTTCAGCTTCATCATTACCTGTGAGCAAGGACGAAAATATCGTTATCGGTGTAAATATCGGTAACTCAGATTTACGGATATATCGACAGATATTCCGGAAAAAATCACGGATATCGCAGAAATTTGTAAAAATATTATGAATTTTTAATGAAATTTTAGGACAAACTTATTTAAGTATATCATACATTTATGCATATAAATCAATAATTAGAAACCAACTATGATTGGTAATGGAATAATTGATAATGTTGAAGACCGAAAAATTGATTATGAACTGAATATTGATTTAATAATAAAAAGATGATCTACGAAGTACTAGCCTAACATTAACATAATTTATTTTTTGATTATGTTTAGAGTTAATATATGTTATTTGTTTTTTGCAATTCAATTTAATAAAGGTAAATCTTTGAATTATGTTTAGAGTTAATATATGTTCCATAAAAAATTATCTTAGAAGTTGTAAGATTAAAAAATGGTGTATTTTCAATATATTATAAAAATTAAAATCAAATTTTAATACAAAAAAGTTGAAAAAAAAAAAAATAGACAAAAGGTAGAGAGAGGGAGATTACCGACTAAAAACATAAAACAAATAATAACAAGATATAAATTATACAATATAAAAAACGGAAAAAAAGTATATTGTGAGAGAATTAAAAAAATAGATAAGAGAGGAGATGATGATTGTGAATAATAATAATTATATAAATTAATAAGAAAATAATTATATAATAATTAATAAAAAAAAAGGTTAGAACATGACAAAGGAAAAGTAAGAAAAGAATTAGAAGAAGAGATGTAGGGAAGTTAATTAGGTAAAGAAATAAAAATGCTAAATAAAACTAAAATATAACACTAGTACAAATCAAACACACACTCAAGGTTTCTGGAGCAATGACTTACCAACATGGCCACTCCTCTACATTGAAATCATAAGGATACTGTTAATATATATCGTGTATAAACACTAAAAAAAAATATCGGCAAAATATCGCCGAAAAATCAAAATATCGCCGATATTTCCGATATTTCGTCGATATTTAGTAAAAACGATGTTACCCCTTGATTTCTCTATCGGTACCTCGATTTTGACGATATTTCGGCGAAATATCACGATTTTCTCTTCCTTGCCTGTGAGAATGATGTCATCCATATACACTATTAAAACAACCATCTTATCATGATTAGTATGTCTATAGAAAATGGTGTGATTCGCTTGACTCTGAAAGAACCCATAACTTGTTACTGCTTTCTCAAAACGTTCAAACCACGCTCTAGGAGACTGTTTAAGACCATAAAGGAATTTATTTAATTTGTACACTTTGTTGGTTCCGAGGTTGGCTTCAAAACCGGGTGGTAACTTCATAAACACCTCCTCTTCAAGTTCACCATTAAGGAAGGCATTCTTTACATCAAGCTGATATAACGACCAATCAAAATTAACTGCAATAGATAACAACACTCTAATAGAATTAATTTTTGCAACAGGAGCAAATGTTTCTTGATAATCAATTTCGTAGGTTTGTGTGAAGCCTTTAGCAACCAGTCTCGCTTTGTATCTTTCAATACTTCCATCAGCTTTGCACTTTATAGTGAACACTCATTTACAACCCATTGTTTTCTTATCTTTTGGAAGCTTAACAATTTCCCACGTGCCATTTTCTTTTAGAGCATTCATCTCTTCCATAACTGCTAAGTTCCAATTTGAATCATTCAAGGCTTCTTGTATCTTCCTTGGCACAAGCAGGTAACTGTCCTCGAGCTTTTTCTTGTCTTAAGTCATCTCCGTGGATCATAGATTCCAGAGCTTCAAATCATATGACTAGTACACCTCAATTTTTTGACTCCTATTCTCCTATGTATTGCACTGAGAAAATTCGATTTGCAGATGGTAGTTTCAATTCTATTGCAGGAAAACGTCTAACAGAGAAAATTACATTACACTTTGTGCTCCATGTCCCTAAATTAGCCTATAATTTACTATCTGTGAGTAAACTTTCTAAAGATACTAATTGTCGTATCATTTTCTTTGCAACTCACTATTTGTTTCAGGATTGGGACTCGGGGGAGATGATTGGACGTGCTAGTCTACTTGATGGTCTTTATTACTTTGATGATTCCCTGGCTAGTGATAAAAACTTTCAGGGCTTAAGCTGTGTTAGTTTTCCCTTTGTTCATGACGCAATCATGTTATGACATTTGAGGCTAGGACATCCTAGTTTTTTCTATTTGAAGTTTTTGTTTCCAAAATTATTTAAAGGAATTGATTGTTCAATTTTTCAATGTGAAAGTTTCATTTTTGCTAAGAATCATCGGGCCATATATTTACCAAAACCTTACAAGGCATCAAAACCGTTTTACTTAATCCATAGTGATGTTTGAGGTCTGTCAAAAGTTTTGACACATAGTGAAAAATGTTGGTTTGTTACATTTATTGATGTCACACTCGTTTAATGTGGGTTTACTTGTTTACAAAAAAATCGGAGGTCAAAGATATATTTGTTCGCTTTTATAACATGGTTGAAAATCAATTTCAAACTAAACTAAGCATTCTACACTCCGATAATGGGACTGAATACCTCAATGAATTTTTGGTTGATTTCTTTAAAGAAAAAAGCATTTCTCATCAGTCCACCTATCATGATACTCCCCAACAAAATGACATTGCTGAACGGAAAAATAGACATTTACTTGATGTTGCTCATGCTATTATGTTTTATATGCATGTCCCTCAATATTTGTGGGGTGATGCAGTCCTCACAACTGCCTACCTTATAAATCGAATGCCTTCAAAAGTTTTGGATTTTCAAACACCTTTAAATCAATTTAAGGATTTTTTCCTAATGTTCGTTTGTGGTCAGACTTACCACTTAAAGTCTTTGGGTGTACTGCTTATGTTCATATCCCCAATTTTTCACGATCAAAGCTTGATCCTAGAGCCCTTGAATGTATTTTTCTTGGATATGCATCTGACAAAAAGAGTTATAGGTGTTTTGATCCCCTCAATAAAAAATACTAGGATTACCCGATGGCGAATTGATCTTTAATAGCTTCAGAAGTTGATCAACTTGCTCTTTACTAAATGGATTAGAGTCAACATTATTAGCAGTTGGATATGCTGAATGTTACCTTTGTCACTGAACTTGCTGTTCTTCCAGTTTGCAGGCTTCCCATGGATTTTCCAACATGTCTCACAAGTATGGCAGGGTTTGTTACAATGATCACACCATACTCAGGGTTTGTTTGGTGGCAGGGAAGCTTTATTAGCAGTGGATTCAATCATCATAACAGATGTCTCAACAGAGTCTGTACTTTTCTTGCCCAACATAACACCATGATGACTTTCCTCCCTGTAAACCTCAGAAAAGCTTCATTAATTGAGGGGAGAAATTTTTTACTGGTGACTCTACTTCTAACCTCATCGAATTCATTATTGAGGCCAGTGAGAAATTTGTAAACACGGCCATCCTCTACCACCTTCTTGTAATGTGCTTGATTCTTAGTTGATTCCCATTCATAATTTTAAAAAAGATCTGAGTCTTGCCAGATTCTTGTCAGCTTGTGAAAATACTGAAGAATTGTATCTCCTCCTTGTCGAATATCACCTAGCTTGAGATTCAACTCTAGTACTCGTGATTGGTTGTCAAGGTCAGAATACATTTGGTTGACATTGTCCATAAGTCCTTTGCGGTAGAATAACACATATAGTTGGAACATATTTCCTCAGTCATGGAATTGACCAACCATGTCATGACCATGGAACTTTCAACATCCCAACTTGGAAACAATGAATCCGTCTTGGCAGGTGCCTTTTTGTCGCTGGTAAGATACCCAATCCTTCCTTGTCCACGAATATACATCCGAACGCTTTGGGACCAACGAAGGAAATTCTCCCCATTAAGTCGGATTGTGGTGATTTGGACATTTGGAAGCTGAAGTTCGCGGCTTGCAGTCTTCTACGACGCCGACAAGTAGATCTGAAGCTATCGCAGCTAGTAAATCCGTGTGGGTCTATGGTAGAGTACCCGTCGAAGTTAGATCGTCGCCGTCTGAGTCGAAGAAGAAGCCGTTGAAGTCAGATCTAAAGCTGCAATCGAAGTCGAGCTAGTCAGTTGTCAAAACGTACGAAATCAGATTTGAAGTCTCTATCGAAAGTTGCGAGTACGATGACAACAGAGTGGCAACAAACTCAAAGTAGGGTTAAGGTTTTTTTTGTTTGTGGCTCTAATACCATGTAAATATTTCTAAAGAATAATATTGAATCTTTCACAATTTCTTAATTACACAAAGGTACAAAGCCCTAATTTAAATAAAATACAACATTAATAAAATAAGAAAATATTGACCTAAAAAAGAAAGGATTCTATAGAATAATTACAGCCAAATAAAATAAAATATTTTGCATAAATCAACAAATAATCCTCACTGTAAACATATGAGTAATCAGAAAAAAATATTAGTATAAAGTCATGTTAATTTATAATGAAATAATAAAAACTTACATGAAAAATTATTATTATAACTTACACAATAGAAAAATGTTGCACAAAATTTGTTGAGAAAATGTTGAAACAGGAGGATAAGTTGAAAAAATGAGATGATTTGGCTGATTTAAGTTGCTGGAGTTGTTACATGAAGAAGATGAAGGTGAAGGTGAAAAGAAAGAGGGAAAGATTTTGGATATGTTGGATGAAGAAGATGAAGGTGAAAAGAAAAAAGGAAGTGTTGGGTTTTTAAAAGCTCAAAATTGAGCTACTGTAGGAGCTAGAGGGGAGCTTCCAGCTACTCACCATGGGGTAGGCGCACTGACGCTCATACATCAGTCAAACGCCACATCAGCAACTTTCAACACTTTTTTATTTTTTTTCTTTTCAATCAGAATGTGTCTCTTTCAAGAGACGCATTCTGCCAGATTTGATTTTTTTTTACTACTTTCTGGTCAGAATGCGTCTCTAACTTTTTTGACCGGTCCACGCCTTGAATGCCTCTCTTAACAGATAATGCCAAAATATTTACCATATTTTTCTAATATTTTTTTAATCCACCCTTTTTACCTAATTTTTTTTCTTCAAAAAACTACATTTTTTTTCTTCTAATTAACCCCAAAAATTTTTATCACCTAAATTTGATTTCTCCCCTTAAAGATAAATTTTGGTAAAAAAAAGATTGGTTTTTCCAAAAACAACACACCATACTCACTTTTTTTTTTTTTTTGAATTAAAACATTTATATCCCTTTTGGCTAGAGACGTAACCTAAAAAAATACAGTTAAATAGCCTGATGATGTAATTTTGATTGAAAAGAATAGGAAGATGCACATAACTAATACGCCCCAAAACATTGACAAGTAAATTAGAGTACTTACGAGTAGTTCGAAAAAAATTCTTTTAAAACAATAAGTGGAGTTTTAAAATTCAAAAGTTTAGAAGGTATTTAATTTATTGAGTAGACAACTATGAGGACAACTTCTCCCCACAAATACTTAGGAACACTCATAACAAAATATTATGGCCCGAGCAACATTTAGTAAATACTTATTTTTACGTTATGCAGCACTATTTTGTTGAGGGGTGTCCCAACAAGTGGATTGGTGAACAATATCTTCGGTAAAAAAAAAAAAAAAACTCAATCAAATGTTCATTGAAATATTCAATTCCATTATCAGAATGAAAGATACCTATTTTCAACATTTTCGATCATATTGTAAAAATATTTCAAAACATCCTTCACTTTTGATTTTTTTGTTAATAAATAAATCCACGACAAGCTAGTGTGATGAACAATGAAAGTCACAAACCAACGTTTTTCACTATGAGTTACAATTTTAGACTCTTAGAGGGACCCCAAACTTTGTTAAGAGTTAAGTACAATGGTTTTAAAGACACAAGTATGGTTTTGGTGGAAAAAAAAAATGAGTCGTGACTTTTTGCAAAAATGCAATTTTCACAATAAAAATGAGAACAACCAACCCCTTTGAAGAGGTTGGAAAATAGATATTTGAAATAGAAAAAACTCAAATGTCCTAGCAGGAAATGCCAAAACAAAATTTGTTTTTAATAGGAAGAGAATTGATACTACTATAGAACTAAATTTTTTTCATTACTATCAGAAGGTTCATCAAAGTAGTAGTCAAGCATTCTAGCACAGTTTTTCTTCTCCTCTCCGTCTTCATTTCTCTGTTTTCTGAGCGAAGTTTTTCTGGATTCCAACTCTTTTCCAATAAGTGCTCGTTTGTAAAGAATGTTGTATTAACTTTGGGGAGCAATCGACATTGGACGATAGCATCAAGGTCGTGCCGCAATTGCTTTCAAGGCAATGGTTATTCCACGACACAACTATTATTCTGATTGATATTTGGTTCCAACAAAGAGATATGTGAAGAAGAAGAAGAAAAAGAACGCAACAAGGAAGATCGTTAAAGCTTATAAGCGACATTTTAGACTATAGTTTTGAATTGACAAGAAATTATTTGTTTTCAACTTAACGAATGTATAATTTATCTTTTTTATCTATTGCTGAATAGAAGAGGGGTAATAGACATTTTTAACCCTCTTGGAGGTTTTTTTTTTTTTTTTTTTTTTTTTTTTTTTTGGAGCCTTTTTGAAAAAACTTGTTTTTTTGGACCCCTTCAATTTTTGGACCATTTACAAGTATGGATAATTGGATATTATCGTACTTAGAAATCTTCCATATTTCACAACTTTTCAATTTAACAACTCACAGTCTCCATTTACGGTCTTTAACAATGCATCTAACTTTGTATAGTGTTGTGTTCAACTTCTTCACCCTAAACTAAAAACTATATCTAATTGCTAGAATAGACAACCACATCTTTAAATCCTTTTTAGACATAAATATGTCACCAACTTCTACATCTTCAAAAGAATAAGACTGACCTGACATGACGATTGTGCTATTGGATGGATGTAACAAGTTACGACATGATGCATATTGAGATGAACCTCCATAATTCAGTACAGGTTGTTCTTTTGCATGATGCGCATCTACTTCCTCTCCACCATCACATGTCTCCCTCCAAGACCAATCATTGAAATCTTGAGTTTGAGATATATGGTTGATGCGAACACTGCAAGTGCACGGGTCAAGTTATAATATAAGACGGTTAAGTGCGAATATCATTCCATTGAGGGTCCAAATTTGGTTTAATTACTTAGCTATTCTAAAGTTGAATCAATTCTATTTGAGGATTTGAAATCGAGTTTTTATTGTGAAAATCTTGAAAGCATTAAGGAAAGCAAAGTAAAGTTGAAAAATCAAGAGACAAAAGGTGTTCTAGGGTATTAAATCCTTATTTAATTCATCACGCAATATTCTAGAGTTTCATGGAATTAATTACAAATCATATGCCTAAGTCTAGAAACTTAAGTCCTGATGATTTTCTATAAAAAACAATCTTTTTTCATGCAACTTAATTGATTACTAGCTTCTTGAAACCAAATTAAATCACATGGCATTAAGTTTAATCTTTTGCAACTTTCATTATTAACCTAACTATTTCCATGAGAGATTAACAACGATTCATTGTTATAAGTCCGGTTAAACATGCAATTCATCAAATTGAACATCTAATCTAACATGCATTGAAGGTCAATCAACAAGAATTAAGCACAATAACAATGAAAAACATATTATTTACAAGAATCCATGAAAAATTCTCAAAACATTAGCATATCTTCATAAATAATTTATCAATACCCTAAAACTAAAGAGTTTAGTCACCATAGCTTTATACAACATTATAGCATTCAATCTGAACCTAAAAAGAGTAGAAGATCAAAAGAATTAAGAAACTCTACTGTCGAAGAGCCCTTTGTTGGATGGAAATCGGTAAGACTCATTTAATCGGCACCTCGGAAACTCGAATGGCCTCCAAATGCTCCTTTTCTCTCCTCTTAGTAGCAAACTCACACTTTTAAGCTCTCAAATTTTATGCCTATGGCTGCTGAACATCTCCAAATTTATAGAATTTCTCAAACTTGCAGTCCAAGAACTTTCCAAAAATATAATTTTTGTTTTTTGGAAAGGCAGCGTCGCTACGCTCTAAGGTTTTCTACCGCACCGTAGCACTACACTACGGTTTTCTACCGCACCGTAGCACTACACTCTGATTGAGGGTATTGACGGTCTCCTAATATAGTTGTGCTCTAAGAGAGCGTAGCTACGCTCTACTGAATGCCAGATTTCCTTGCTCTCGGGTTTGAAGCATAGAGAGCAGCGTAGCTACCCCTATTTTTAGGGTTTTTAAATTTTTCTTGTCTTTTTCGTTCAGTTTTGGCTCGATTTGGTTCTTTTAACTTCTAAAACTCATTTTCTTCATTATTACCTAGAAACCACTAGCAAACAACATCAAATCTAATAAAAACACCCCTAAATTGAGAGTAAATAAAGCAGTTTTCAAGTGCTTTTCAATGGTCTACATCATCTCCCAAGTTATGCATTGCCAAATTAGTAGGCAATGAAGTAAGTGATGGGTTTAGACCAAAATATGTGGGGGATAATGGAAGATCCTCCTCCGTTTTGCAAGGGATTGGCCTAGATGTTGATGAAATTTCTTCAATTCGTTAGATATATGAGTTGTTTTGATGAAATCCTTGATTACTCGAACACTTTAGAACCGTGGATATGTAAAGAGGTATTACTGACACCTCTTCCCATGTCAAGAATGTGTGAAGATCTTCATCATTTTGAATAACAAATGCAGGAGCTTTGAACTTCACTCTTCAAGAAATTTATTATTTAGTGACAAATTTTTAGCCGCGTGTGTAATTTTTGTCACTAAAAGTTAATTTATAACAACGTCTTAAAAATCTGTCCCAAAAAGTTCACTATTATAGACTTCTCGGTGTGTTAATCTAAAGGAGAGAAAATATCTGGTTTGAAAAGCCATGGTTATCATGTTTTATTACAAAGACCTCTCCCAATTGGTGTTCGACCATATCTACGTAAGGATATTTCCAAAACTATATCAGAGTTGTTAAATTGTTTTCATGCTCTATGTAAAAAAAACTTTGAGCATTATTTTTACACATAATTTCAACAAGACTCTGATCTAGGTTCAACATTTAGAACTTGATTGAATTGGAACTCACTGACACCAACCCTGAACCTTAAGACACTGAAACTATGCAAAGACCAACCAAATCTGTGGCAGACTTTAACCTCGAGCGGCAACCGAAACTGCTTCGCTACCTAGGGGGAAAAACAAAACATGGAAAACATAAGCTGGGAAGCCTAGTGAGTGACAATTTTAAAATAGTTTGAAAACCATTACAAACGTTCGTAGAAGAGAAACATTCTTTCATAAATAGAAATATAACTCATAAGTTCAAAATTCCACAAATCATGAATCAATACTAAGAATTCAGTAAATCATAGAAACATAATAATTCGTTCACATTTGTATCAAGAATTAGTAAACCTCACATTAAACTTATACCCAAAAATAACCTTAGTTGAGTTAGAGCAAGCTCATTACACTCCAAGTCATAGCCTTAGCTGATGTAGAGCTCGATACATCCGCGTCGAAATAACCTTAGCTAAAGTTGAGATATTGTCAATCATTAGCGTCAACATCTTAATTGATGAAGAGTAATCTTCAACATTCAGCGTCGATTACCTTTTCTTACGTGCACGCAGAACGCCCAAAGGGCTAAGCACCCCAACACATGATCCAAAGTCTATATGAGTGTTATGGCGGGTCCCAAAGACCTATGCCATAACCAAATATTGGACTTCCCAAATACCTTTTTTCCTCCTTCAATATTAAGATCGGGAATCCTCTGGCAACCTGTAGTGCTAAGAAAACATATTCACGCAACTGGGCAATCGCACCAAGGGTACAAGGCAAAATGGTTTGAACCATTCCTTAAAAGCCTTAGAATTAGCTTTCATATAACAATCCTTGGTTTATAATAAATCATCAACACCATACCAAACATTTTTAAAGCTTTGCATTGCCAAGAAACATTTCCATATATATTTTGAAAAGTTTAGCATTTTTAACTAAGCATTAAATGCATAAATTAGTAAATCATGCACATTGTAAAACATAACTAATAAGATACTCATTTTCACAAGAAATCATGGCTAGAAATCATAAAATATATTTTTAAATCAAACATGTGTTACTCACTGTCAACCAGCTTCTCCCCGGATCTTCCGTTCCACGGATTCCTAATTATCCTGAAATTTAATTGATAATTCTTTAATTATTCTCTAAATGACAATAACTTAAAATATCCCAAAATTATCCTCCAAATATGACCAATTTTAATTAATTCTCCAATACCCTAATTTCCAAATTCTAGGGTTCCTTTAACAAATTAACCCGTTAATCAACTTCATAATTAACTTAGGATCTCAAATTCTTCTCATTTTAGAGTTACAGTATCTTAACAATAACAATTGGACCCTAAATCATGCATAAAAACACTTTAATTAAAAAAATTGCAAAATCAATCCTTTAAGCACGGTCAAACACTTTAACCCTTTAATGACAGACAAACCATGATAGTAAGCTTTTTCTACCTCCAGCCGTGAACCCCCTTTTCGGCCCCTATTTTCCAACCCAATTTTCATACTAAAATTCAACAATTTTAAGCTAACGAAAGCTCAACTAACCTTTATAAACCTTTTACTCATCCTTAGAATTAACTAACCTCAAAATTTGGACATCTGAATCGCTCTAAATCTTTCGGAATCAGCCAAAAATCTCTCAATACCCTGTTTTTGATGAGAAATTTCATAATTTTAATACATCAATTCTAGCTAATAACAATAAAATTAATTGCTATATAACGTTAGAGGGACCTTAGAAGTAGCTTACCTTTAAATTTGAAGCTTCGAATTAGCCTCTAAGTCCACAAATTTACTAAAAAACTGAAACCCTCTATTTTTCGTCCTACCGGCTGCCACTGCCTTTTCTTTTTTATTTACTTTTCCAACCACTATTCCAAAATTAAAACCTTCCACGAGCTTCTCCCTCACTTCCTATTTAGTTTTGACCCGTTTTGCCCAATTTTTCCTCACTCAAAAGCCTCTAATTCAAAAGCTTTCTTCTTTTTCTTCCTTAGGTCGGCCAAAAAACACCCAAAAATGAAATCTAGCTTTCCTTTCGATTTCTAGCTTCATTTTGAGGTTTAAGACGTGCTTAGCTGACTCACTCTTCACCTTTAAGCTAACCAATTAGAAAATTCCCATGGAAGCACCTCAATTTCTCCAAAATTTCTCCAATTTCTCTTTTTTCTTTCTTCTCTCGGCTTTACTTTACTCTTTCTCTCTCTCAATTTCTCTTTAATTCCAGCCCAAAATGATCTTAACAAGCCTTAAGCATTCTAAAATTGCAATTAGAAGTTTAAAATTCCCAAAATTTCACCATATTTCAAAAGGTTGACTTTTTGTTGAATTTGACCCTTTGGTTTTGACCGCTGGCCGTTGACTTTGACTTTGACTTGAACTTTACTTGTCCTAAACACACCTAATTCACCATCAAATGTCCTACATAAGCTCGATTAGGTTCGTTACCCTCAAATTATTCTTCAGATCCTTACCTTCTCTTTCTCAATGAAGACAACACTGATCCAATTCTTTTTTTTTTTTTTTTCTAAGTGTTGATCTTAATCAAGAGTTCCAAATCAAACTTAATCTCGAGTCCCCAAGTTCAACCTCAACCTATAAATTCCCTAATTCTTCCAAGATAGAGTAAAAGAAGAGAGAGCTTACACCATTAAGCTCCTGAATGGACATGTCATATACACAACATGAAAGATATATACATGATTCACATCAATTTGAATGAACACATATTTGGAAAGTGTAGATTTGTTTATTTAGGTCGTGATGACCTAATCTGTTATTGTGGTATGGTTGAACTTGGTTATATGTGTGTATTCACATACATTGCGTAAGTTTTACTCATCTTGATTCACAATCTCCATGTATCTTTGGGATGCATGTGACCGTGAGATAACCAAGTTTTTTATTTGATCAAACAAAAATATCACCACATGTAAAGTCTCCAAATCTTCGATCTAGAAATTTAACCAACAAACTGGGTAAGTAAATGACAATTGCTTTAGTTATTTTTAATTTGTATTAAATGCATACTAATATTTCAAAATTGTTGCTTATTATAATTATCATTGGATATTGATTGTAATCAATCTTCAAGAAAATTGTGTTTATGTTTTGGGACTCTATTCGAAGCAAGGTTCAAGAGGACTTTCATGGAGTTATAAATATGTACGTGTATTGAACTTTCTTAGCTCTTAATTCAAGTATTTATGTTATTCTAATGTTTTCAAACTATTCAGTGGAATGAAAACATGGAAAGCTAGGCATGATCCTCAACACCATCAGTTTACTCCAAAATAGAAACTTATAAAGGTAAATTTGCATTCAAACTTTAACAAATTATTTTCATTCAAACATAAGAATAATTTGTTTTCAATTTCTTTACATGTAGTGTCCCCGTCAATTGGATTATGTAGGATGCGGGTACTATGTGCAAAAGTATATACATGAAATAGTATATAATCTTAGTACTCCCATTACTAGCCTCGTACATAAATTATTTATTTGTTATATGCTGATTTGAAAGAATGATGTAAACTTATGTTATGTTTATCTTTCTTTCTTTTTGTAGTTTAATACAAAAAATGCATATACCCAAGAAAAGATTGATGAGATTCGAACACAATGGGCAAGTTTTGTTGGATGATTTGTGTAAACCTGAACTTATTGGTTTGTTTGTCTTAATTTAGATACTGGTTGTAGTTTGTGGAGGGACAAGTGGTCGTCCATATATTATAGAAGTGCTTGGGTATTCCTGCTTGTAGCATTTAGAGGGGCGGGCAATCCCATAGGTAATATAGAGAAATGTTGAATCTTTATGAGTTTTGAGTAAAATATGCAAGTTCAGAATGGATCAGAAGTACGACTAATTGTTGTTTGTGGATAGATGAATTATTAGCTAACCATCATCTTTTTGTTGGAAGAATTGTGGATAGTTTCTTTGTTTATGGGTATTTAGTGTAAGTACTCATGAAAGTACTGATTGGTGTTTGTGAAGAGACAAATGATTATTAATATTATAGAAGTGTTTGGTATTTCTGATTATAGTTTTGGAGGGGCAGGTGGTTCCATATGTGATATAGAAGTGTTGGATATGATATTTTTAACTATTGTTCTATTGAAGTGTGTTATCGATTATATAGAAGTGTTGGTTAATGTGTTTATTGATATTTGATAAGTACTTATAGAATGGGTCGGAAGTACAAATTGTTGTTTGTGGATGGACAAATTATTATCTATATTATAGAAGTGTTTGGTTATTAAGTTTTTGGAGGTGGCCCAACATGTGATATAGAAGTTGTTGGATGATATGATTGTAGTTTTACACAAATTTTTGTTATTGCATAATGTATATAAGCAAGAATTTTGAGTGGAATAGGCATGTTTTTTTGGAAGAATTGTGTATATTTTCTTTGTTTATGAGTATTTGGTGTAAGTACTCATAGAATGGAAGTACTAATAGTTGTTTATGGAGGGTGAATGATTATCAATATTATAGAAGTGCTTGGTATTTCCTATTGTAATTTTGGAGGGGTGAGTGGTTTCAAATGTGATATAGAAGTGTTGGATATGATGTTTTTTAGTGTAATTATTCTATGGAAGTGTGTTATTGTATTTTAGGTAACTTTGTATTAGTTTTGTGGTAGAGTGTATTGTTATATTTTAGGTTTGGGTTCTGTGCATTTATAAGTAGAAGAGAAATATTATTGGCTTGCTATACAGAACAACAAACATGCATATATTTTAGCATGCACGGATTACAACAAATAATTTTCTTTATATTTTTAATAAAATTCGATGATGGACATTTTCTGACACAAAACGAGATTTTTATTATCGATTTTTAACTCTTTGACCGACATTACAAATGGATTGGACATTTTAAAAAATGAGACATTAAAAAAATTGGACAATTATTGAAAAAAAATTTGGTAAAAAAACGACATTGAAGATGGTGTATAATGTCGGTTTTAAACCGACATTATAGATGACTGCAATTTCAATGTCAGTTATCTTCAATGTCGGTTTAAAATCGACATTAAAAACCTTTTATAACACGATTTTCGATGTCGAATTTTAACCGACATTGAACCCTATAATTTCAGTTTTAAACCGACATTAAAGCCCAGTTTTGTACTAGTGAATGAGTTGAATATGTTTGAATCTCTACTTTCTCATCCTTGTTTGTCAAATTAAGTTCTTACCAAATATCCATATTAATTTTTCTTTGGTTACTAAAATTGTAATTTTGAGGAAAATCTTTGTTTTGATTTTAGAATTTTGTCAAAAAAATCATTCCCTTGAGAGACGACTTGAAATTCTTTCAATCTTTTTACCACTTATCGACAGTGTGCACTTACACTAGACTAAAAAAAAAAAATTTCAAAAGATTTTTAATTTAATCAACATGCTTTCAATCGATCAAAAAGGCACCCTTATTCTTTTCACTCTAATTCTCCCCCTCAACTCTATTTTCCGTCGTTGCCAAAATTTCCCTCCAGCCATTCTCTGGCATCTCTGCTCCCATGATGTCTTTGTTGGATATAATCGTTTGAAGCTTTGAGGAAAAGAAAACTTAATCATTTGAATAGGAATTGGAAATAAAAGCACAATTTGGAGATTCAATTTTGCTTATGCGATTTCATGGGATGAAAAGGTTCCTTTCATGAGTTTCGTCTTGATTTTCAAGGTGTGGGCTTTTTGGATTTGGTGGAAATGAGATGTGTGTTGAAGATTTTATGCTCAAACCCAAATGAATCAAAGAGATTTATAAGTTGTTCAACATTCGTTAGGTGTGTATAATCGATTTACGACTCAACTTACTTAAATACTTTAACTATTTGATACATAATTCATTTAGACAATGTTTTTTCCATTCAACATGCCATATAGACATCTAAAATATTTCAGTCAACTTTCTGTTTATTTCTAAAGGTTCTGTTAGTGATGAAGGATCTTTTAAATCTATTCTTATAAGCTCGTGGACCAAAATGATCATTTTGAAAACGGATGGACCAAACGTACCTATTCTTCAAAACTCAGTGACTAAAAATGTATTTTTTTTCATATATTATTTGTATTATTTGTTTATTTATTTTCACAAAGTTTGCACCCTTAACAAAAGGTATTGTGTGCTTGATCACTTGATTAATAAGATTTATTCTTCCCATTTAGTGATCATTTTCCTGTGTCATTCTCAAGACTTTTATTATACAACTTTTTAGTTCGTTGTATTTATGATTATTAATTTGTAAAAATAGGTCTCTCCTCACTTGTGTGGAATTTTAGAAATGGATAGATTTATAGAAAAAGATGATATTATAGTGTGTGGGTTGGACCAAAGTGTTCCTATTCTAATTCGGGTAAAGAAAAATACTTAGGTGTATCCCAACTTATACCCATCTTTTTGCATTCCATCAAATTGTCCAATCATAATTTGTCACGTGGCAAATTCTTCTTACATTTTTTTTTTACCATTTTAATTATTATTTTTTTGATATGTGATGCAAGTGGGATGCATAGAAATAGGTGCATCTTGAAATGCACTCAAGTATTGCTCATTTATCTATATAGTTGAAAGTTGAACATATATAAAGAAATATAATATACAAAAAAGTGGAATTAATTTGCATGATATGGAAAACGGTAGATGTGAGCTGAGAAATCTATGAATACAAAAATCTATAACTAGCTTTAGAATAATTCTGTCTAAAAGACTCTAAAACATTTAAAAGATAAAAGAGCAAAAAAAAAAGATCAAGGAAGTAGAGGTTTTTTGAGCCATGGAGTTGGAAGGTTGAGAGGCTTTATGTCCACAGAAAATGACTCCTCCATGAGGCATCGAAAATCGTCAAGAAATTCTTGATCCCCACCGATGATCTGCTGCTGAATTACCAGCACTGTGATAGTGTCGGCAGAGTCCGAGGATGCCAACATGTCTCCAATGAACCCTAGCTCAGGATACTCATTCCACTCGTTCAATCCCACAAACAGGGCTGAGTGGCCGTCGTGGCGTCGCCCCACCAAGATCATATCGTATTCGTGTTCCATTGTTCTTATCACGTTTATGAGCCCCACACAATCGCTTACCATTTCCTCTTCGTAAGCACAGTGCGTAATCCCTGAGGTCGCCATGATTAACTTGAACTCCCTTATCATCTCCTCGTCTAGGTCTTGCTCTGCTTGCGGTCGATTGCTTCGCTTTGGCTCGATCACTCGAACCACTGTGAGTGCCACCATTGGATGCTCAGCCATGCGAGTAGCATATGCCAGTGCCTCTCGGTCATCAGGGCCTCCCACATAAATCATTCCCACCTTATACAAATTCACTCTATTCATCGACACTGATGCCGTCGTGCTTGGCAACATCACACGGTCTATCAAGATCCCAACTGAACAAGGAGCCTTTGATAAAATGTTCTTGTTCACTCCCCTTATTGGATTCGTCGACTCCATTATGCCGTTGATTGTCCTCCGCTTGTGAAACGGCACGATCACCATCGCCACCCGCTTCTCTAACGCCAACATGCACACATCGTCGTGCATGGTAGCGTATGGGGAAACCGATGTGAATGCATTCATTATAACCTAAAACATATACAGCCCCCATTTGTTGAGAATTCAAACAAAAGCTTACACATTATTTGATAACTATTAATTAAGTTTTAATTAAGGAGATTGTAAAAAGAAATGTAAGTTTTCTAAAGGAAATGATTAGGCACCTAATCTCATACATTCACTTTTCTATACATAGTAGGAAAAAAAAGTAAAAATAATTCAATTTTTAAGAAAATTTTCACATACAAATTTTGATTGGATATTGTTTGGGCTACAAAATAGATGAGTGCATCCCAGTTTTTTTTTTCATTTTTTAAAAGAAAAAAGGTTGCACTTGTCTTTGTAAACTCAGTTATCCAATAAAAAATAGTCATGTGACAATTTTTTTTTTTTTTTTTTGTTCAATTGGAGGGAAGCATATAATTAGGTCTAGCCTAGATTGCGAAAATTGAGTTTGGATTTGAAATTGAAAAACCTTATCGTAGTTGAATTGCTGATATATTTGGAAGGCGTTAATGATTTGATCGGAGAGGTTGGAACGTTTGGAGCCACGGCGACGGGGAAGATGGTGGTTGATGAGAAGTGGGGAGGCTCGGCCGGTGAGTTGGAGGAGGTGGATGAGGTAGAAGCAAATGGGGCTTTTGATGGTAGGATTGGAGAGCTCGAGCATGTTAATTATGGAGGGAGTGTTGTCTTGATGGTGAATGCAAAGCAATAAACGCAACTCTCCAGTTGCACTGCTATGCTCAATCGTCCTCCTCCTTATACTGCTTCTGTATTTCTTTGATGGGCTGTATATTATTTTCACTATTGGGCATATTGTCCCTGTAATCACCATCATCGCCACCACTGTCATGCTGTATGAATTCTGATCTATCATCTACACATAAATAATATGGAAATTATATCAATTATAATTAATATAAGGCATAGAATTAATCAAAAGGAGAGATATATGGGAGCCATTGAGTTTAATTGATATTACAAAGAGGAGCATTCCATGTTGGAGTCCGAGAATATCAGCGATTCCTTGAGTGCCCATGATGAGTCCCAAAGACAAAGAATCAACGAATGACATTTTACAGTACAAAGAAGGCAGCATAGTCCCAATGAGCTTGCTTAGAAAGCTGGTAAAGCCCAAGAGTTGAACAATGAGAGCGCTCCTCATATCAATCTTGGAGAGATTGATTCTGGCGCCACTGATGACAAAGTAGCATGGGAGCATAATGGAGGAAACGAATGATTCAAGTTTATCGACCAATGCGGAGCCAAGAGGTGGGCCATCAGGGACGGCGAGGCCGAGGATCATTGGGCCAAACATGAAATGTTGGCCGAAGAACTCACTAAAGAGAGCACATAACAACATCATCAAGAACAAGGAAAAAACGTAAGTCTCCTTGATGGGCCTGCCGGATAGATTTGTCTGGTCTATGATCCAAAACATGATAGGGCGTAAAATGTAAATGACCAGAATGAGCATGCAGACAACGCAAAGGCCCATCCATGGGAGCACGTCTTCCTGCTGCGTCGAACTTTGGTGTAAGGTGAAGGCGACGATGAGTCCGATCCAAGTGAGGGTGCCACTGATCATTGACGAGGAGAGAGCGAGACGGCCGATGTCGGAGTTTAGGAGCTTCAGGTCGGTTAAAAGGCAGGCAATGACATGAAAAGAGCTAGTGGCCTGAAAGGAGCCAATGACTGTGAGAGAATTTTTCAAGTGTGCATCCATCTCCATATTGCTCTTCAAATATGTACTTAAGAAGAAGTTTATAGATATTGGGGTTATGAATGCCAACACTCCAATCACTATTGCCTTTTTCCCTGATTGTTTTATTACGCTCAAATCCATTTTAACCCCAACAAGAAACATGAACACCATGCACCCAAAGTAAGCGAACGTTTCGCTCACGTAGAAGCTTTTGAATGGGAATATCGCCTCCAGAATTGAGCTGTCTCCTCCATAGAAGGATGGCCCAAGCACAAGACCCACCTGATTTATTCATTCAATAATTTTAAATTAAATATATAAACTAAAAAGCAATGATTAGATGTAGCCTAGGCTAGAACAGCAATTTACGTACCAACATTTGAGAGATGAAGGAGCTTTCTCCAAGAGGAGTGAGAAGGCATTGTAAAAGAGAGGTAAAGAGAGAGGAGAGAGAGAGTTGAGCGAGGAGAATGGTATTTGCAAAGGAGAAAGGGCTATCCCCAAAGAAAAGGCCTCTGGATCTATAATGTCGATTTGGCTGGCACACCCAGCTTCCATTATGTGCTGCTTGAGTACTCATCTTTTTCACCCTTCATCTCGTTTAATTAAAAGTATTATTTGTTTCAACTTTTTCCAATATGTGGCATTTCAATCTATGGTCAATTCTCAAAACTAATTCTTAACCACTTATTCTTTATAAAACTAAACACCTTTCATTTCCTTTCTCCCACTACTTCCATCTGTTTGGTTCCTAATTAAACTCATTTATCACTTTATTTACACACACTCATTCATTTTTCCTACATTAGCCATACACCTCCTATAACTAAGGCTCTTCAAATCCAATTTAATCCACACATCAATCACTTCACTTTTCTCTCTTCCCATTCAACACACACATTCACAATCTATATTATCAGCCCTTTTAAACTTTTCAAATCGGATTCTAATCCCCTATACTATGTGGTAGCACCTCAAATGTGCTATCTGATCACATGCCTTAAGTCAGACTCGTACACATACTTTACCTATTTATTTGATGATTTTGTAGGTCTCATATGTTAAGGAGATAGAATCAAGCATTAGGGTAGAAACCAAACTTAAATGGATTGTGTTGTGCCATCCATATTCTAATCTCCTAATTAACACGCATATTACTATAGGATTCTAATCTCATATACTATGTCATTTTTAATAAAAAAATTTAAGGTGAGCTAATAGTCACCATTTTTATTTTTTTTTTTGGAAAAGTTAATGATAAACTTAACATTTGATACTATTGTTAAGCTTTATCAAAAGTATAGGGACAAATTTCATTTAAAAGCGTAAATGAATTTTATGAGGAATTTTTCAAACCATAAAAATAAATTTTGATTACACAATTGTCTGACTTTTGTATGTTTTACATGTAGCTTAAATAGGCTATAATTTTAAGCAAAAGTCTTCCTGATTTACCTTTTTTCAACTCTCCTTACCATTTAATAATTTTTTAAAAACATGTATTTAATAATATTACTACCAAAAGAAACATGTAAGTGAAGTTTATTGCGATTATGAACTTCCCAAAATAGTTTTCTTTTCAAAACCTATACAAGTAAGGAAGGTTTCTCCAAAAATTGTTGCCCTCATAAATAAAAGCAATAATCGACAAAAAACTTCGAAGAAGAAAACAAGGTATATTTGGTACAACATTATATATTTGAATTTTCTAGAAATAAACCAAGATATATTTGATAAGTGCAAAAACAAGACAATTTGTACAATATATCGTCTTATATATCAAACAATATATGCGGTGTAAATTTACATTTTCTAGTATAGTACAAGTACATCCGATATATACTTGAAATCTCAATTGAGAAGTAGTGATCAATTTTGTGCCATGAATATGGAAGAAAATAAATGAAATCTCCTAAGATGAAGGAAACATTAATTTGAAATATTTTGCATTAAATGAATATCAACCAAATTTAATAAATAATAAAAATAATGTCAAAATTCAAAAATGATATTAATATAGAAATAATTAAATATCTTGAAAATTTATTGATGAGAGATAATGTGATTGAAGATATTTCAAAAAAATAAAATCTTTATATAATTAATAGTAAATTTGGAAACGATATTTTACAGGGCAAAATGCACTTTTGGTATGAGGTTTGAGGTTAGTGTCTACTTGGTCTATGAAGTTTCAAAATGAACACTCTAGTCTATAAGGTTTGGAAAATAGTCCTAAGTTAATTTGACCGTTAGTCCGGTGTAGTGACATGACATGTTGGGTTGGCCAATTTTAAATGAGGTGACTATTTTTTTTTTAATTTTATTTTATTTTTTAGGTGAGTTGTATTTTATTTCTTTTAGTTTTCTCTCGTTCCTTCTCTCTTCCTGTTTATCTTTTTTTCTCTCTCCTCTCCATCCATTTTCTAAATTACATATCTTTGATATACGGTTTTGTTAGTTAATATACTTAGTCAGAAAGTTAAGAAGTTTGTTACTGAGTTAGTAGAAAGTTGTTAATTAGTTAAGAAGTTTGTTACCGAGTTAGTATTAGTTTTACCTTCTGTACTGCTGTATAAATACTCTTTTCATTAATTTAATAATTAAGCGCTTTTATGCCATTATTCATAATATGGTATCAGAGCAATAATTTTGCTTCCTCTCTCTTTTTTTTCTTCCTCTTTGTACATCCTTCTTCTTTGCCGTCTTCAACCTAATTCTCATGGGAGATAATACGATTGAAGCTACGAATTCTTCATCAATGGATAAAACTCCCAGTAGTCATGGACATCTCAATCCAACTATTGTTGCTACTTCTCAAATTGATGCTCAACTAAACCCTTACTTTCTTCACCATTCTCTTGGTCCGGCTTCAGCCATTGTTACACAACCTCTAATTGGTGCTGTTAATTACTCATCATGGAGTCGTGCTATGCTAATGGCCATTTCTGGACGAAATAAGGCTAGATTTCTTACTGGAAAAATCAAGAAACCAATTGATGGAGTTTTGTTTGATGCCTGGATCTGCAATAATGATATAATTGCATCTTGGATCCTCAATTTTGTATCGAAGAAAATCGCTGCAAGTATCATTTACACCGACTCTGTTAAGGAAGTTTGGGATGAATTACCTGAGCGATTCAAGCAATCCAATGGACCAAGTATCTATCAACTGCAAAAGGAGTTTGTTACTCTTCGACAAGGAAATATGACGATTGAAACATACTACACGAAGCTCAAAACCATTTGGTAGGATCTGAATGAATTTTGACCAGTCAATGAGTGTGCATGTGGAGGTTTGAAGCCCTTTCTCACTTATCTTGATTCAGAATATATCATGACCTTCCTAATGGGATTAGATTATTCTTATGCTGCAGTACGGGCTCAAATCCTTCTTATGCAACCTTTGCCTTCAATTACGACTGTGTTTTCTCTTCTTATTTAAGAAGAACACCAACGTTCTGCTGGTCTTTTACCTACCCCTGCCGATCCAGTAGCCTTACTTGCTAATGATACTGCTTCTGCTTTGGCCGTTTCTAATGATCGATCTAATAATCTCAAGAAGGAACGTCCAATTTGTTCCCACTGTAGAATTAAAGGACATATTGCATATAGGTGTTATAAGAAACACGGATATCCACTGGGTTATAAGCCAAGAAATTGTAATTCTGGACCTCCAACTTTGGATGCTTCAAAATCAAACAGTTCTGTTGTTAATGCTAATTCGGCCATTACTACCACTTCTCCGAATTTCTTTTCGAGTCTAAATTCGGATCAATATAATCAATTGATGAGTTTACTCAATACTCATCTTCAAGCCGCTGATAAAGCTCCTATTACAACAGCAACTGCTACTACTCATACTTCAGGTATTTGTTCTTTGGCCTCGTCCTCTGTTGGATCTCATGATGCTCTGATTATAGATTCCGGTGCATCTAGACATATTTGTCATAATCGGTCTCTTTTCCGAAATTGGAATCGTACAAATAATGTCTCTGTTATGCTGCCTAATGATTGTCGAATATCGGTTGATTTTTCTGGGGACATTCTGCTACAGGGTACCTTATTGTTGAGAGATGTTTTGTTTGTTCCTCAATTTGCCAACAATCTCATCTCCGTCAGTTTATTCAATTCAGAAAATTTCTCAGTTGATTTTCGTGATAATTGTTGTCTTATATAGGATCTTTCCCTATCAACAACGATTGGCAGGGTTAATTGTCAAAATGGATTATATGTGATTAGCAAGACGTTGATCTTTCTGTTGCTGTTGCAGTTAATATTTGTGTTGTTTCAGTTTCTACTTGGCATCAGCGTTTAGGTCATCTATCCCCTAAATGTCTTTCTTCCTTATCAAACATCTTATGTTTGAATTCTTCTGTTGACAATTCACCTTGTTGTATTTGCCCTTTAGCAAAAAAAAAAAAGGTTGGCTTTTCAATCAAATAATAATGTTGCTTCTTGCACATTTGATCTAATACATGCTGATATTTGGGGACCATTTAAGATACCATCTTATGGAGGATACAAATTTTTCTTAACTTTAATTTGGATGATTGTTCTCATTTTACATGGGTTTACATGTTAAGACAGAAATGTGATGTTCTCGACATTATACCGAAGTTTTTTCAGTTGGTTGAAACTCAATTCTCAAAGGTTATCAAGGGTTTTCATTCTGACAATGCTCCTGAACTTCGGTTCACTGATTTCTTTGCTTCTAAAGGCACAATTAAGCAGTTTTCATGTGTTGAGCGTCCTTAGCAAAATTCAGTTGTGGAGCGTAAGCATCAGCATCTTCTTAATGTTGCTCGAGCCCTATATTTTCAATCAACAGCTGCAAACAGCTGCTTACATCATTAACCGTACTCCAACGATTTTGTTGAAACATCATGTTGTAGGTTGTAAATGGGTTTATAGCTTTAAGTATAAAGCTGATGGTACTGTTGATCGACATAAGGCTCGCTTGGTTGCAAAGGGATATTGTCAGCAAGAAGGTATTGATTTTATTGATACCTTTTCACCTGTTGCTAAGGTTGTGACTGTTAAAGTTTTTCTCTCTTTAACGACTTCTTTTGGATGGTCTCTTTGTCAAATGGATGTCAACAACGCTTTTCTTAATGGTGATTTGTTTGAAGAAGTTTATATGGCTTTACCTATGGGATATTACTCCAAAGAGCAGCAATCTTCCTCTATTCCTCTTGTTTGTAAATTGCATAAGTCGATTTACGGTCTTAAACAAGCATCAAGGCAGTGGTTCTCAAAATTTTCTGGGGTTTTACTTGCCAATGGTTTTGCACAATCTAAGGCAGATTATTCTCTTTTCACTAAAGGTCTTGGCTCCACCTTTGTTGCTCTTTTAGTCTGTGCAGATGATATTTTGATTACTGGTCCCTCAGTTGATGAAATAGCTACTGTCAAAGCCTTGCTTAGGTCTCATTTCTTGTTGAAAGACCTTGGACAAGCAAAGTATTTCCTTGGCCTTGAGCTGTCTCGATCCTCAAACGGTATTTACCTATCTCAGCGCAAATATTGTCTGCAAATCCTAGAAGACTCAGCTTTCTTAGCAGCAAAGCCCTTAGCTTGTCCCATGGTGCCTGCTCATCGTTTATCAGCTACATCAGGTACTCCTTTAAATGATGAAGATGTTTCATCTTACAGGCGGCTGATTGGTCGGTTGTTGTATTTGCAAATTTTCAGACCTGATATTTCGTATTGTGTTAATAAACTTAGCCAATTTTTGGCAAAGCCGTGTACAGAACATTTGGTTGCTGCTCATCATTTGTTATGTTATCTAAAGGGCACAACAGGGCAAGGTGTAATGCTTTGGGCTTCCAAGGATTTTGCTATCAAAGCCTTTGTTGATTCCAATTGGGGATCTTGTTTAGATACTCGACAATCGATTACTGGTTTTTGTGTTTTCTTAGGATCTTCTCTTGTATCCTGTAAAACCAAGAAGCAAGCTACGGTTTCACGGTCATCAGCAGAAGCAGAATATAGGGCACTTGCTAGTGTTTCTAGTGAGATTACTTGGCTTACTCATCTTCTTGATGATTTACAGATTCCCTTTCTAGCTCCAGTTGTTCTTTACTGTGATAACCAAGCTGCCATCTCCATAGCCGCCTCTAATCCTACATTTCATGAGCGTATTAAATACATTGAGATCGATTGTCATTTTGTTCGAGACAAAATTCAACAAAGACAGTTTTGAGACTTCTTCCTATTTGTTCTTATAATCAGTTAGCTGATATGTTTACTAAAGCACTTTCTTCTTCTCTTATTCAAGAGTTTATGTTCAAGATGGGTATTTGTAATCTCCATAGTCCATCTTGAGGGGGGTGTATTAGTTAATATACTTCTTCAGAAAGTTAAGAAGTTTGTTACTGAGTTAGTAGAAAGTTGTTAATTGGTTAAGAAGTTTGTTACTGAGTTGCTATTAATTTTACCCTCTGTACTGCTGTATAAATACTCTTTTCATTAATTTAATAATTAAGGGTTTTTATGTCATTATTCATAATAATGGTGTCCCTCCAATTTCATACCTTGGATGTCTGAAGCTTTGTGGAGTTTTAACATAGATCAAAATTTCTACACAAAAACTACCTACTTGTAATTAGCTTTACCCAGGAATCACCAACCCATTTCAACACAGTCAGTATGAAATTGACGAACACTTTCATATTTCTTCCCCTAATACTCCTCAGAAAAATAAAATTCACCAAACAAACAAAAGCAATTAATAGAGAATTCCAACAAATACACATAACTTAGAGTGGTTCTTATCATACTCGGCAACAATAGCAAGTGTAAAAGCAACAGGAAAAGGTCAATCAAGTCTTCTGACAGATTTTGAAAAGTTCCATAGTACGTCTCTTTGAGAAAGAGTTGAGTGTCTTCCCCTCCATCTTCAAAAAAAAAAATGGTTCAAACTTCAACAATTCTATTCTATTTTAGATTCCATGGAGAGAAGAGAGAAAGGGGATGGAGGAGAGAAACTAAAGGGAGAGAGACAAAAGAGGAAAGGGAAAAAATGGAATATACACCGAATACAAAAATAAAATTAAAAAAAATAGTCACCTCATTTAAAATTAACTCGACGCTATTTAGAAGTATTTTCCAAACTTCAAGGACTAAAGTGTTCATTTTGAAACTTAGATCAAATAAACATCAACCTCAGGACCAAAAGTGCATTTTGCCCTTTTTTTATTTTGAAATATTACAAAATTAGAAGATAAGAGAGAATCTATTAAAAGGTTAAAAATGTCTTAAAATGTTGCTGAAATCTAGTTATAAAATATTAATCAATTTTAAGACATTTGTGAAATGTTAGTTATGTAGTAGGCTAAATCCCTACATATTTTTTCTTGAATTGTGCTCATTTTCTATTGATTTCTTACAATAATGGATTATCTTTCCTAAGTAAAAGAGTTGAATTTTTAGTCAAATTTCAAAAACAAAAACAGATTTTTAAAAACTACTTTTTTTTTTTTCAAAACTTGACTTGGATTTTGAAAAGATTGGTAGAAAAGTGGGTAACAAAGCAAATAGACCTAAAGGTAGAAGGGGTTGTTTATAGACTTAATTTTTAACACTCAAAAACTAAAGTCAAACAGTTACCAAATGTACCAAAGGGTTCATTTTGCATATTCGTG
This sequence comes from Lagenaria siceraria, assembly GCA_002890555.2. Taxonomy (NCBI): domain Eukaryota; kingdom Viridiplantae; phylum Streptophyta; class Magnoliopsida; order Cucurbitales; family Cucurbitaceae; genus Lagenaria; species Lagenaria siceraria. The sequence goes on from CM016487.1 coordinate 15,958,773, forward strand.
TAGTACCATCTTTTTTAGTCTAATTTCAATTTTTTTTTTTTTTAACATGTCTTAGTTTAAAGTATTTATGGGAGGACTAAAAGTATTTTCCAAAAAATTATTAGTCTCAGTTTAAAATTAAATGTTTTCTTTTGATACCGATCGAAAGGACTAAAAAATGGATGAATTAGTAAATTTGTATTTTTTAAAAAAAAATCACGAGAGTGTTCGGCAAAATAAAGAAATTGAATGTGTGGTATCATGTCACCCACACCCCAATACTCAAATCAATAATGGGTTGATGAACACTAGTAGTAGACAGTACTATGAAGCATTTTCAGTGTATCTTTAATGAATGATTTCCATCATTTATATAGGCTTAGTATTGTGTAACAAACATTCAGGCTCATAACTAGCCTCCTCCCCTCCCTCCCTCCCCCCCACCCCACCCCACCCGATGCTCAAGTCAGCATGGAGTCTGTTGGGCAGTTATAATACCACTACTCGAAGTGCTAAACTAATGCCTCACCCACTCAACTTTCCAAAACTACTTCTCTATGAGTTGTCCTTTAGAAATTTGGACGACCACTACGACCTCCATTGGTCCTACAAATTAAGGTCCTCTACATGTCCTTCAAGGGTCTTGCAAAGGTCCTCAAAGGTCCTCCATGGGACTGCTAAGTCCTCCATGGCCTAAGTCTCCCTTGAATCCTTTAGAGATTTTCTCCATGGGTCCTGTATAAGTCTTACTAAGGGCCCCCCATGACTCTTGCAAAGGTCCTTCATACTACTGTTAGGTCTCATGGATCATGCAGAGGTCCTTCATGAATCCTGCAGAGGTCCTCCATGAGTCGTCCATGGGTCTACCATAATATTGCCAGGTCCCCATGGGGCCTTTGAGCTTCCTTGTGGTTCCTTTGAACTCTCCCATAGGTCTTGGTCAATCCACTCAATTCAATTCCCTAAGATCATGGGTGGTTATTGGTGGGGCACGGGTTTCAATGGTCTTGGGTCATCCATTTTGGGCTTCCATTTTAGTCCTTGGACCTCTTATCTTTCTAAACTCTTAGTCTTGACACATCTCGGTAATCTACCCATAACATTTTCACTCTCTTAGCTTAGTTTTAAATGATATTTTATGATTTAAATTAAAAGTATAATATAGTGAAATTGTAAAATTATTGAGATTCTAACCTTCTTAATATATTTATCAATTTAAATAATTATAATTAAAAAAATTAAAATTAGTTATTATATAAATAAGAATAAAATATTTCATATTCTAAATTGTGAAATGCTATTTTATGATTTAAATTGAATATTTAAAATATATATTAAATAATAGGAAAATTTTCATAAATAAAAAAAAATGTCAAACTATTTACAGAAAATAGCAAAAAAAACACTGATAGACATTGATAGATTTCTATCAGCATCTATCAGCAATAGACTTCTATCATTTCTATCACTGATAGACCCTGATAGATTTCTATCAGCCTCTATCACAACTATCTAAAACTTTTGCTATTTTGTGTAAATAGTTTTTCTTAATTTTTTTTTTTATTTTTAAAAATTTCCCTAAATGATATGCTTTGTGAATTTATGACTTTGACAAATAATAAAACAGTTCAAAACTGACTCTTTCGTTAACTCATTATTAAGATATTAAATAAGATGAGATAAGGACAAAAAGTTAGATTTATTTTTTTCCAAAATTTAAAAGAGAATAAATAAAAATGCTGGAAGAAGAAGATATTGTATTGTAATTTGTAGGCATGTGAAGTGAGGGATTAGAAAATGCCCCCACATATTCAATTCCAAATCTGGTTACGACAAGTCGGTGGGTGGGACAAACCCCCATCCACCAATCCTCTTTTGCCAAATGTCACTTTCTCTCTTCCTATATTTTCTTCTCTTTTCAGTATAGCAACTACGAAGGATCCAACCTCCAATTAATACTGAGCTAGATTCATTTTAGTATGTCATTAAATGATGCATACATAATTTTGTTGTAGTTAAGGGTGTTCGTGTGTTGAGTTGGGTCGAGACAACTTTTAGATCCAAACCAATTGTGTTCTTCAAGTCAGTTTATATTGAGTCGGGTTTGATTGTAAATTTCTTCAAACCAAAGAAGTCTTACTAATTAATGAACTCAACCCAATTGAAGCATAAACATTTGGATTTGGTTCGTTTGGATTCTTCAAAGAATTTATTAAATTTTTTGTTTTAAGAAATAGTAAAATGTTAATAGGTAAAATACGTATTTAATTTACGAATATTAAATTAAGATTAATAATTCAATTTGAATTTATATTATGAAAAGTTACTTTTTAAATCATTAAAAAAATTAAGAGTTATAGGAGAATAAATAATCTTAGACAATATTCAAATTAAATTAAATATAAATAAATATATTGTATACATAATCAATAATAAGTTCGAGTTTGGTCGAGTAAACCTAAAGTAATTTTAAGTGAACTCATGTACAAATATAATTCCTAAAGTTTTTTATTTATTCGATTCCAATCAAATCAAGATGAATTCATAATCCAACTCAAACCGTACAAATTGGTTTGAATGGATCGAATTCTTACGAACATCAATTCTTTTAAGGGATAGTACTTAAGTTAAGTGCATCTCTTGATGCATCCATTTAATAAAATGAAATAAGAATAATTTGATACATGGCAAATTACAATTGGACAATTAAGTGGGATACATAAAGATCTATGTTGCCCAGCTAAGTTTTTTCTCTTTTAATATTTCTAACTATAGTGTAAGTAACTTTAAATTTTTCATCAAATCGAGCATAGCTCAATTAACATTCAAGTATGTTAATAACCACGTAGTTTATAGTTCGAATCTCTTCGATCCCAATTGTAATAAAAAAAATAAAACTAAAAATTTTTCCGTGTCATCCACGTTGGCGATCCTCGCATTTTTATTTTACCAAAATAACCCCGTGTGAACGCGGGTTAAAATAGTCATTTCTCCCCAAAGTTGACTTTTTGACTTCAACTTCTCCGCCAAGCAATCGCACACCACACCACCCCTACCCTCTACCGCTTTCTTTGACTCGTTCAAACTTCCATGCTGATGTCATCAATGACATCACCTCCTCTCTCTTCTGTAGGTCCCACAAACCCCACAAACCCCATACACATTATCTAATTATATGTCTCCTCCTCCTCCCTCGAATTAATTAATTAACAAAGAAAAATCGAACATTTATTTCACGAATTTATTTTATATATTGAAATTCAAGACAAAACATTAATAACAAAAAATAATAATAATGAAGGTATAATTGTTATATATGACTTCACCATAACATACAGGTGTATTATAGATACTAATACCAAAAAAAAAAAAAGAAAAAGAAAAAAAAAACCCAACCAACCCCTATGAAAAAATATACAACCAAAAAAAGAATTAAATGAACCTTATTTGATGTCTTTTTGTGTCTGTTTTTTCTCACTCTTTTTTGGATTTAAAGTTTTTGGTAATTTGAAGAAACCCCAAAAAGGAGAATTTTTTTTTGAAAAACCCTTCTTCATCTCTAACATAGGAGAGATTGGATGAACATGTCATGATCTCTTGGCTCTTCTTTGGCTCTGGTGAATAAATTGTCATTGGACTGTTGTGTTTGGTTCATGTAAGATCCCATTCCCATTCCCATTGAGTTTCCAAATTCTGGGAATGAAAATCCATTCCCATTTTGTACCATTTCCACTGTGAATGCTGTTTGGGAATCTGAAGATTGCTGCAGCCTCAGACCCTGCAGATGGCCCCCATTGTTTGATTGATGGGTCACCGCTGATGGGCGGATCGCGGTGGCCGGAGGGTCGTTGTTGGGAAATGGACGGCTGAGGGAATGGCTTCCGCTGCCACGTGCCGGTGGAACATCGTGATTGTGCTTTCCTTCGTAAGTTGTGATCACTGCCCTTAGATCATGTGAAGCTCTCTCCACATGCTTTCTTACTGGACATCCTGGGTTTGTGCATTTGTAGTAACTCCTGTAAATACAACCATTCAATTGTTTTAATATTTTTATACAGAAAAAGATTAGATGCAGATAATCTTCATGCTCTCTCTCTTTTTTTTTAAGACACAGAAAAAAATTACAAAAAAAAAAAAAAAAAAAAAATAGCTGGCCTTTAAAGATTGTGCAGCTAAGGGGGCTCCTAAGTATTTTTCTTCCTCTACTAAATGACTCAAATCAACTTAAAAACTCAAGTTCAATTATATAATTAAGTTTCGAAAATACTTTGAGAACATTTGAAAGTGATTTTAAAATGACTAAAATCACTTTTGTCATTTTTAAAATTATCGAAGTATATTATTAATCCTTCAAAACTAATTTTAATGATCAAAATTGTAATTTTAAATCGACAAAAGTGATTTTAATCAATTTTTTTTTAAGCTTTTAAGAAAATAAAAAAGTTAGGATTTGCAAAGGAAATGAAATGAGAGATTGTTTTCACCTTGGATTTGGGTTACCCTTCACAACTTTCTGACCGTACTTCCTCCACCGGTAACCGTCGTCGAGAATGTCGATGTCGCTGGTGGTTTGGACTACGACTCTCGGCTCTCTCACTGTCCGGCTACCAACGGCCGAAATACCTTCATTGTTGTCACCTTCCCTTCGCCTGAAAATCAATACCCAAATCCTTAGTTTACAAAACAGAGAAACGAAACAGAGTCAATTTGCAAAAACAGAACACTCACCATCTCTTAGCCTCTGGTTCGTCCTCATCAAAATCGTCCCCTCCGGATTTGCTCTTTTGAGAGCTCCGATCGAAGTCGTCGTCGCCGATTGAAATTGAGGAATTCTCCGGCGTTGCAACGCCGTCGAATTGGCTGCTGCCTTGGGTTGCAAATGACTGGTCCGCCATCTCGTTGGTGGCCTGATTCGAAACCACCATGGAGTGGGAAGAACCGCCCGACGACAGCGACGACCTCCTCGTGGATTGGGGCTTTGGATGGTTATGGCTGCCTTTGTAAACGATCTCTGTGATCTGTCCATCTAAGGATCTTTCGACCTTTTTCTTTGTTGGACAATTGGGGAAAGTGCACTTGTAATAGCTTCTCGGATTTTCACTTCCTTTAACCTGTTTTTGGCCATATTTTCTCCAGTTGTAGCCGTCGTCCGATCTTCGATTCACCGTCTGAGATTGTTGAGAGTAATTGTTGCCATAGTCAGACTGCAACTCCCCGCTACCGTTGTTTTGGCTCTGGTTTTGAACAACTCCATATTCCGGTGAGAAGCTCCGCATCGATCCGAACTCCGGCTTCACCATATTCTTCTCCGACGCAAAACCATCCTCTTTCTTGCTCTGATCTTGAAAACTCCATCCCTGATTCTGAATCACAAAAAAAAAAAAAAAAAAAAATGAACCAGAGATATAAGTAAATGAACAAAGTAGGAAAAAAAAAAATGAAAAACAGAGTCCACTGTTTCGATCTAACGTACCGTGGGAGCTGTGGTGGATGAAGGCTGAAAAGACGTCGGTGGCAACTTTGACGATTGAGTTTGAAATGAGAAATTAGACAAATATTTGTTTTCTTCCTTAATACTCTGCTGATTATACCGAGAATTGCTCTTCCAATTCAACGACTGAGACGGAAAACTACCAGTGGTCGGCGACGGCAGAACCTGAACACAAAAAACAAAAACAAAAAAAAAAAACCCATTAAACCAACATGAATTGAATGAAAATAAAATGAACCCATTGAGATTAAAATGAAAAAAGGCGTACATGAGAAGCACTGAGAAGAACAGGGGAATCAAGAAGCTCGGCAGGACTCAAGCCAGGAGGAATAGCGAAAAAGGAAGAAGGAGACATGGGAGGAGGAGAGAGAGGGAGAGAAGGAGGAGGAAGGGATTTGAATTTAGGAACTCCGGTGCCGAAAGCCCGGAGAGCAGCGTGAGGTGCGACGGAGGAAGGAGGATGGTTGTTGGCGGAGGCGAGAAGATCAGAGTAAGAAGAAGTCGTAAAAGGATGAGTAGAGAAAGTGAAAGAGGGATGAGAATTAGCAGAGGTATCTAAACTCCCGGAAGAGGAGGCCATGAGAGAAGAGAGAGAGAGAGAGAGAGAGAATTGTGAAGAGAAATGATGAAAAGAGAAAGTTAAAGAAGGAAAGGGAAGAGAGTATTGAAGAAGAAGAAGAGGATGGTTCCAGGAAAGGGAGTCTCTTGGGAGATTGTTGACTGTGTTTTGGTCAAAACTCGTGGGTTTGACTGAATGGCGGCTGACTTATTTTTCTTTTTTCTTTTTTCTTTTTTATATTCTAAACTTATTATTACGCTGTTTTCCATTTCTTTTTTTCTTGGTTGCTGTTATTAAGAAAAAGAGATAAGAGTTTGGTTGTTTTGTCTTTTTTATTACCTCTTTCTTTCTTTCTCATGCTTTTAAGCCACTCGTGTGTCGTGTTCTATCCGGCAGTTATATTTGAATTTCATTTTTTTTTCCACATCTTTTTTTTTCTTCCCATTTAGTATATATCTCCCAACAAAATGGACACAAAAATTATCACATTATTAAATAATTATTTCATTACAAGTTCCATTTATCAACTTCTTTTTAGATTCTCAGTTCAGTTTCCCTGAGTTGAATTATAAAGGTAGTGATTGAAAGTGTCTAATAGATTCTTAAATTTAAATTTTTAGTTTTGTATCTAATAAATCTTCGAGAAATTTTTAAAAATAGAAAAATAAGAAAAACTATTTACACAAAATAGCAAAATTTTTAGATAGTTGTAATAGATGCTGATAGAAGTCTATCAGAATCTATTACTGATAAAAATGATAGAAGTCTATCACTGATAGATGCTGATAGAAGTCTATCAATATCTATTAGTGTTTTTTTGCTATTTTCTGTAAATAGTTTAACATTTTTTCTATTTGTAAAATTTTTCCTAAATCTTCTATATATTCAATTTTTTTTTTAAAAAAAAAAGTTATGATCATTTATATGTTAGATATGAAGTTTAGTTGGGAGAAATACATTTTTTGTCCCTAGCTTTTGAGTCTAGTTTTTATTTGGTTCCTAAGTTTCAAAATATTATACTTTTTGTCATTAAGTTGAGTTTGATTTCAATTTAGTCTCTATATTTCAAAAGGTTACAATTTTACTCTTGAGATTTGAGTTTTGTTTCAATTTAGTTCATAAATTTCAGGTTTATAATTGTTTCATTACATGTTCGATATATCAACTTTTTTTAGATTATGTCAATTCGGTTTCATGGTTAGATTACAACTTTAGTTCTTGAAACTAAACTTTTAATTTTTCGTCTATTTATTCCCTAAAGATTTAAAAGTGTTCAATAGATTTCTAAACTTTAATTTTTGTGTCTAATAGAAGTCTTCTAAACTTTCAATTTTATACCTAATAAATCCATGATATTATCTTTAAGAAAAAAAAAAAGTAATTGACAGTTGGTATGTTAGATATGGAATTTAATTTTAAAAATTTCAGTTTATATTTACTAGATACCTAAATTCTTAAAAATATGTCGAATAGTTCAAGAATTTATTAGACACAAATTTAAAAATTTTAAGAATTAGTTGAACACACAAAATTTAAGGTTTTAGAATGTACTAGAAATTTAATGATCATAAAGCTAAAAGTTTAAAAGTCTAGTAATCTTTTAATCTCAAGTACATATTTGACTCAAATTGAAAAGTTATATATGTAGTTGACAGTTTTAAAAATTTATAGACTAAACTTATAATTTGGCCAAAAATTTATCAAATTCTTAATCTTTCAATTTTGCATCTAATTTTTTTTTTTTTTATTCACGATTGCATCAATTTAATATTGGTGTGGTGGATTGCATGACGATTTGATTTTAGATGCTTTGAATTTCTTATGAAGGAAACATAGATAATTACAATCAATAACAAAGATTTATTAGATATAAAAAAAATGAAAGTTGAATGGCTGATGAGAAATATTTTTACAATAAATAAAGATAACAGTAATATACACAAGCTTAGTAAAAAAAATTATTCAAAATACAAGACTGAATAAGTTAATAGAGACAAAAACTTCTAATTTAGCCAAAATTAGAAATATGGAGTATTGAATTATTAAAATTTATGTTTTCCTTTTTCTTTGAATGATTTATTTATTTGGATTTACATATCTGCCTTGACATTGTTTCTACTTTTTCATTAAATTGAATTTTCTATCTTGAAACTCAAGGGAGTCCAAATCCAAGGGAGGTTCTTCAAATGAATACTTTAGGTTGTATCCACTCTTAAGAGAGAAGAAAAGAATATATAATCAAGTTGGCTCAAAAGAGTAAATTTATTCACCCGTGTTACTAATTATTATCTTAAAAGTTGATAGTTCAATTATTCACCTCACCGTTGTTAATTTTTTTTTTTTAAATGAAAACAAAATCATCCTTAAAATTAGTTCACTGTGGTGGGATCTTACTATATAAAGCATGGGAGACAAAAAGTTTACACAAGCTTCATGCTCATAATCCACTGTCATCCATAATTTACTAAGATGAATAATATAAATATTAATGATAAGAGTTTATATTAAAATTGTGAAATACAAAACATTAATACAAATACATTGTACGAGTTATTGATTTCAATAATTTATTTTGAATAGACCTGTTGACAATAATATTATATGGTCTTTTTATTAGAACTAAAAGATAGATATTTTTTTTAAGAAAAAGATATTTTTATCAATTTTAACATATAAATAATTCCTTCTTAAATAACAAATTCTGAAATCGACATACATTTGATAAATTGCGTGACACATTTTGCGTATTTGTTAAGAAAATGGGAGGATCGGATTTATGACGACATGCTTTCTAGAACCCAACGTCAACGAGAGAGAGAGAGAGAGAGAGAGAGAGAGAGAGAGAGAGAATGAGAAAAAGTGAAAGCAGCCTAACTTCCACGTGGCCAGGAAAAAAAAAGTTTAGATTTTTTTTTCATTATTAAAATTTTAATATAATAATATTAAATGTGTTATATATGTTGGGTCATACACATACATCCATCTTCATTAATCCATGACATCCTTAAAAAAAATGACATCTCATTTACGAAGATTTTGAACATATGATCATTCCAAGCAAACAAAAAGATTGGACCAGTTGAATTTTGCAACATTATCCTTATTTGCCCTTCTTTTACACGACACAATTTTTTTTTAATTTTTATATATATAAACATATTATTGAATAAAATCCTAACATGATATTGGACTTATCAGTTAGGTTTGTATAAACAAATCTAAAAACATAAAATCGAGCTTATATTTGGTATGAGAATTGGATTAACCCAACCGAGGGTGTAAATTGATATAGTAATCTAAATTAGATGAATTGTTCGATTCCGCGCTATAGATATTGAGACAGAACAGAATTAGCTATCAAAAGCAAAAGTTTTGAGACAGCCCAATTCATTATAATTGATCCTCTTACAATTCAAACCTAGAAACAGTCAAAACATATTTTTTTAAGTAATTAAACCACATAAACTCAGTCATAAGTCAAAGATTCCCTAAGATCTAATCCCCATTTTCTAAAAAGCGTGTTAAAAATACTCTTAAAAAGTTAAAATTGAGTAGAGATAAAGCTGGAGAAGCATTCCTTCCAAACGCCAAAAGTTTAGAGACAATTATTCTGGTTTATCCATTCATTCTCCCATTCCCCTGGTAGGAACATCTTTACTTTTGTCATTAAAGAATCCCTTCAGTTAAAAGAAAATGCAACAGAAAGAAAAGAACAAAACAATACAGTTGGAAACCAACATAATTTTGATTATTGTGATGGGCTTGCAACCAAAATAATAAGACACAAGGAAACAAACATAATTTTTTTTGACCTAATTAATATTTATATTCATATCATAGATATCCTTCAAAAATTTCATGAAAATAGGTAAGAAGAAGAAGACGACAAGAACTTACAAGCGACGTGGTCGATGTATCTGAATGGAGATGCCCAAAGAGAAACGCAATGTCAGTCTTAGCACTGAAGTTCTGTAAAGGTCAGCCAGTCAGCAGTTGATGGATCACTGATCCGTATGAAATAAAATATCAAGATGGGCCAACATTTAATAATAATAAAAACAAGCAATATCTATGCAGTTAATCCAGTAAAGGACACAACTTTCAAACTAAGTTAGGGTCAAATCTTGCTCATAATCGACCAATGGAAGAAAATACACGCACCAAGCAGCACTATCCCTGAGACTGACAGAAATGATTATCAACACTTCATTGTCGAGGACGAAATATTCATGCAAAAGTCTAATCAACATTCTCCTAAATTTCAGCTTCCCCTTCTCTTTTCAAATGCTAGTTTTCCACTACTACAACAACTACATGAACAAATTTAAAGAAAAAAGGTCTTTGATTGGTTCTTTCTGTTTCCTTTTTGACGACCTAACATAAAACTATTTTCTTGCTACCCTTGGAAACTGGAATTAAGCACAGCCGGCAAAACTTATCGAGCCCCCTTGGGTTGATATCCTCCTCTTCGGAACCAGTGAGCTACCTCCCGATGTTTTCTTTCCTTTTTTTCTCTTTTATCGCGTTGGAAGGAGGGGAAGGATATCTGAACTTTATATAAAAATTCACAACTCATATTTATGTGCGGTGACTTTTTAACATAAACCTGCTGCACATTCCAAAAAAAAATAACAGTAGAACAATGGTTGAGTTACTTCTTTGCAAAAGAGATAGCCATGGGATGTTGGGGGTCAATTTTAAAGCCTTGAAGAGCCTGCATTGCCATAGAGGATTGAACATCGTCTTCAAACTCAACAAAAGCAATACCCGGCTTTGCTTCAATCATCCGGACTTCCCTGAATCCAGGATATTGTTGGAAGAGGACTTGCAACATCATACTAGAGGTTTCATGTGGCAAATTCTCAATAAATAGTATGTTGTTTGGAGTAGCTTCTGCAGCACTTGGATTTGCATGACGGAATGTGGCCTGCACAAATGACACACAACGAAGAGGCTTTCTTAGCAAAAATAATTATGGAAAAATGTTGGTTAACATTGCCTGATCTAAGGGGCACTGAGGTGAAATCTAATTGGAATAGACATCAATGACTTTCTAACAAATGTGAAGAAAAAAACCAATTAACCAGAGAACCACACCATCCATGCTTGGGACCACTTCTGGTGAAAACAATTAATACGATACAGCTAATACAAAGAAGGAAAATAAACATTTTACATCACAAAAGATAAAATAAGAGTGAAAAGAAACTTACATTTGAACCTCCATTCTCAGCAGTTGTTCCATTAGGCATCACAGATTGGTGTGCTTCTTCAGCACGTCGTTTTTTCTCAGCTGGATAAGCAAATTAAAAGATAATCAGGAACATAAACCAATTTAAAACCCTTGAGATCTTTCAAAAGCAATGCAATGAGAAAATGAAAGGTTATGTGAACCAATTCAAAAAACCATAGTGAAAATATATTGGATTATTGTCTGTCTACTAACTTAAAGATTATGTACACCAAAGAAGTTCAAACCAAAAAGAACGAAAAACAAAATGTTTAAAATGAGTACATATACAGTTACAATCACCTTTTTCCTCTTGCTTCTTTTTCTTCTCCCTTGGCACAAAGCTTCCGTCAGCTTTAGCAACACAATCGGATTTGGTTTTGGCATATTGAATTCGCTGCAAAAGAAACAACAGAAGTCATCTTTATATTTTTGAGATGGTCAACAGAAAGTCATCTTTATACTAAACATCAGAATAGGTTGTATGAATGAAGATGTAAAACAAAAAAATAACTGAAATTTAAACGGAAAAAAATAGTAGTAATACTTGTTTCTTCCTAACAGAATCATGGATACATCTCCAGTCATGTTTGTTTTTTTTTTTTTTTGATATGCGCGATTATTCGGGTCAGCTTGCATGCATCTCGACTTAATCTTAGGATATTATCCTAGGTAGGTGCCCCACCATAGATTGAACTCATCCCCTCTATGCCCTTTATTATACCTATATTAGAATAAGGAGAAATGAACTCCCTTTGTCCAAGTTACAATAGAGATTGAAGATCTGGTGGCAACAACACTCTAAGCAGTACATAAGCTTTGTAATTCATGACAGATGGCATTCATTGAAAAAAGATATGTCCAATATACAGGAGTTAAAAAGAAAGATCTCAAAATGCTCAAAACAGGCACATAGCCAATATACAAACCCACATGCCCAATAAAATTAAGACATTATTTCGGACATGCAAAGCAGCTAAACTGGCACCAATATTGAGCGTGATTGTGTATAGATATTCACTTGACGCTCTCCACATAACACTCATTGAAGCACAATTAGGATCCAATCCCGTTGACAAGAAAACTATCCATAGTTACCCAAACAAATTCAAAGTGCACTAGAACAGTCCATAGATGAAAGGGCATTAAAAAAACTATGAAAAGCAAGTTCAGAAAATGTGATCAGCTAAAGACCAACCATGGGTTTTTCATAGAATGGGAAATTTTGCATCTGCCGCACAGCATTGCTAGCTGCAGTCACTTCACTAAATGCAACCCATGCTTGCCCTCGAAGCCTCGGTGTTTTCAAGGCAACAACATCAAGGATCCTTCCATATTGAGAAAACAAAGCATAAAGCGATCTCTTCAATTCTGTCCAAGGGGGAGAAAATTAGTATACCATCAAAATCTGAACACTAAGAGGACGTAGGTTCAAATCACCCCCTCCCCTCCACTCCACATGTGATATAATATTGTCAAAAACTGAACACTAAGCAACCAAAATAGTAAACAAAATCCAAAATGCTACGGGAAATGGGTAAACCAAGTAGCCGTAAACTAAAATTTCAAGCTATCAGCTCCTGTACCCCCAAAACCAAATTTCAACTATAACAACTGAACATTCTCGAGTCATTACTGTGGGCATCGTCAGAAATATCAAATAATGTAACAAAAACAAGCCGAACTTCGCCAAAATGCAGTAGCATGAAATTTGAGAGCCGAAGGCGAAATGATAAAGATAAAATGTGCAGGAGATCACTTCAATTATACTAAGCTGTCTACTTAACGAACAGAAGAAAAGACGTTTACGGAAGGGATAGAGTAAGGTTAAGCAAAAAGCTAAAGAGTGAGTCACCTTCTTTCTTGACCTTCTCATTGAGATTCTTGATGTATATGGTCTGGTTAGGCGGTATATCCCCGGATAACATGGTGGTTAGGGTTCAGGGCCTTCGGCTTACAGAGATTATCACGGAGCAACGGACAGAAATCTGGTTTTTCGAATGTGCAGGAGGAAGGAGACTTGGAGCCCTAGCAAGCAAAAGGCTCCAGATCGGCAAGATCGTACTCCAAGTTTCGTTGTCCAGGACCCTTGCTAATGGGCCTTCTCGTATATTCAACCCAAGCCCAAACTAGTTATGAACCATGCTATCATAACTTAAGCCTTGTTATTGGCCCATCCAAACTAGACCAACACTAAGCCTGGTATATCTAGTACACGTAATTTTTTTTTTTTTTTTTTTTTTTCATTTTTGATTTTGTCGCTGTTTTATTTTTTAAATTTGATATTTTCGAATTTAATAGAGAGAGCTTTTGGTTTATTGGTATTTATAGCTGAATCTTCTTAAATTAAAATTGATCATTTTGGTTTTAGGATATTAGTTTGATTCTCCCCCTTACCATTTTCTTATATGTTTCATCAATGATGTACTATTTGAGTCATGCTAATTTCTATTACTTATAACTTAAATTATTTTTGTTGTATAACACTAGAAATACCTTGCTCTCGCTCCCCACTTTTATTGGCGATGTCTGCTTCTTATGTTTTTTTTTTATGAAGTCACACTAGCAGCTTGTAGTCTTACTCTCGCTCTTGTTTTAGACTCATTTTTTCCTTTGTTATTATTTAACAATCAAATAAATGACAATTTTTTTTGTGTGTGTGTGGACATATACAACCCCTAAAATGCAGTGATTGACAATTTTACATTTTTAAAACGAGTGTAACGGTATAAAATACCTATGTTTTCACATTTCTACCCAATAAAGCTACCACATATTTCTTATAATTATTTTTATATTATATCTATTAACTATATTAGGATCAAGATAAATAATCCACGCTCGAATGATCAACCTTTTTATTCGTCAGTCGACAACCCCGTTCAAATGAAAGATAAAAGTGAAGTAATGTTTCTTTATATGTATGCTCTATTGGAATTTATGTCCTAAATCTCGTAGTCTGTAAATTTATAAACAACTTATTAATGAAGTGAATATAGTGTTATTTATTATTTGCATAACTTAAATCTAATAAACTAAGATCCAAGGTTATTTAATGTAGCTTGAATAGTATGTGGTAGACATACAAGTGGATCGCGTTCAAGTAATAACCTAAAAGATATGCAGCATATGGATAAGACCCACTTTGTAAATGTTACAAGAGTTGTAAGTGTTACAAACAATTTGGTCCAAGTCGTTCATGTACCAACATGGGAGTGAGGGTATCCTATACAATGAGATTGTATAAGACCGGACCATGAAATATATAATCTATCTTTGTAACACCGTTAACTGAAGAGATTAATATTTCAAACGATGACCATCAATCTTGAGTGAATTATAAACTCCTGCTCATGCGGGTCGTCATTTGATTTGTATGGGTAAGAGGGACCCTAGTGTAGAATCGGTATGGCAACCCTAGAGGGGGTAAATAGTGTTTCTTCAAACTAATGAAAACTTTTTCCTAAAGTATGCCCAATCAAGCAAATCAATAAAAATTTTACTAATAAATAATTTAAACAAGAATTTCATGCAAATAAATTCAACCTAAAGTAATAAAGAATTTAAAACTAACACTTTTAAACACCTATTTAATTCTAATAATAAGATTGGTAAAAGATATGCAAATTTAAGAACTACCAATCAAAGTAAACAAATATGACCAATTAATTTCAAGGAGTAAATTTTGCAATTAATTTCATGCAATAAAATATAATAACAAATTAATTGCAAAATTAAAGTAGTATAGGGATAGAGAAATTAACACCGAAAATTTTTATAGTGGTTCGGTCAAACTCGACCTACGTCCACTTTCTCAAGCGCCTCTTGGGATTTTGAATAAGGATTCACCGACTCTTTCCACGGATTAGAGCCCAACCGCTACATCGCTCTTTTTGCAAGTTCAAGAGCAAACTCAATTCTTTCCACGGATTAGAATCAAACTGTTACAACTACTTTTTTTCGGGATCAAGAGCAACCCTCAAAATATTTGAAAAAAATTAAAGAACACACTTGGAAAATTCTCTTTGGATTTACAAATTTTGGGCTCACAACAAATCAATCCGCACCATACATAAATTTCTATCAAGAATAAAATGAAAAGAATAAAATTGAAACTTGGAGAGAGATCAACAATGGAAGCTTAATGAGTTATGGAGGATTGTAAAAAGATGTGAAATTGTTGTTTTTAATTTTGGAGAAGATGAAGTGTTTAAAAAGAGATGGGGTAGGTGAAACCTAAATTCAATTTGAGCCATTAGATGTTGGTAAAAGAAAATTGAATGGTGAAGATTTAAACTCAACTAGCCGTTAGACACACACATAATATAATATAAAATTCATTTTCTTTTAAAGGCAACTAGCCGTTAGAAACAAACATATATAATAATATTAAATTCATTTTCTTTTTAAAACCAATTCAAAAATCAAAAGCCCCATGTGTCACTTATCTATTACTCCACTTGTCATCCTCTAGTAGGTCCACTTTGATGATTTGACCGCCACGTCATCGACATCGGGTATTTTTTCGTTAAGCTTGTTTCGGTCATATCTTCTTCGTTTGAACTCCGATTTGAGTGATTCAAATTGCGTTGGAATCATTGTTCCAAGCTCTACACAATGGACACTTCAAAATACTCAAATTGTTAACAAATAAAAACAGGTTTGTTATCATCAAAATATTAATTAATTAATTAATTATAATTAATTTGAGATTAAGGGCCAAAAAGCCAACACCTAATCGCTGACTCAACATACCTACCATTTTGGGGACAATACCAAGTGGGGACCTGTTAATATAATTACACAAGATGTAATTCACTCATTCTTGTCTTTAGGGTAAGTAGATAGGTTGTTTCCTTAAGTGCTGAGTTCAGGACTTGAACAATGAGGCCCCACCCTCTCACTAGCTCGAGAGGGACTTTGTTTATGGTTGGACCATAAACAGATTGTTCATTAGAGGATCAGTGGTACTTAAGGAGCAAGATGTAATTACAGTGGTAAAATGGTAATTTGACCTAACTGTAATTACGAAAAACTTGTGAAGGGTTGACTTACGTGTAATGTTTAAATCAATGGACACCGAAATACTATAGTTCATAAGAGTGCAACTATAGGTCTTTAGTGGTATGCCTCATAGTAAATGAAGGTTGAGTAATATAATTAAAGAGTTTAATTAATTAATCTCGGATCATTGGATCTTATAATTGCAGGTCCATTAGGTTCCGCTTCTAGCTCACAACAAGTTAAACAAGGATATTTAGTGTTGAAAGAATTTGAGATGTTCAAATTAATTAAGGAAATTAATTTTGTATATGATACAATTAATATAATATATAAGATACATTATAAATAGTTTGGCTAATTTTTCTATATTTGTAAATAGTTTGACTAATTTTTCTATATTTGAAAAGAGCCTTAATATAAAGTTAATTTTGAATTAGATTCAAAATTAAAACTTATAATATGAGAGTATTAATATTAGAATAAGATTCAAATATTAAATTAATATGAATTGGATTTGTAATAAAACTATAGGTTATGAGAGAATGTAAATCAGAATATGATTTATATATACAATAAATTATTTTAAAACATATATATATATATATGAAAAATTGTTATAAATAGAAAAATGTATAAACTACTTACACATATGGCAAAAAAAAAAAAAAAAAAAAAAGGAATACGGTAGTGGATTCAATTTTCTAAAATTCTCAACCTACCCTTTTCCATTTGAAATTCGCGCGCCGATTTCTATTTTGATCATTCAGTGATCTTTCATCCATCTTCATCGTGTGCATATTCATCGGTCGATTTCATCTAGGTACATTTTCTTTTTCATCGTCTTCTGGCCTTTTCTTCTAAATCTCCTATCGTCGTCATCATCTTCATCTTCTTCTTAATTTTCTTCTTCATCTTTTTCTCTTCTTCTTCTTCTTTTTCTAGGTTTTCAGAATCTTAACTTTCTCTTCTTCTTTTTCTAGGTTTTCCAGAATCTTAGTTTCTTCTTCTTCTTCTTCTTCTATGTTTTTCTACACATGAAATCTGTCTTTTCCTTCTTGTTATGTATTTCTGTTTGTTCTTTATTATCTTCTTTTCTGTTTTATCTCTTTATTAATTATAAAACAAAGTAAATAGGAGTTGCTAATCAATGGGCAGTGATAGAATTCTGGTTTATGTACTTGTTTTGCTTCTTATTGATTACACTTGTTTGCAATCTTCTTATTTCTTTGTCCATGAGTGATAGACAGAGATAGAGTTCTATCTATGTAGTTCTATCTATGTCTATCACTGCCTCTATCTCTTTCTATTTGCGATAAATCTTTTTACTATTAGTTTCTTATACAATATTTTTCCCTTTTGCAAATAAAATTTTTTACTATTAGTTTCTTATACAATATTTTTCTCTTTTGCAGTAATTTGACACCATGGCCAATATTCCTATAGTTGTGTTTTTATGGTGGACAATGGAACCATTACAATTGTTTATGAGAATTATAATGTTGGTGGATATTGGAAGAAATTCAGTTGGATGGTTTAATAGAATTTGTTTGTATTATTGGATTTTAGTAAAACTAGTATTCAAACTGTGTTCTCAATAAAACAAGATAAGGATGTTAGTTGGTTTTTTATTGTGGCTAAAGATGGAATTACTAGACATCCTTTAGTTGCTCACGTTAGTCATCATTCTTTAGAAGGATATTATAGTGTTATTAGTAGTGGATGTGTTGATAGAACGTTATGTTTAGCTTCTTCTACTTCTTCTTCAAATGAAATTGATCTTCAAGTTATAAGAGATATTCATTTTGAGGGTGATTTGAAGGAAAAAGATGTATTTGCAAGTAAAGAAACTATGTCCAAGTATTTTTCCATAATAGCAGTGAAGAAGAATTTTCAATTTAAGACTTCAAGATCAAATTCAAAGTCCCTTGAGTTAAAATGTTTGCAAGATGGTTGTAAATGGTATGTTAGTGCATCTCGATACAAGGAGAGTAAGTTGTGGATGCTTAGAAAATACATTTCTAACCACGATTGTTTAATGAATACAACTCAAAGTTGTCATAGGCAAGTTTTTTCTTCCATTATTGGTGATTGCTTGAAACAGAATTTTAGGTTTATCACTACTGACCAGTATTTTCTAGAAATATTGTCCATAAGGCTCGTACTAAGCTTGGTGTTAATATTAGTTATCAAAAAGCTTGGAGGGCAAAAGAACACATAGTAAGGTCGTTAAATGGTGATGCAGCTGAGTCATATAGTTTGATTCCAAATTTCTTTGAAAAGTTGAAGGAAATGAATCCAAGTATTAATAGTGATGTATTTTTCTTGGCAAGCTTCCATCACTATCTATCAGAGATAGACAGTGATAGAATGTTATCACTATCTATCTCTAAATGACAGAAACTCAAATATTTGTTATCATTGGCAACTGATATGCACTTCAATCTACTTTTGCAGGTTCATACACTGCTTTTGAAACATATGAAAATGAACATTTCAAATTTTGTTTCATGGCTATTAGTGCATCAATCGAGGGGTAGAAGTATTGCAGACCTACTATATTTGTTGATGACACTTTTTTGAAGTGTAAGTTTGTAGGTACTCTATTGACAACCTCAACATTAGATGGTAACAATCAATTTTTTCCCTTTGCATTTGCTATTGTAGATTCTGAAAATGATGCATCATGAAAATGATTTTTTGAGAATATACAAAGTAGTTTCGGGATAGAGAAGATTTAATAATTGTTTCTGATAGGCATTTGAGTATTCCTAAAGGTGTTTTGAGTGTATTTAGGAATGTTGAGTTAATGTGTGCATCAAACATCTTTTGAACAATTTGAAGCTTACATTTAAGGATCCTTTGCTTGATAATATTTACTTCAGTTGTGATAAATCTTACACTGTTGATGACTTTGAGTTGAATATGAGATCAATGGAGTCAATCTATCTAAACATTAGAAGTTATCTTAGTAAGGTGGGATTTGAGAGGTGGTCTCGTGCATATTCACGAAGAAGGAGATATGGAATGATGACAACAAATATTTCGGAATGCTTGAACTCAGTTTTAAAAAAGGCCAAAGACTTACCAGTTGCAAGCTTACTGAGTCGATTAGAGATTTCCTGTAAAAGTGGTTTTATGATAGATCTACAGCTTTTTTGACTACTTGGGCTGAGAGTATATTACGTCAACGACATCAAAACTCAAGAAGTTTCTTGGTTTGAATTCTTTATTCTAAACTCAAGTAGATTCCTTTTACTGTCTATTGCCAATAGACAACGATAGAATTCTACCACTGTCTATTTTCGATAAACAACAATAAAATTCTATCACTGTTTGTTGAAAATAGACAGTGATAGAATTCTATCACTTTCTATCACTAAAAAAAATCTGGGTTTTGATGTTAGTTGGAAAAACTAAAAATGAATGTACAATGTCGGTTTCTTTTTTAAAAAAGGCAGATCTTTAATGTCAGTTTAAAACCGACATTAAAGATCCGGTTTTTTTTTTTTTTTTTTAATCTCACACAATCTTTTAATCTTCATTTTTTTTGTTTCCCTTCTTTCCCCATTTTCGTTTCCCTCCTAAATTTTGTTTCCCTCCTTCCCAAATTATCAACTAGAAAATGAAGAGTAATATATATATATATATATATATATATATAATTCTATTTTTTTAGTAAAAGAAAAAGAAAAAAAAATTCCTCTTTGAATCTCTTTTATTTCTCTAACTTTCTCCTCTCTCATTTCTCACTTCTCTCCTCCAAACCTTCACCTTCTATTGTGTTCATTTTTTCGCCGATTAGGTCCGTTCAATCCGTTTGTTGTGCAGGTTCTTCGTCATTTAGCTCGTGTTCATCTCTTTGTCGGCATCATTCAGCTCGTTGCGTATCTCGTCGTCGCCAACGTCATTTAGCTCGTGTTCAACCCGCCGCTGTGAGTCGTGCGTTAGATCGTCGATTCCTTCATCAGATTGTCAATTTGTTCGTCAGATCCAAAGGATTTGAATCGAAGGTGAAGATTTTGTTGGACCGGTATGACAACCTTAGAGGGGGTGAATAGGGTTTAATTAAACTTTTTGAAAAATATACTCAATTTAAACTAATTAAATACTTTCTAAAATAAATTAATAAAAACTCTAATTGATGCCAAATAACAAGATTGATAAAAAAAATATGTAATAATAAACTCAATCAATCTCAACCAACAAAAGCATGCAATTAAAATTAAATACAAAATAATTAGGAAAGAGTTAGAGAAGAAGACACCGTAATTTTTATAGTGGTTCGGTCAAACTCGACCTACATCCACTTTCCCAAGCGGCTCTTGGGATTTCGATTAAAAATCTCCTTTGACTCTTTCCACGGATCAGAGTCGAACCGCTACCTTGCTCCTTTTTCGGGTTCAAGAGCAAACCCGATCCTTTCCACGAGTTAGGATCAAATGTTACAATGTTGTTGAAAGCTTTAAATCACACAATAAAACTCTCTAAAAGAGTAGGTATACAAATTTGAAGCTCACACACTTTAATTCTCACAATACAATAGAAATTTCTCTCAAGAATAAGATGAAAAGAATAAAAATTGGAAGCTTGGAGAGAGAGCAACAATGGTGGCCTTTTCCTAATTTTGAGAATTGAAAAGTGTGAAAAAGTTGAAACACTTTTGGGGAAGATGAAGTTTAAAAAGGAGAGGGAAGTGGGCTAAAAAATTGAATTTGAATTTGAGCCATTAGATAGTGTAAAAAACAAATTGAGTGGTTGAGATTAAAAGTGAAAAAAGTAATTTTCTTTTTAATTTTAAAATCAACTAGCCGTTAGACACAAACATATATAATATTAAATTCATTTACTTTTAAAAACAACTAGCCATTAGACACAAATATATATATAATATTAAATTCATTTTCATTTTAAAATCATATTTTTTTTAAAGTCAATATCTTGTAGTTTTATTTTCTTTTAAATAAAATTAAAATCCACCAATTATAAAGATAAAGCCCCATGTGTCACTACCTCTATGGCTCCAAGTGGCACTCCCTAATTAGTCCAATTTGATGATTAATTTGGCCACGTCACCACCTCGGGTATTTTTCCGTTAACTTTATTTCAACAATAACTTCTTCGCTTGAACTCCGATTTGGGTGATTCAAGAAGTCGGAATCGTTGTTCTGAGCTCTACGCTGTGGGCTATTCAAAATAATGAAACTGTTAGTAAACAAAACCAGGTTTGTTATCACCAAAATATTAATTAATTAATTAATTAAAATTAATTAGTTTGAGATTAAGGGCCAAAAAGCCAACAGATTTTATGGGTTTTCAGTCTCTTTGTGTGGGTTCTTTTTGTCTCCGTCGTGGATGTTTGATAAAAGTTTGCCCTTTAAAACCACGTTACAAGCTACAACTTGCAATAAATTTTCATCTAGTGTTTTGTGATTCATCACTTGTCTAGTCTCTCTTTTTGTTGGTTTTTTTTGTTCTATTTGGTTGGGTAGAAAATGAAAGAAATTTTGTTGTGGTTGTTTAGAGTCTTTTTAGTTGAAATTATTATTTGGAATAAGACCCTTAATGTTGAAGTTAATTAATTTTCTTCATGATTTAGAATTTGATTCAAGATTCCTCAAGCCAAAAAGAGATTGTTGTGTTTGGATAATGATTCGTGTTTAGATAATGATTTAGAATTTGGGCCATTTTGGTGTAGTTCAGTGGGTATAACTTTGTTTAGATCATTTTAAACTCTTCTTAAGGTGTGTTATAATTGTCCCTAACACTTGAGCTTTTGTTTGTAGCTTTGAATTAGTTTTGGACTCCTTCCAACACTTTTAAGCTAGGACTTAAGTTATTTATTTTTGGTAAGTTTTACGTGTTCAAAACTTTGTTTAAATCCTTCCAAGTTCAACTAAGTGTTGCATATTAGTTTATAATCATTGGCAACTCTATGTTTGTAGTTTGAAACTAATTAGGAGTGCTCAAATTAATTTTTAAGATTTTGTTAAGGTAATAACATCTCTCATGGACATTATTTTAATTCGATTAAGATTTTACAACAAAGTTTGGCCTCTAAAACCTTATTCATATTGTCTAGGAAATCTTGGGTTTATTTTTAGGAGCATAATAAGCAAGTGGAGTTCGAACTACCATGACACATTTTTATAAGGCAATACTTATGCTAAAAACTCTAAAATCTTATTCATGTTGTCTAGTAGATCTTCCAATTATTTTAAGAGCATAGTAAGCAAGCAGAGTTCAAACTACCATGATGCATATTTTACAAGGTAATATTTATAAGACATTTTGCTTAAAACTCTATTTTATTCTAAAATGTTGAATTAGAATAAATGTTAGAGTGCTATGACTATCCTGCAGTTATGGTAGTCATAATTTAGTTATTTTTTGTTTTCATTGAGTTGATTGTATTTAGTTGTTTGCAAGTTCTTGTTTTTGTTGATGTTTATGCATTTGTCCAAATTAATTAGGTTGCTATTAGTCTTTTATTCTAGTTTTGATAAGCTTACTTGTTTGGGTTCGTAAGTTTGTTTATAGTTTCCATTGAGCTTTTTATGTTATAAGTTTTATGTTATAAGCTTTTTTGAGTTTATTTGATCCATTGATAAATTGAATTGCCTATGTTTAGTTGTTTACGAAATTTCTTGGTTTATGTTTATGTTTTTTGCCCAATGAAGTCGGCTTTTATTAGTCTTTTCTCATAGGCTGATTCCTTTTGTGTTTTTATTTACGTTGAATCTTCTCACCACTAACTTATACTTTGTAAGTGTCTCTAGGTGAAAACCGACATTTAAGATGGTGTTCAATGTCGGTTGAAAACTGACATTAAAGATAATTAGCATTGAAATCTTAGTCACCTATAATGTCGGTTTAAAACTTAACTCAACATTAAAGACAACCAACATCGAAAACCTTTTAAAACACGATCTTTGATGTCGGTTGTCAACCGACATTGAACCTCTATAATGTCTGTTTTAAATTGACATTAAAGCCCAATTTTGTACTAGTGTATTGGGCTATCAGTGATAGTTGATACTAATTACTTTTCTTTTGTTTATTAGGTTGATCTTGTTAGTAACATTGAGTACAAGGTAATGGATGGTGATAAACAGTTCTTAGTGAAATTGGACTCATGATCTTGCAGCTGTCAAGTATGGGATTGTGATGGCATTCCGTGTGATCATGGACTTGCTGTTTTTCAGAGGCTTAATGTCAATACTTATTCTTATGTGTTTGTGTATTATTATTCAGCAACATTGTCATCAACCTGTAAATGTTGTGTTCGACCTGTTAGAATTCATTCAGATTGGAGAGTTGTAGATGATTAGAGTAAAACATTACCTTCTTATCGTTAAACGTCAAGCCGGACGACCAAGAAAACAAAGGATCCCATCTATATGTGAATCTAAAAGTTCATCAAGATGTAGCCGATGTAATAGGAAAGGTCACAATCGTAGGAATTGCAAACTTGAGCCGATTAAACAATGATGTTGTAATCTTGTTTCTTGCTTTTCTTTTATGGTGATGTAATCTTGTTTATTGGCTAGCAAAGAGTTGTAAACAAATGGAACAATATCTTCAATAATAAAGTTTATAGAATCTATCTTGAAGACTGTATATTACTGACTAAGTATAAAAAACAAAGTTTGATGACTATCTAATAGAAATTCTAGTTGTCTATTGCGGATAGTCGCATATAGACACAGATAGAAGTCTATCTTTGTTTATCATCAAAGATAAGTCTTCCAAATTAGAATTAAAGATAGAATCCTATTTTTTGTGTGTTTGAAAACTCTTTATCCTTAATAGAAATTCTAGTTGTGTCTATAGCAGATAGACACAGATAGAATTCTATCTATGTCTATCCTTGTTAAATTTCATACAAAGTAGTATCTATAATAGAAATTCTAGCTATGTCTATTGCAGATAGACATAGATAGAATTCTATCTTTGTCTATCTTCAATAGATTTCATACAGTTTGAAGACTCTTATCTTTAATAGAAATTTTAGTTTTTTCTATTGCAAATAGACACAAATAGAATTCTATCTCTAAATCAAAGTTTGAAGACTCTTATTCTAGTTGTGTGTATAGCAGATAGACACAGATAGAATTCTATCTCTGTTTATCTTTATTAAATTTCATACACAGATAGTTGTGTCTATTGCATATAGACACAGATAGAATTCTATCTTTGTTTATCTTTGATAGATTTCATACAAAGTTACTCTTTTATCTTTGATAGAAATTCTAGTTGTGTCTATAGCATATAGACACAGATAAAGTTCTATCTCTATCTATCTTTGATAGAATTTCATACAAAGTTTGAAGACTCTTTATCTTTGATAGAATGCGATAGACATAGATAGAATTCTATCTCTAAATCAAAGTCCGAAGATAGATACAGATAGAATTCTATCTCTTTCTATCCTTGATAGATTTTATACAAACTTTGAAGATTGTAATAGTCTTCTTTGATAGATTTCATATTTCTAGTTGTGTCTGATACAGATAGAGTTCATCTTTGTCTATCTTTGATAGAAATTCTAGCGATGAGGGACATATAAAATTCTATCTCTTCCTATCCTTGATAGATTTTATACAAAGTTGGAAGATTCTAATAGTCGTCTTCGATAGATTTCATATAAAGTTTGAAGACTCTTTATCTTTGATAGAAATTCTGGTTGTGTCTATGTGTATAGACACAAATAGAGTTCTATCTCTGTCTATCTTTGATAGAATTCTATCTCTTTCTATCTTTTGATAGATTTCATACAGAGTTTGAAGACTTTAATAGTCTTCTAGTTGTGTCTATAGCAGATAGACACAGATAGAGTTCTATCTCTATCTATTTTTTTATAGAATTCTATCTGTGTCTATGTGATAGAATTCTATCTCTGTCTATCGCAGATAGACACAGATAGAACTCTATCTTCTTCTATCTTTGATAGATTTCATACAATGTTCTATGATAGAATTTTATTTCATACAAAGTTTGAAGACTTTTTATCTTTGATAGAAATTTTAGTTTTGTCTATAGCAGATAGACACAGATAGAGTTCTATCTCTGTCTATCTTTGGTAGGATTCTATCTCTATCTATCGCAGATAGACACAGATAGAATTCTATCTCCATCTATCTTCGATAAATTTCATACAAAGTTTGAAATTGTGTTTAAGATAGAATTCTACGACGTGCCTAAAAATCTCCTCAATTAAACTAGCACCTAAAATTTCATCAACCTAAGATTAACAAATTGCACCTGCACTTAAGATTAACAAATTGAACAAAACTCCAAATAACATAAAAATTCCATCAACCAAACTCCATCCAAAATTAAAAGTAACAAGTGACATTGTATTGAATTTACAACCAGTGATACAAAAGTAGTCCTAAATATGTAGTTTTAAATTAAAAATAATAAGTGAACATTGTATTGAATTTACAACTAGTGACACAAAACTAGTCCTAAATATGTAGTCCTAAATTAAAAGTAGCAAGTGAACATTGCATTGAATTTACAACCAATGATACAAAACTAGTCCTAAATATATAGTCCTAAATTGAAGAAAAATAAATCTATAGTCAAGTCATTAAGATTGAGATTGAGATTGAGATTGAGATTTAAGTTGAGAAATGTTTAAATGGAAGCTTGGCGCACTGTCCATCAATGAGATATTTCATTTTCATTTTGTTCATTTAAATTTAAATCTTAATCTAGGGGGTATTCATGACCTTTCAGGCCTGTTACAATACAAAATTCTTTGAGTCCAAATTCAACTACTTGTCCATTAAAATTGAAAGCCAACACATTTGACCTACTACTTGAACATTGTCATCTAAGCAAGTAGTTGATGGATTGAGTCGGTATTCTAGCCATCTTCATATCTAAGAAAGGGCCAAAAGGATTGTTTCTAAAAGCTCTCAGACATATTGGATCTAAATTCTTTTTTATCAAATCTAATACATCTAAAGTAATATACAGAGTAATCTTCCTCAAATATTTATTTGAATCTTCTATTAATAGTACACCTACACTCTGTTTAAAAGATAAATTAAAACAATATGTCAGAATAGAAACTTAAACACAAAAGTGACAATTTAAACAGAGTAACATGTTGAAATCAAATGGAAACTGAAAACAGTTTATAAATAGAATTTTATCACTGTCTATCACACCATAGACTGTGATAGAATTCTATCACTATCTATTTAACATGTTTGAATCACATAGAAATTGATTTGAAAGCAATAGAAACTATCACATTTTAGTTTGGTTTTATACCTTTTGAGACTTTTGAGAGTTTGGTTTTGTTTTGTTTTGTTTTGTTTTTGTTTTGCTTGATTCTCCTTTAATAATTGATATTTTTTTGCTCACCATCTGTTAAAAAAAAGGAAGAAAATGAAAATGAGTAAGTTAGAGAAGAAAAAGGTTAAGCTTGCTTTGAAACAGTCAATAACTGAAATAAGCATGGATATCCAAATAATTGTGATAAAGATGATATAATATGGCAAAACTGCCATGGATATCTGTCTATCTATGTTGTGAAATCTATGGTTATACTAATGTATGTTCGGATATGCTCAAGTGAATGTATACAAATGTCAAGTCTTTCTTAATACTAGCCCAAGTATAAACTAATATTAAGATTTGTTGGTCAGGACCGAGGTTAAACATGGGGATTTGTGGCTGAAAAGATGAATGAAATGTCTATCTTGTGGAAGTGTAAAAATAGAGTGAAGTATTGATGATAAATATGTGTGAAGTCAAATAACTAGTAATGTGCAACAGAGGAGTAGGGAATCAGCGATGTAGTTTGTGCAAACAACCAAGTTTGTGCAAACAACCAAGTTTTGGTTTTTCTTTCAAATGGAGAAAAGAGGGTTGGAGAAAACCCTTCATCAATCGATTGAGTTCTTACTTAGTTTCATAGTTCGTGCTCCTAAACTTGTATGGTTTATACCTCTCGACAAATGAGTCACATAAATCATATGTCTATTATGCATGCTTGTTTAGTTAAGCCTAATATGATTCCTATGTCTAAGATTAGTTCTTAGTTACAAAGATGAGATCCATAGTTACTTGCTCTTCCAAGTAGTTAACTATTTCTATTTAAATCAAGTTGTCAAGTGGCATTAAGCAATGAAGAATAAAATACATCGATGTAAATGAACTAGAAACTAAGTTTGAACTCTTAAGGTTGATGAATGTTACTCTCCAACCCTTCAAGTGATTTAGCTATACATGCTTGTTTGTGAAGTGACTTAAAGATGGAAGACAAGAAATGATTCATGATGTAAGGAATAGATATATATATATATATATATATATATATATACACATTAAAGGAAGATATGGTTTAGTTCTTTCACAATACAAACAACCAAATACACTTAAAGGTACAAAATATGGAATGATAAGGTGAAGAGATGAAGCTGGCGGCAACAGTGTCCTGTTCGCCGACAGAGATGGTGTTTCCAGTTGCTTGCGTTGAGGAGGAGATCTGGTGAAGCTTCACTCTCTTTCGAGGTTGATGCTCGACAAGTCTCCGATGGTGATGAAGATGAAGTACTCAACTGTCGTCGAGAGGGGAAAGATGGAGGATGTCGGCGTGATTCCCACACTCTTCTTTTTGCACGAAGAACACTCTCTAAAAATTATCTAAACTCTAACTAACTCTAAAATATCTAACTCTGTTATTTGTGGATTAAGCTGGCTTTTATAGCCCGAAATTGTACTTTCTATGATGTTAGCGGATAAGGTTCTAAAGCAGGGGCCCATGCTGCATTTGGCGGTCGTCCTTTCTGACCAGGTAGCCTGTCACTGTCCATCGGCTCAGGGGGTCGAAAATCCTCTGTCTCCAGCTGTCAAGATCAGGCTACCCGAGGTACCAGAATTTGTCTTTTAGCGTCATGTATCCGATATATGCATTTCCATTCATCTTCGACGCATGCGTTGAACCTTGATTTTCTGCAAAACAGGGCATTCAAAGGAGTTAAACTACAAAATAATCTTTCTTCAGCCTTTTTACAAGCTTGTACGCATACGACGAATATATCAAAGATTTAAGCATTAGATGATGCATTGTCCAACATTCTTTCGCCATTATTCTAAGAAAAGAAGGACAATAACTTGTATTTCTACAAGTTATCACACCCCCAAATTTAGAATAATGCTTGTCCTCAAGCATGTCTTTTACTAAAGAAATTCAACGTCAGGTTCACTTTTCTAGCGGTAACTAGCCTCTCAGTATACTATTTACTTTTATAACTATACTTACATTACATCTACTTTTGACCTCTTCACTTTTCCAGAAGTAATTCCTAAGTTTGGATGCGACAAGCTTTCTCTCACAAATTCTCTTTCTCATTTCATACATTCCTTTTTCTTACTTTTTCAACAATGCCTTTTTAATTCAAAAACTCTTTCCTTTTCTTGCGTTGATTCAGGTTATCTGCATTCGTTTTTGCTTGCTAGCACGAGTGTCAAGCACAACATCCAACTACGAGCAAGTACCCTTCACAACTTAACTCTTATCTTGGTTAATTACAAGACATTGGAGTTACTGTTATTACCACTTAACGCACTTTTTTTTTTTAAAGATGCAAGTTTCAATGGCTTAAACCTTTTCCCCACCCCCAAATTTTGAGAGCCATAAGGTCCTCATTGCGTTTAAAGTTGAAAAGAAAACTGATAAAAATTTTAAAAGAAAAGTTTGGGCCAAAGCTTGCACGCAAGGAAACTTGGGATGTATTTCTAGCCTAAAAGATCTAAGGCACTAAGTAATGTAACGTTAATGAATTATAAAGGGGCAGTGTAGAGTTGTCATGATAGGGCCATATATTTAATGCACAGAAACACAAAACAAAGCCATGAATTGCAAAAGGAAAAGAAAGAATAAAGACAATCAGAAAGCGATAAGGAAATATAAACATCCAACGCATAATTTATTAATATATTTTAGTGTACAAAGTTGATAGACATTGAAGAAAGAAAGAATACGAACTATACAGATAAAAATACAAAGAACACCCCTAAATTTACTTCAGTCGTTTTGTGTTGTTGTCTCTGCATTCAGGAGTAGGACTTTGTTCATGAGGAAATACAGTAAGCAGCCATTACTCATTCTCGTGAAACTGATGCATCATGTGTGGTGGGGATCAACCTCTTCTTTACAAAATACACCCACAGGTTAGCCTTAGGTGTGAGACATTTGGATGGCAAAGTGTTGATGCCTGTGGGTGATGTCTCCCAAGTCGACCCAGGCTTCGTCATGACCCGGATGGCATCTTGCATCAGCTCGTTGGGAGTGTGCGCTATGATGCGATTGCCTTCGACCTCCAGATTATCCCGTAGACTAAATAGGGCGTTGATTTCCTGAGCGATGAATGGGACTCCACAACCATGGAAAACTGCCATGTCTTCATCCTCGTGCACTTGCCCTTGGTAGAAGGCTCGCACAACTGCCAGCGCCATGAGTGTGGGACCGGCATAGAAATTTCGCCAGCCATGGTGGTTGACTATATCGATGATGTAGGCGGGCAGTGGGGCTGCTTCAGGAAAGAATCCCACTTCGACCAACAAGTCACCAAAGGGCTTGCATTGACCCTGCCCTTTTTCTTTCTCAAGAGAATCCTCTACCATCTTCTTCTTGCCCTTGTCCTGTTGTTGTAGGCGTGATGGGTGACTGGATTCTCCCTCTTCAGCCCTTTTTCTTTTCTCGGGCTTCTTTTCTGGGGCTGCCGCGGTTGTAGGGGGGCGCCCCATCGTCGAGCTGGGTTTACTGGACCCAAGCTTTCTCTTCTTCTTTGGCATCTTCTTTCTGGCAGGGTCAGTCATTGCAGCAGCCAGAGCTGCATCCTCTTCAACTTGAAGTTCTCTTTCAAGCTTTATGGCTACTACGTCTAAGGCCGCATCTTCTCGCAGCTCATCTTCAAACTCCCGAGTTGCGTTGGCCATGCTATCATCACCGACTAGGGATTCGGCTTGATGGAATTTGTGCATATACAACTGCAGCCGCATGATCCTCAACCTCCCTTCGGAGTGCTCGCAACTCCTATTTTAACTTGGCCTTTGCCTTGGCCAATTTCTCTACCGTGCGGTTGAATGATGTTGCAGCCACAACAACCTCAAGGCTGGTGCGTTGGCTGCAGGTGCTTGTTGGCTGACCGCAAGCTTCTTCAATGGTCGCCTTCGTAGTGGGGCGACCCAATCTTCTTCTTCTTCAGGGTCGTCCTTGCGTGCAGCTGCTTTTTCAACAGCTGCTGCTTTTGTAGAACTTCCCTCATGAGACCCTTGAACAGTTGGTGGAGTGGGCTCTTCAAGGTTCGCTACTGCGGGGGTCTCTCTCTACAGTGAACTTAGGTCCTGCTCAGGTGAGTGTAGGTAACTCCCATTGTGAGCAGTGACTCCTTCTGTATCTTCATTCGTCAAAGTTGCTTCATCTGCCCTGGCGTCGGATGTCTGTAGGTCAGACAGTTCCCTGACCTCGCATAAAATTTTGGCGATGAACTCGTGCGGGGAGCGCACTGATTCACCTTCATCTCCCTCTTCTAGTTCAACCGCGTTGAGCTCCACAATTCTGGCTCGAGGGAGATGGCTTGTTGACTTCTCCTTCTTCAGCTGGGTTGTTGGCCTCAGTTTCCTGGCGTTCAATACTGGCCAAGATGTCTCCAAAGACATCCTGCTCATCTCCCGCCGTCTAGCTTCACTCGACCCAAAGAAGGCACTGCATGCGTCATTGAAGTGCATTGAGGCGCCGGATGGTTGAACACAATCACCCGGTTGGATTATGGGGTCAACTTCACTTAGATTGCCCGCAGATGACTCTGCAAGAAACCTCATTCTTGTGCGTCGAACGCACGATTTGACTCGTGGAGGTTTTAAGTAAGTGACAGTTGAAGGATGAAGTTTGGGTGTTGGAGGCAGTGTGGGTGGAGATGAGGATTGGTTTGGCGTTGATGGGGAGGGGGAAGGGTTAGGCGTGGATGAGGGTGATGGATTGGGTGTTGGTTGTGGTGGAGCTTGTGGCGGTGGAGAAGGAAATTCAAAGGCGCGAGGCTGGGCGTCAATGGGTTTCTGAGGGGTTTTCTCCTCGAATTCGTCAAAATTTGAGTCAATAATCACCACGGGAGGTGGTCGACGCAGAGATGGTGGTCTCGAGGTTGAGGAGGAAGGGAAGAGGAAAGGTATAATGGCCGGCGAAGGGGCACGAGGGTGAAAAGGATGGGGTGGAATGAATGAAGGATTGGAGGAGGAGCGAAACTAGGGTTTTGGTGGACTGCGGCGGAGCAACTGGAGAGGAAAGGGGAGTGGAAGGTCTTTTAGCCGAGGGAGAGGGTTTTCGTATGCTTGACGATGAAGATAAAGAAGGGGTGGAATATTGTGTAGGGTAGAGGAAACTACATTGTCTTCGCCACCACTGATGAAGTCGTTTTGGGAGTCATTACTGGACATTGCCAGATAGTTGAGCGTCAGCGGCGAAGCTTGAACTCTCCTCTGTCGACGACGAGGAGGGAAAGCTCTTGCTATTGGTGTTTCAGACTCATTAGAATCCGAGTTGATAACAACTACAGGTGGCTGTTGTCGTGGAGGTGGTGGAAATTCACAGGCAAGAGGTTTGGTGTTTATGGGTTGTTGGGTTGTATTCTCCACAGACTCGTCAGAATCTGAGTCGATGATGACCACGGGAGGTGGTCGACGGGGAGGAGAAGGAAACTCGACGGCGAGGGGTTTGGCATCTATGGGTTGTTGTGAAGGTTGGGTCAGAAGTGGTGGCTATCGATTGCCAGAGGAAAAAAAGGTACGGAGGCGGAGTGGCGAGTTGGTCTGGACATCGCCAAAAAGGTAAGAGTTAATTGGGAATTTGTCGCAAACGCTCGAGTTGAAGAAATACTGGGGATTCAAAGAACTGGAATTGAAGCGGCTGAAGGGGTATAAATAGTAAGATAACGCGTGGGTGAGTAATGATTGCAGTCAATGATAACGCCTCTGATTTCTCGTGAATTGAAGAGATTTCTCGAGCCGTGCAATACACAGTCTGCCCTATGGTTTCCATTGCACGCATGCATGCAGGCTCTTGAGTGCACGGGTTTTCAATCGTCAGATTTCATTTGTAGCCTCCCCTTCATTCGACGCATATCCCTTGGTTTTCATTGCAACCCAAGGCTCAATACATAATCAATTAATCTACGCATTTAACTATTCAATCAAGATATTAACAACCTCAAAAATTCCAAACTGGTTAATTACACTACACCTAGTAATAAAAAAAAACAAAGAAAGCTAAAAAGTTTAGAAGGCGTCCCTGGAAAGATATCTCCTCTGTTCAATGCAGGGACCTTCTGCTGCGAGCCCTCAGTTCTGCTCGTGGAGGTCAATGAAAGCTTTTTCTCTGTCAACCTCGCCTCCATGATATGACTTTACCTTCTGCCCATTGACCTTGAATACACCAGTTCCATTGTCATTCATTAGATCGACAATACCGTGTGGGTACACCATCTTGATAGTGAAAGGTCTAGACCACCTAGATTTCAGTTTTCCTGGAAATAAACACAACCTCGAATTAAAAAGCAGAACTCGTTGACCGACAAATAGATCCTTCTTACTGATCCTGTTGTCGTGCCACTTCTTGGTCTTTTCCTTGTAAATTTTTGCGTTCTCATATGCGGTCAGTCTCCACTCAGCCAGCTCATTTAACTGCACGCTTCTCCTGCTAGCTCCAAGTTAAGGTTCAACCGTTTCAGTGCCCACTGTGCTTTGTGCTCGAGCTCTAGGGGGAGGTGACATGGTTTCATATACACCAATGCATATGGCGACATCCCTAGAGGTGTTATGTATGCAGTGCGATCAGTCCAGAGAGCTTCGTCTTAGTGCTGCGCCCAATCCTTTCTGGATGCGTTCACCACCTTCTCCAATATGGACTTAATCTCCCTATTGGACACTTCTGCCTGTCCGTTGGATTGTGGATGATAAGCAGTAGCTACCCTGTGCTTGACATTGTATTTGAGCAGAAGGTTAGTGATAATGCGATTAATAAAATGCATACCTTCATCACTGATCAATGCCCGTGGTGTTCCAAAATGCGAGAACACATTTTTCTTCAAAAATTTAGACACAGTGGGTCGCCACGTGCCTGAGACGACGCGGAGCGGCGGACGTCCTTAAAAAGGTTAGTTTTAAAAGAAAAATAAAAAGGAGTCGCCACCAAACTTTTTTACGGTGTGATTGGACACCGAAATAAAGTAAACAAATTTTAAGTAAAAATCAATAAAAATAGTCTGCGAAAACTAGAGTTGAGTTTGTGAGTCGTTTGTGTATGGAGAAGGTGTTAGCACCCCACAACACCCGTTAAGTAAAACGGTGGCCAATTCATTTTATCTTGAATTAAAATCATTTAGGAAGAATTTTTTTTAAAACAAATGTCTTATTTTACCCTCATTACTCCAATGTTTGTAGTAATGATCCCATAAAATAAGTGGAATAAAATTCCATCAGATAGGCTATGCTATGATTAAGGAAAAAATTCCACATCTCAAGAATGTGAAAAATTATTTCAATTTCTCAAAATCCGTCATAGGAATAACATTTTAATAAAAACTTTAAAACATTGATTAAATTCATTTTTTCTTGGGATCAAATCTCGGACTCCCAAAGATGTGATCCCTCACCTCAAGAATTCTAGGAAATCGGACTCCCAAATTTCCTAGATCTTGTTTTGGGAATTTTTTAAGAAAACGGTGTCAAGTTCTTAGAAAAACTTATTAGGAAACCTTTTGCAATAATATATTAATTTTTTTAATGTTCAAAAACAACGAAAAGTGTAATTTAAAGGAATTTCAAATTGCTTAAAGAGAGTTTTGAAAAAAATATAGCAAAATTTCAAATAGAAATTAAGTGAGATTTAATGTGATCAATTCATAGGTAAGACATATCTTAAAAAAATATAATAATAATAATGATGATGAATTAGATAAACGTAAACAAAATATATTAAAATTATTTAAAAAACATATTGGAGATCGACCTCGGACTCCCAAAGAATCGATTCCCCACCTCAAGAATTCTAGAAAATCGGACTCCCAAATTATCTAGATTCCATCGTCAGTTGTTTAGTTTAAAAAAAGGTACAAATAAAAGATTAAGGATAAATACATAATAAACTTTAATACATGTCACCATATAATGCTTGAAAAAGTAAAATAATTAAGTACAATACTCAAAATAAAAAAAACTAAAAAAATACAAAATGATAAATTAAATAAGAAAATAAATAAATAATAAATATAAAAGAGGTTGAGTGCGTCAGTGGCACTAACGGGACAAAAAAAAAATAAAAATAGAGTGATAGGATGGGCACCATATATATATATTTTTTAATTATAATAATAATAATAAATAAATAATAAATAACTAAAAAAATTAAATAAACTAATGGGCGGCCATCTCAACTCACATAATATATATATATATATATATATATATATTAAAAATTAAATAATAATAATAATTTAAAAATCAAATTTTATTTTATATATATAATTTAAACCTTTTTTTAACTCTTAAAAAAATTTAATTTTTTTTTATCAATCTCCTTTTTCACGTTTTAAACCACTCTTTCTCTTTCTCCTTCAACCTTTCTCCTTTATTTTCTCTACTCTTCTTCTTCTCTTGCTTTTCTCTCTTCTTTTTTAACTTCAAACTTTTTTCTCTCTTCAACAAGCTAGCCAAATTTTTTTGTAAATACAACAAGTGCTCGTTCAATCTAAGGTATGTTACTCTCATTTTTAACTTTCATCTCTCTTTTTTTTCTTCACACTTTATTTTTCTTTTTTGGAGAAAATACCATAGAAGAGAAAGAAATGAACACGAAAAAAAACAATAATAATAAAAGAAGAAATAGTAGTAGTCGATCTAATACAAATGCATATAGACATAGATAAGTATCACATGATAATAAACATAAAAATAAAACGGGAAGAAATAAAAAAAAATTCCTTATAACCTTTTCTTTCTCTCTATTTTTTCAGATCTCCAAGAGAGAAGAAGAAGATTGAAGGTTTGAAATCCCAAACAAGAGGTCGCTCGTTGTATGAGGTGCGGATCCTTGGGCAAAAAGCCCTACCAAAGGCAAGCTCCAACTAAAGCTTGGACTTCTCTTGGTTCTGAAATTTTGAAAATTTTGGGAGGATGTTAGAAGCTCTCTGATTTTTTTTCTAAGCTTTTCTCTGTGTTTTTTTTTTCTTTCTGTAAAAAACCTCTCCTAGGGTTTCCTCTCTGTGTTTGTTTCTAGGGTTTTTTTTTTGTGCATTCTCCCCTTAGGATTCTTTTTGCTGTACAAGATGGCTTTATAGCAAACAAAAATTCCCCATTTGTCAAAAAAATTTATTGGCTAGTTTTTTATAAATTGAAACATGGCCAAATTTGGCTCACATCCTAGGAAGGAAAACAAGAAATGGAAAAATAAAACCTAATAAAAAACTTACTTTTTTTTTGCAAATTTTCTAACCAAATTAGTTACTTTAACTATCCAATCTAGTTACTCTAACCAAACAGTAAAACAAGCTTTTTTTTCTTTCAAAATATAGGTGGATAAATACAAAAATAAAATTAACTTAATAATTAAATATTTTAAGTAAGCTCGGACAAAAATAGGTGGCTATAGCATGCCCCCTTCGTACATCCTTGTAGAATTGGAAGGTGGACGAAGGTGTAGCCACTATTTCATCGAGTGAAATACTTCAAATATATTAATGGTGTCAAGGGCTAGGGATAAAACAAGCACCTCATGACAAAATAAAAATGGGCTGGAGGTCAGGGATAAACAAGCGCCATCACAGCAAAATTAAAACACTGGGAGCCAGGGATAAACAAGCACTACCACAGCAGAAAGATGTCAAGGGCCAAGGACAAACCAGCGCCACATGACAAAGAATGAGCTGGAGGCCAGTGATAAACAAGCGTCATCACAACAAAAAATAAGATGCTGGAAGCCAGGGATAAACAAGCACTACCACAGCGGAAAGGGTCAAGGGCTAGGGATAAGCAAGTGCCTCATGACAAAATGAAAAAGAGTTGGAGGCCAGGGATAAACAAGCGTCATCACAACAAAAATAAAATGCTGGGAGCCAGGGATAAACAAGTACTATCACAGCAAAAGGTGTCAAGGGTTAGGGATAAACAAGCGCCTCATGACAAAATAAAAAAAAAATGAGCTGGAGGCCAGGGATAAACAAGCGTCATCACAAAAAAACTTGAAATGCTGGGAGCCAGGGATAAACAAGCACTACCACAATGGAAAGGGTCAAGGGCCAGGGATAAACAAGCACCTCATGACAAAATAAAAATGAGCTGGAGGCCAGAGATAAACAAGCACCATCACAACAAAAATAAAACGTTGGGAGCCCGGGATAAACAAGCGCTACCACAGCAAAAGGTGTCAAGGGCCAGGGATAAACAAGCGCCACATGACAAAATAAAAATGGACTGAAGGCCAGGGATAAACAAGCGCCATCACAACAAAAATAAAACGTTGGGGGCCAGGGATAAAAAAGTACCACCGCGGCAAAAGATATAAGGATAAATGTTATTCATGAGTGCATGTATGCATGTATATGCTTTGTTAAATATGCTTATTTTAATGGTGAATATATGTATGCATATATATTCTTTATAAAATATGCCTATTTTAATGTTTTTATGCTAAACCTTTCTCTAGATTCTTTTCAAAAGAAGAAAACAAGTTAAAGTATACAAAATAGCTCGTTTTCTTTTCCATAAAAACTGGTAATCAGGTACCATTAACTGGAGTTGTAATCCGGCTTCTATCCTGCCTTGAAAATCTCCTTGGAGTGATTATTTGAAAAATAAAATACCATCTCTAGTCCTTGAGACCGATGGTAAAAGAAGGTGGATCCATAAAAGACAAAGTGGTCTTGTAACTTAAAACCCTGATCTTTTCAATTTAAAAGGTTAAAGTCCTTCTTCAAACCTTAAATACTTCATAAGAGAAGACTTTTTTTATAGTCTTCTATATAATCGTCCTTGAGAGTCTTTAATAAAATGAAAGAGATCTCTTCAAAACTGATTCTCTTCTGCGAGAAAGGATGACAGACATTCCCCATCCTATAATGTAAGTTGCGTCTTCAAATGCAGTCACATTCAGACGAATGATATATAATCTTTGATGGGGGAAAATTGGT
The DNA here is from genome assembly GCA_002890555.2 of Lagenaria siceraria. NCBI lineage: Eukaryota > Viridiplantae > Streptophyta > Magnoliopsida > Cucurbitales > Cucurbitaceae > Lagenaria > Lagenaria siceraria. The sequence continues at coordinate 15,996,236 of CM016487.1, forward strand.
TTCTGCCTATATATTAAATGAAGGGAGACTGCCCCAGTTGATCATGTGTAAACAAATGGTAACCTTCTACGATTGCCATAACTTTGATTGTTTTGTTGGATGTTCCCATTACACCAACTCGAATTTTGATAATGGAAATAGCTGATGCTACAACATTTTGTATCAAATCTAGGCATAACCTAATGCATCTTTATACTCACAAATTGGAGGTATGATGGCTGAATAAATATACTTTGCTGACCATATGCAGGCTCATAACGCTTCCACCGGTTTTGGCCTGACATTCGTCCAATTTTTTTGTTCTTTGTTTCAAATGCTTGAGCATAACAAATCTTAATTCTTCTCCTTAAAATCAGGAGATGAAAATTTGAAATCAAACCTGGATGTTGATTTCACTTCTAATGTTCTTATTAATCATATATTACCTGTTATGATTAGATAACATTAGGAATATACTTGAACCTTGGAAGCCAATAATCTAGTTCATTCTACATAAAGACAAACGAGACACATTGGCTATCAAGATTACATTCATTTCAACCAAAGATTAAAAAAAAAAGTGCCTCTATTACAAAAGTCTCGCCTTGATCTTAAGGGTAGCCAATCACATAGTTTTTTACTTTCCAAATGTGAAGCTCAGACTTAGCAAGCACAGATAAACCAACTCACCAAATGGAGTTGTACTTCTAGCGATGACAACGACCATGATAACGACCAAGGTGCTTTGCTGCCATTTTCTTGTCGATTGTTAATTTGGTGCATCTAATTGACTTTTTCCTCTTTGCTGAGGACTCTGAGCATAATGCACTTGTTTAAATGCTGGTAGCAATGCATGGCCAATAATGCCCTGCTCCGAGCTAATCTCATGCAATTTATCTTTCCTTCCTGTGGAATCATGCTTTTAGTGGTGTTAACTTCTACTTCTGCATCACTTTATAACCTTCCACTTTTAATTTCACTTTTATTTCTTTCTCCTATTGTTATAATGTCAGAGGAGTTTGTTGAGGCACTTTCAAATATTTTATTGTAGTATGGAGCATTTACAATGCCTATAACCCACATTTCTTTATCAATTAATTGAGGTTGTCCTTGAGCGACCTTTTTTAGTATATTCCTTGAAAATCTCTATTGCCTCCTTTTCCATATATTGGAGATTTGAATGGTCTAAGGCCAATTTAATACTATGCTTGTGCTGTTTCAATATTTGTGCACTTGAGAGCTATCTGACTGCATATACCAATAAGCAGTCAAGCTGATTGGGCTATTTTTTATGAACAAGCAACTAAAGGGAGAGGTGGGATCAGTAGGTGCACCGGAACATCTCAACTAGGTTGGCACCTTCGTAGCACCTTCATCATACCCCATAGCCAATAGAGAATAAATTCATTGCCATAAAATGAAATAATGCCAATTAGGCAATCTTGAAAGTAGTGAATCAATAGTTGTGTTGATATCCTTCAACAATTCATGATGAGGTGGCACTTGGGCAGCTGCCTCGTTATACTTTACAAATTCCGACATCTTGAACTTGGGTGGAATAATGATGACGCCAAAGACTAGACACAGTCGTGTCACCTTAACGCCTTCGTAAATGTTGGTGTCTTCTATTGTACACACCCTCTCTTCTAGGGACTTTAATACAATCTTACCCCACGACCTGCACCTTTAAGAGTCTTCTTGCAGGCTTTCGTACTTAGGGCAGACAGTAAATCACTTAAATGGCTCATTTGCTATGGAGCCTGTCCGCAATTTTGCTAGTACCTCCTTAGAAGTAAAGGCATGTGGGTATGGAAACGTGCAATCTGAAACTTGGCTATGTACCAACTTTGCCTGTCTGAATGCCCTTGCTAATGGCCTATCCTTAACTGAAGTGGGTAATTCTAAAATCTTTCCACTTGTCCTTTTAATTCTTAGCCATCCCCTTTTTGATCGTCTGCACTTGGCTGATCAACTCTTCCATGACCTCAACTTTCCTTCAAGTCCAATAATGATGCAGGGGGTGGAAATCTTTTGAGCTATTTTGTAAAAACTTTGACTCTTTTAATCTTTTTTAAAGAAAGAGAAGGATTTAACTAGTCAAAATTACTTAATTATTATTATGAAGTGTATGCATAGATTTAATTGACAATGCAAAAAATTATAAAAGCCTAATGTAAACAAAGGTCATTAATAATTCAAGAAGAAAAGGCTAAATGCAACGACTAATGAGACTTTTTTTTTCTTAAAAAAACAAAATGCTAGCAAACACATGGCATAACATGCAAACGAGTGTTTATAAACATATTATTATGCATGATAATGAAATGACTATCAATGTTAGATCGTGCAATTAAATAATGAAATAATAGCAAAAGAAGAATATGCATATTAACATAGCATATAATTTTAAAAAGCCACAAGCCCTAAAAAAAAGAATTTATTTTTCTTTTTTTTTTGTTTTGACAAATATATCCAATCTTTAATTTATATATTTATAAAAATGTCATTTTAAAAAATATTAAGTTTATTAAAAGTGCAACAAAAATACTTTAATAATAAAATTTAATTATAAAAAGCGTAACCTCCTATAAGAAATGGTTAACTTCATTTTCTTTGATAAAATACAGATATTAACAAAATATAATGACAAAAACAAATGTGGTTATATGAAATGAAAAACTAATTAATAACTAATAAATATCACCACAAAAAGTTTATAAAACCGTTGAATTTAATTATTTACATTAAACAAGTGGTAATTTATGAGCTTCTTTCTTTTGATTAATTAAATTTGTTTTTCCTCATTGCAAATTTTATTAATTTTGAAAAAACAAAACAATAATTGATACGCCTTTCATCTTTCAAATTTCTAAAATATTTGATTTTTTTTAAATAGACAAAATATAATGATATCAAGTTTCAAAAGTTTTTGTACAATTTTCTCCAAAAAAGAGTTTCTTTCACCATTTTCATTACCAACTTAAAAATTATTATTAAGTGATGAAAATGTAAATTACTAAATACATATATTTTTTTTAAAAAAAAGTTGCTCAAATTTATTTAAAAATATGTACTTTTTTTTAAAATGTGAAAAAAAAACTTTATAAAACATCCACAAAATTAGTAAAAATGTAAATTGTTTAAGAAAATAATAAAAAAAAGAATGTTCACTTTTTACTTAATTTTCATGGAAATGTGATGTTTAACTAAACACAAATATATAAAGTTTCAAAATAAACTCTTTTTTTTTTTTTTTTTTTACCAAAATCACTTAAAATTAAATTATTTTAAAATAAAAAATGCATGTAGTAATAGACTAGTATATTACATGAAAGCTTTAATGGTGAGGCTAATTCTAAGACCCTAAATGATCCCCAAATTGGTCAAAAATTCGTGCATGACAAAATGACCAAGTTGAGTGAGAACTTTTCGTGTGCCCGCATGGAAGCAAAGCTTCTCGAAGGCCAACACTACTCCGTCCTCAATTGTAATCCTAGTAGGTAAAGCACGGGTAGGAGGCTTGTGAATGTGTGAGCAAAAATAAAATACACAATAAATTAAAAATAAATTAAAAAATAAAATAATTCAAGATAAAGGAAAGAAATGGCCAAACTCTCGAGGTGGAACCTCATGTCTCTAGTGGAGTCGCCAAGCTGTCGCCATGTGCGCGAGATGACGCGGAGCGGCCGACGTCCTTAAAAAGGGTTAGGTTTTAAAAGAAAAATAAAAAGGAGCCACCACCAATCTTTTTTACGATGTGATTGGACACCGAGATAAAGTAAACAAATTTTAAGTAAAAATCAATAAAAATGGTCTGCGAAAACTAGAGTTGAGTTCGAGAGTCGTTTGTGTATGGGGAAGATGTTAGCACCCCACAACATTAAGTAAAACGGTGGCCAATTCAGAATTAAAAATTATTCTTTAAATAAAATCTAGGAAGAAATTTGTTTTAAAAATAAATGTCTTATTTTACCCCTCATTACTCCAATATTTGAAGTAATGATCCCATAAAATAAGTGGAATAAAATTCCATCAATTAGGCTATGCTATGATTAAGGAAAAAATTCCTTACCTCAAGAATGTGAGAAATTATTTCAATTTCTCAAAATCAGTCATAAGAATAGCCTTTTAATAAAAATTTTAAAACATTGATTAAATCCATTTTTTCTTGGGATCAAATCTCGGACTCCCAAAGATGTGATCCCTCACCTCAAGAATTCTAGGAAATTAGACTCCCAAATTTCCTAGATTCCGTCTTAGGAATTTTTTTAAGAAAAACGGTGTCAAGTTCTTAGAAAAACTTATTAGGAAACCTTTTGAAATAATATATTAATTCTTTTTAATGTTTAGAAACAACGAAAAGTATAATTTAAAGAAATTTCAAATTACTTAAAGAGAGTGTTGAAAAAAATATAGCAAAATTTCAAATAGAAATTAAGTGAGATTTAATGTGATCAATTCATAAGTAAGACATATCTTAAAAAAAGATAATAATAATAATAATGATGATGAATAAAATAAACGTAAACAAAATATATTAAAATTTTTTAAAAAAGATATTGGAGATCGACCTCGGACTCCCAAAGAATCGACTCCTCACCTCAAGAATTCTAGAAAATCGGACTCCCAAATTATCTAGATTCCATCATCGGTTGTTTAGTTTAAAAAAAAGGTACAAATAAAAGATTAAGGATAAATACATAATAAACTTTAATACATATCACCATATAATGCTTGAAAAGTAAAATAATGAAGTACAATACTCAAAATAAAAAATTTAAAAAATACAAAATGATAAATTAAATAAGAAAATAAATAAATAATGAATAAATAATAAATAAATAAACAAATAAAAAAAAGAGGTTGAGTGCGTGAGTGGCACTGCCACTGACGCCGACGGGACAAAAAAAATTAAAAATAGAATGATAGGATGGGCACCATATATATATAAATATTTTAATTATAATAATAAAAAAATAATTAATAATTAAATAAACTGATGGGCGCCATCTCAACTCACACAATAAATTAAAAATAGACTTGCCGCCCATCTCAACTCACACAATATATATATATATTTTAAAAGTTAAATGATAATAATAATAATTTAAAAATCAAATTTTATTATATATATATATAATTTAAACCTTTTTTTAACTCTTAAATTTGATTTTTTTTTATCTATCTCCTTTTTTCACATTTTAAACCACTCTTTCTCTTTCTCCTTCAACATTTCTCCTTTATTTTCTCTGCCCTTCTTCTTCTCTTGCTTTTCTCTCTTCTTTTTTAACTTCAAACTTTTTTCTCTCTTCAACAAGCTAGCCAGATTGGATAGTTACTTTAACTATCCAATCTAGTTACTCTAACCAAACAGTAAGCTTTTTTTTTTCAAAATAAAGGTGGATAAATACAAAAATAAAATTAACAAAATTAAGATAAAATTAACTTAATAATTAAATATTTTAAGTAAGTCTGGACAAAAATAGGTGGCTACACAGTGATCGCATCATTCTTGGCACATGCAACAACTTCCACCCACTTGGACACATAATCCACAACGACTAAGATGTATTTCTAACCAAAAGATGGCGAAAATGGTCCCATGAAATCGATGCCCCAAACGTCGAATAACTCAACTTCTAGAATTGAGTTCAGAGGCATCTCATTCTTGTTGGAGATGTTCCTTATTCTTTGGCATCGGTCGCACTGTACCGCATAAGCTCTTGTGTCCTTAAAGAGAGTGGGCAAAAAATACCCACTCTGCAGCACCTTTGCTGTCATGCGCTGCCTGCCAAAATGGCCACCATAAGGAGATTCATGGCATTGGGACAGAATTTGTTGCACCTTAGTTTCCGATACACAACAACGCATGATATGATCAAGGCCTAACCTATACAAATACAGCTCATCCCAACAATAAAATTTGCATTCATGGAGCAGCTTCTTTCTTTGCTGAGTGGTGAAGTCTTCAGGCCTATGACCGTAGACTAGGTAATTTACAACGTCTGCATACCACGGCTCTTGGCTATTTATATTCATCAGCTGCTCATCAGAAAAACTTTCTTCAATATCCTTCACTTTGTCCTGAACTTCTTTATTTTCCAATCGAGAGAGGTGGTCAACCACCTGATTTTCAGTTTCTTTCTTGTCTTTTATGGTCAGGTCAAACTCTTGCATCAACAATACCCATCGTATCAATCTGGATTTTGCATCCTTCTTTGCCATCAGATACTTGATCGCAGAATGATCAGTATATATAACCACTGAAGATCCCACTAAATAGGCATGAAATTTTTCCAGGGCGAACACTACTGCCAACATCTTTTTTTCAGTTGTTGTATAATGCTCTTGTGCATCATTCATGGTTTTGCTGGCGTAAAAGATAGGGTGCAAGATTTTCTCCTTCCTTTGTCCTAACACTGCCCCTACCGCATAGTGGCTCGCATCGCACATAAGCTCAAAAGGGAGCGCCCAATATGGTGCTACGAGAATTGATGCTGAAATTAACGCCTGCCTTAGATTTTCAAAGGCTTGTTGGCAGGATGCGTCGAAAACATATGGGTGGTCAATTTCTAACAACGCACTAAGCGGTCTGGCTATCTGAGAGAAACCCTTGATGAACCTCCTGTAAAATCGGACATGCCCTAAAAAGCTTCTCAATGTTTTCACATTTGTAGGCGGGGGAAGCTTTGCGATGGCGTAGATTTTGGCTTGGTCCACTTCTAGTCCTGCCTTGGAAATCTTGTGTCCCAACACTATGCCTTCAGTTACCATGAAGTGACACTTTTCCCAGTTTAGTACAAGATTGGTCTCTTCTCAGCGTTTTAGCACATTCTCTAGATTGGCTAGGCAGGCAGAGTATGAATTGCCGAATATAGAAAAATCGTCCATGAAGACTTCCACAGATTGCTCCAAAAATTCAGAGAAGATGGCCATCATACACCGCTGGAATGTTCCGGGTGCGTTGCACAGCCCGAAGGGCATGCGTCTGAAGGCAAATGTTCCATATGGACATGTGAATGTAGTTTTCTCTTGATCTTCAGGTGCTATCACATGATTGTAGCTAGAATACCCGTCAAGGAAGCAAAAGAATTCATTTCCCGCTAAGCGGTCGAGCATTTGATCAATGAATGGTAGTGGAAAATGGTCCTTTTTGGTGGCGAGGTTCAATTTCCTATAATCCATGCAGATACGCCACCCAGTCACTATTCTTGAGGGTATGAGCTCATTCTTGCTATTAGTGACAACCGTCATTCCACCCTTATTGGGTACGCATTAAACAGGGCTCACCCAGATGCTACAGAGATCGGATAAATAACTCCTGCATTGAGCCATTTAATAATTTCCTTTTTAACAACTTTCTTCATCGTAGGGTTAAGTCGTCTCTACTGCTCTACTGATCCCTCCTTCCCATCTTTGAGCCTGATCTTATGCATGCAATAGGAGGGGCTAATTCCTCTTATGTCTGCAAGGGTCCACCCAATGACTTTAATGTGTTTCTTTAGGACCTGCAATAAAAGTTGCTTATCAGTAGGTGTTAGAGATGAGGAGATAATGACAGGCAAAGTGTCGTCATTCCCCAAGTATGCATATTTTAAATGCTCGGGAAGGGTTTTGAGCTCCAGCATTGGGGCTTCTTCCAGCGAGGGTTTCACTTTGGCGAGTGCGCGAGTGCTTAAATCAATGGATTCAAATGCAGTAAGTGTATTTAAGGCAAGGACGTTCTCATCTGCGTCCTGTTTGTCAGTCTCAACCAGGTCAAGATTTTCCAACTTATTTTCAAATGACTCCCAACAGTCAGGCTTCATGTTTTCTACAAACTGACAAGATTCTGTGTCATTTGGGTACTTCATTGCGTTGAACACGTTAAATTTTACTTGATGGTCATCAACGCGAATGATCAACTCTCCTCCTTGGACGTCAATCAAAGCTCATCCCGTTGCAAGGAAAGGTCTTCCCAAAATGATGGGAACTTCCTTATCCGCTTCATAATCAAGTATGATGAAGTCAGCGGGGAAAATGAATTCGCCAACCTTAACTAACACATCTTCAAATTTTCCTTCAGGATGCGCTATAGACCTGTCGGCCATTTGCAAGGTGACACTAGTGGGTCGTGCTTCTCCGATTCCTAGTTTCTTGAATATAGAGAGCGTCATCAGGTTAATGCTTGCTCCCAGATCACACAGTGCTCGCCCCACATCCATCCTCCCTATTGAACACGGCAATGTGAAACTTCCAGGATCTGTCATCTTTGCAGGGATTGTATTCCTTATCAGAGCACTACACTCCTGCGTCATGGCGATTGTTTCCAAATCTTCTAATCGTCGTTTCTTGGAGAGGATATCATTTAGGAACTTCACATAACTTGGCATCTGTTCCAACGCTTCAATGAGAGGGATGTTAATGTGTAGCTGTTTAAGAACATCCATGAAACGTTTAAACTATGCTTCATCATTTTTCTTCTTGAGTCTTTACGGAAAAGGTGGACGCACAAGTTGCTCCACCTTAGGTGTTCCTTGCTTTTGTTGTTGTGCAACACTTTTCATCGTTGAAGCTTTTTGCTCGAGCTGCACTAGAGGAGTTGTTTTGGTTGAACTGTCAGTCTTGTTGGGATTGGAAGAGTTTTGTGAGTTATCAGCATTTTGGTTGGCTGTTGGCGTTGTACCAGCAATACTTCTAGAGTTTGAATTTGCAAATGTTGTCGTCTTACCACTTCACAATATCACAGCTTGACATTGCTCCTAGCCGTTGTGCTTTGGTGCTTCAGTGTTACTCGAGAGAGCGCCTGACAGCCTACTTCTTAGCTCTTCAGCTATCTAACCCATTTGTACCTCCAGATTTCTTATCGACGTGGTCTGACTTTGAAGAAGAGCATCATTTTTCATTATATATGTAGTAAAAAGCTTTTCTAAACTGCTGCTCGAACTCGGCTCTTGCGAGGGTTTGCTATGCGTTTGATGCTGGTTATGCGTTCCTGAACTTCCTGGGAAGTTGGTCGCGTTACCAGTAAATCCTGGTGGTGCATTTCGGCTGTTTTGCGCTGGTTGGCCTCCTGTTTGCTCTCCAACGGTCTGTTGATTCCCTCCCCACTGAAAGTTAGGATGGTTTCTCCATCCCGGATTGTATGTCTTGGAGTAGGGGTTGTTCTTTATGAAACATATAGATTGAGAGTTGTAGGGGCACATCTCGAACCCATGCGGCTCCCCGCATCCAATGCAGCTTAACACTGCCTGGTTCACCATACTGACTTGCTTGGCATGTCCATTCGCAGGATTATTATTCAACGCCATACTTTGGAGTATGGTGGTCATCGCAGACATCTGTGTTGATAGCTGTGCGACTGCCTCGCTTTCTATCGAGTTGACGCGTTTCTTTCTTTTCGGAGCTCTGTTACCATAGTCGTCACCGTCCCATTCTGTCGTGTTGGGCGATATTCTATCAAGTGTGGCCTTTGCCTCAACATACTTTTTATCCATCAATCCTCGAGCCACGGATGCATCGGCAATGGCTTGAGACGCTTGGTCTAACCCATTATAGAACATTTCCATCTGTATGCAGTCTGGGATTCCATTATGTGGACAGTTCCTGACAAGCTTTTTGAATCTTGTCCATGCGTCGCTGAGAATTTTCGTGTCCTTTTGCATAAAATTTACAATCTCCCATCAGCATCTTGCGTTTACTGTCAGAGGAAAGAACCTCTGCATGAATCGAGTGACCATCTGTTCCCAAGTGGTTATTTCACTTGATTCTAGAGAATAAGGCCATTGCTTCGCCTCATCACGCAGAGAGAAAGGGAACAGTGTTAACCTGGTACCCTCAGGCGTGATACCTGGAATATCAAATGTGTTGCATATTTCCATAAAGCTTGTGAGATGCACGTGAGGATCTTCAACCGGTGCTCTCCCAAACTAGCCTGCGGCCTGGAGCATCTGAAGCATCACTGGCTTCATTTCAAATCTCGTCCCTTCAAACACTGGACGCGTAATGCCTGGAGAGAAATCATATAGATTTGGCGATGCATATTCTCTCATCGGTCGGTCATGATCGTGTGCCAATAAGATCGAATTAGGCTGCACGTTGGCTTGCTGATTTGCTTGATTTCGTACGTTGACATTCTCGTTGTCGTGTTGATCAACCATTGTTCTCGATCTTTGTCGGTTTCTTCTAATCCTTCTTCGGAAGGTGCGTTCAATTTCAGGATCAATATCAAGCTCAAGTTCTGAAATTATTATCCGTGGTTGTGTTCTAAGATTGTGCTAATGTATACAAGGATATGCTCAAGTTTTTCCCAATACTAGTCCAAGTATAAACTAATATTAAGATTTCTTAGTGAGGACCAAGGTCGAACACGGGGATTTTAAACTCATAAATTGAATGAACTGTAGATCTTGTGGAAATAAACAAATGATGTGAGGTGTTGGTGATAAATGTATAAGAAATGAAATAATTAACAGCGTGCAACAATAGTCGAAAAATCACTGATGAAGGTTACGCAAACTATAGAAATTTTCTTCTAAATGGAGAAAGGAGGATTGGAGAAAACCCTTCATCAACCGGTTGAGATCTGGTTTAGTTTCAGAGGTCATGCTTTTAAACCTAGATGGTTCATACCTCTCGGCAGAAGACTCACACAGGTCATATATCTATGATGCGTGCTTGTTTAATTAAGCCTAAAATGAATCCTATTTCTAGAGTTGATTCTTAGTTACAAAGATGAGGTCCCTAGTTGCTTGCTCTCTCGAGTAGCTAACTGTTTCTACTTAATTCACGTTGTCAATTTGATTTAAGCCATGGTGAGTAAAATGCATCATTATAAATGAACCTGACACTAAACAAGAACTCTTAAGGTTGATGAATGTTACTCTCCAACCCTTAAGGTGGTTTAGCTACTCATTCCTGCGGTGAGCTTGGGCAGCTTCTGCTGTGAACAGTGAAGCCTTCGGCATCTTCACCCGCCAGAATCGCATCTTCCTTCCTAGCGTCAGTGGTCAGACAGTTCCCTGACCTCGCCCAAAATCTCGACGATGATTTCTTTGCGGGGAGCGCACTGATTCTCCCTCATCGCCTTCCTCTAGCTCAACGACGTTGAGCTCCACAGTTCCAGCTCGGGAACTGGGAGCTGGTTGGTTGACTTCCCCTTCTTCAGCCTGGCTGTTCGCATCAGCCTCCCGACGTTCAATACTGGCGAGACATCCTGTTCATCACGCCTTCTTGCTTCGCTCGACCCAAATAGGCGCTGCAGGCGTCGTTGGAATGGAGTGGGGTGAAGGGCAGTTGAGCACCATCACCATCTGGTTGGAGTATTCGGTCCGCTTCACTTAAATTATCCGCGGACGACTCTGTGGAGAACCTCATTTGTGGGCATCGAACGCACAATCTGACTCTAGGAGGTTTTAAGTAAGTGACAGCTAAAGGGCGAAGCTTGTGAGGCGGTGGGCTGGGAAGGCTGTGGTGTGGTTGGGAAGAGGATGGGTTAAGCGTTGGTGAGGAAGGAGACGGTAGTGGTGGAGAAGGGAATTCGAAGGCTAGAGGCCGGGTGTCGATGGGTTGCTGAGGAGTTTTCTCCGTAGACTCGTTAGAATCTGAGTCGATAATGACCACAGGAGGCGGTCGACGCGGGTATGAGGAGACTACACTGTCTTTGCAACCACTGACGAAGTTGTTCTGAGAGTCATCACTGGACATCACCAGATCTTTGAGAGTCGATGGTGAGGCTTCGCACTTGCTTGAGTTACAAAGACGATGGGATTCAAAAATTGAAATTGAAGCGGTCGATGGGGTATAAATAGTGGAAAACGCGTGGGCGAGTAATGAGTGTTGTTAGTAATAACGCATCAAATCTCCCATGAATCGAGGGGATTCCTCGACCCGTGCAATGCATAGTCTGTCACGCGTTTTTCCTTGCACGCAAGCATGCAGGCATTGAATGCACAGATTTTCAACCGTCAGAATTTATTTCTACCCCCCACATTCGACGCATATCCCTTGGTTTTCAACGCAACACAGAACAAACAAAAGCCAATTCAACAGATAGTCATTTAAATCAATCAGTCAACCACTCAACAAAAATTTATCATCACAAAAATCCAAACCAATTAATTATACTACTCCTAATTGCTGGAATTAAAGAAAGCATTAAAAAAGTTAGAAGGCATCCCTGGAAAGATATCATCCTTTGTTCAACGTAGGGATCTTCTACCACGAGCCATCAGTCCTGCTCGCGGAGGTCAATAGAAGCTTTTTCTCTTTGAATCTCGCCTCCATGATAGAGCTTCACCCTCTTCCCATTGACCTTGAACACACTGGTTCCATCCTCATTCATCAAATCCACAGCACCGTATGGATACATCATCTTCATAGTGAAGGGTCCGGACCACCTGGATTTCAGCTTTCTTGGAAATAAACGCAACCGAGAGTTAAACAACAAAACCCATTGACCAGCAAACAGATCTTTCTTACTGATCTTGTTGTCATGCCACTTTTTGGTCTTCTCTTTGTAGATTTTGGCATTCTCATATGCGGTCAATCTCCACTCAGCCAGCTCATTCAACTCCAGTTTCTGCGCTTCTCCTGCCAGCTCCAAGTTAAGGTTTAGCCGTTTAAGCGTCTACTGTGCCTTATGCTCAAGCTCTAGGGGGAGGTGGCAAGCTTTCTCATATACCAACGCATATGGAGACATCCCAAGAGGTGTCTTAAACGCAGTGCGATAAGCCCAAAAAGCTTCATCTAAATGTTGAGCCCAATACTTTATGGATGCGTTCATCACCTTGTCCAGTATGGACTTGATTTCCCTATTGGACACCTCTGCCTGTCCATTGGTTTGCGGATGATAGGCAGTGACTACCCTGTGTTTGACATTGTATTTGAGCAAAAGGTTAGTGATAATGCGATTAATGAAATGCGTACCTTCATCGTTGATCAGCGCTCCTGGCGTCCCGAAGTGCGAGAAGATATTCTTTTTCAGAAATTTGAACACGGTCATCGCATCATTTTTGGCGTATGCAACAGCTTCAACCCACTTGAACACGTAGTCGACAACGACTAAGATGTATTGCTGGCCATAGGAAGGCAAAAACGGTCCCATGAAATCTATGCCCCACATGTCAAATAATTCGATTTCTAGAATTGAGTTCAAGGGCATTTCGTTCTTGTTGGAGATATTCCCTGTTCTCTAACATCTGTCACATTGCACCACATAAACCCTTGCGTCCTTAAAAAGAGTGGGCAAAAAATACGCACTCTGCAACACCTTTGCTGTTGTGAGCTGCCCGCCAAAGTGTCCACCATATGGAGACTCATGGCATTGGGACAGGATTTGCTAAGCTTCGGATTCCAGCACGCAGCGACGCATGATATGATCAGGGCCTACCCGATACAAATAAGGTTCATCTCAAAATAGAACTTACATTCATGGAGCAGTTTTCTTCTTTGCTGAGTTGTAAAGTCTTCGGACCACTACCCGTAGACTAGGTAGTTGACGATGGTCGCATACCACGACTCTTGACTGTTTATTGTCATCAGTTGCTCATATGGAAAGCTTTCTTTAATATCTTTCATCTTTTCCTGGACCTCCCCATTTTCTAAACGGGAAAGGTGGTCAGCCACATGGTTCTCAGTTTCTTTCTTGTCCTTGATGGTCAAGTCAAACTCCTGCATTAACAGCATCCACCGGATCAATCTAGGCTTTGCATCCTTCTTCGCCATCAGATACTTGATCGCAGAATAATCAATATATATAACCACTAGAGATCCCACTAGATAGGCACGAAATTTTTCCAGGGCGAACACTACTACCAACATTTCTTTTTCAGTTGTTGTGTAATGTTCCTGGGCATCATTCAGGGTTTTGCTGACATAAAAGATAGGGTGCATTATTTTCTCTTTCCTCTGTCCGAGCACTGCCCCCACCGCATAGTTGCTCGCATCGCACATTAGCTCAAACGGGAGTGTCCAATCTGGTGCGACGAGAATCGGTGTTGAAATCAACGTCTGCCTTAGATTTTCAAAAGTTTGTTGGCAGGATGCGTCAAAAACATAGGGGCGATCAATTTCCAATAGTGCGCTGAGCGGTCTGGCAATATGAGAAAAGCCCTTAATGAATCTTCTGTAAAATCCGGCATGCCCTAGGAAGCTTCTTAATGTTTTCACGTTTATAGGTGGTGGAAGCTTCGCAATGGCATCGATTTGGCTTGATCCACTTCTAATCCTGCCTTGGATATCTTATGTCCCAACACTATGCCTTTGGTCACCATAAAGTGACACTTTTTCCAGTTCAGCACAAGGTTGGTCTCTTCGTAGCGTTTTAGCACATTTTTTAGATTGGTTAGGTAGACAGAGTATGGATCACCAAATACAAAAAAATCATCCATGAAGACCTCCACAATTGCTCCAAAAATTCAGAGAAAATAGCCATCATACACCTCTGGAATGTTCCGGGTGCGATGCACAACTCGAAGGGCATGCGTCTGAAGGCGAACATTCCATATGGACATGTCAACGTAGTTTTCTCTTGATCCTCAAGGGCGATCATGATCAGATTATTGCCAGAATACCCGTCGAGAAAGTAGAAGAATTCATTCTCAGCCAAGCAGTCAAGCATCTGATCAATGAATAACATTGAAAAATGATCCTTTTTGGTGGCGAGGTTCAATTTTTTGTAATCCATGCAAATATGCCACCCAGTTACTGTCCTCGAGGGTATGAGCTCATTTCTGCTGTTCGCGACAACTGTCATTCCACCCTCTTTGGGTACACACTGGATAGGGCTCACCCAACTCCTGTCAGAGATTGGATAAGCGACTCATGCGTCGAGCCATTTGATAATTTCCTTTTTATCGACCACGTTTAATGGGAAACGTGGGTGTTATCCCACGTCTTAAGTAACTCCTCTACGTGGGAGTTACAACAAACTTAATTAATTAAAATTAAATTAATTAACTAAATCAATAATTAATTAAATTAATAATTAATAATTAATTAAATCTAATTTAATTAATCAATTCATTTAAATCATATTTAAATGAACATCTCTCACATAACCTATAGTTTTAATTCAATTAATTTAATTAAATCAAATTTAATTAAATTAGATTAAATTAAATAACTAATTAATTCTCCAATTAATTAATTACCAAATTAAATATCAAATATTTAATTTTAACCTGCATTTGAATCAAATTCAAATACATTTCTCTCATAACCTATAGTTTTAATGTACATCTAATGCGCATTAATTTTAACCTATAGTTTTAATAAAATAATATTTGAACAATTTCAAATATTTAATTCTCTTACAAATTAACTTTGAATCATATCCAAAATTATATTTATACTATAAAGTTTAATTTGTAAAATAAACTTTATATTATAATGTATCATTATACATTATACTTTTCCCTTAGAAAATTTGAACTATTCAAATTTCAACCAATAATAACCTCAATATTCTTTACGAGCTAGGAAGGGGACCTAATGGACCTACAGATCAGAAGCTCCAACGATATGAGATTAACGAGCTAAACTCATTAACCACATTAATCAATATTCGTTAACTGTGGGTACACTCCACTAAAGACCCACAGTTGCACTCTTCTCACTGTAGATATATTTCTGTGTCCATGGATATAGACCAATGACAGCAAGTTAGTCCTTCACAAGTGTTCGTAACATCAGCTGGGTCAAATTACCGTTATACCCCTGGGTTACTTCTAAATCCTTAAGTACCAGTGCTCCTCTAATGAACAACCTGTTTATGGTCCAACCATCAAACAGAAACCCCTCTCGGGCCAGTGAGAGGGTAGGGCCCTATGTTCAAGTCCCGGAGACACCACTTAAGGGAACACTTATCTACTTACCCTACAGTCGAGAAGGAGTGAAATCCATCTTGTATAATTATGTTCCCAGCTCCTCACTCAGTCTTGTCCCCAAAATGGTAGGCATATCAAGTCGACAAACGGGCCACTCTCACCCATACAAATCAAAGGACAATCCCTCGTGAACAGGAGTTCACAATATACTCAAGATTAAGACTAAGTTGCCTAGGTCAACCTATTGAAATAGAAACCTAACCAGTCAACGGAGTTACATCTAGTGATTACTATTTCGTGGTCCAGTCTTATGCAAACTCATTGCATAGGATACCCCCACTCGCATGTCTCCTACATGAACATGTTGGATCATTGTGTTTGTATCAAATACAAAGTGGGCCGTATCCATAGTGTTACCAGGATAAGGTACCCAACCCTATCTTTATACTATAGACCCTTTAGGTTGTAACTTGAACATTGATCTCTATATGTCTCTACATATTGTTCAAGACTCATAAAACAACCTAGGATGTTAGTTTATTGGATTTTAGGGTTATTAAAACAAGATAAAATAATCAATAACATTTATTGAATAATAATGAATAATCATTTATTAATGACGGTCAAAATACAACATTTACTATCTACGAGTTTTAGGGCATCAAACCCAACAGTTTCATCACTTCTTCTGGGATCTGAATTCACAGGTATCATTGTCTTATCACTTTGCAATGTCACAGCTTGACACTGCTCCTTACTATTGTTCTTCTAGTTTCAGTATTACTTGGGAGAGCGCCTGACGGCCTGCTTCTCAGCTCTTCAGCTATCTGGCCCATCTGTACTTCTAGATTTCTGATCAATGTGGCCTGGCTTTGAATGAGAGCATCATTCTTCATTATATACGTAGTCAAAAGCTTTTCTAAGTTACTGCTCGAGCTGGACTCTTGCACTAGTCTGCTATGCGTTGGTTGCTGATTATGCAATCCCAAGCCTCTTGCGAAGCTAGGTGCATTACCTGTAAAGCCTGGTGGAGCATTCTTGTAGCTCTGCATTGGGTGACCTCCTACCTGCTCTCCAGCAGCCTGTTGATTTCCTCCTCGTTGAAAATTAGGATGGTTTCTCCATCCTGGATTATATGTTTTGGAGTAGGGGTTGTTTTTTTATGAAACGTACAGACTGGGGGTTGTAGGGGCACATTTCAAACCCATGCGGTTCCCCGCATCCAACGTAGCTTAACACTGCTTGATTCACCATGCTAACTTGCTTAGCATTCCCATTCATAGAGTTGTTATTCAAAACCATATTCTGAAGTATAGTAGTCATCGCAGACATCTGCTGATAGTTGAGCGACTGCATTGCTCTCCATCGAATTGGCGCTTCTTTTCCTCTCTAGTGCTTTGTTACCATAACCGACATCATCCCATTCAATTGTGTTACGCGATATTCTATCAAGAGTAGCCTTTGCCTCAGCATATGTCTTGTCCATCAACCCTTCAGCTGCGGATGCATCGCCAACAGCTTGGGATGCTCTGTCCAGCCTATTATAGAACATCTCCATCTGTACGCAGTCTGGGATGTTGTTATGTGGACAATTTCTTACAAGCTTTTTAAACCTCATCCACGTGTCGCTAAGAGTTTCCATGTCCTTTTGTATGAAGTTGGTAATCTCCCTTCGACGTCTTGCGTTCACTATTGGGGGAAAGTATCTTTGCATGAATCATGCGACCATCTGTTCCCAAGTTGTTATTTTGCTTGGTTCTAGAGAGTATGCCCATTGCTTCGCTTTGTCGCGCAGAGAGAAGGGAAACAACGTCAATCTGATTCTCTCAGGTGTGATGTCTGGGAGATTAAACATGTTGCATATTTTCATGAAACTCGTGAGATGCGCGTGATGATCCTCACCCATTGCTCCCCCAAACTGGCATGCGGCCTGAGCATCTGGAGAATCACTGGTTTCATTTTGAACTTCTTCCCTTCAAATAGTGGACGCGTAATGCCTGGAGAGAAATCACAGAAGTTTGGGGACGCATATTCTCTCATCGGTTGGCCATGATCGTGTGCCATCAAGATCAGGTTAGGCTACGTGTTGGCCTGCTGATTTGCTCGATTTGTGCATTAACATTCTCGTACCCGCGTTGGTCAGCCATCGTTCTTGATCTTTGTCTCCTATGCCGATTTCTCCTTATCCTTCTTCGGAAGGTTCGTTCAATTTTAGAGTCAATATTAAGCTCAGATGCTGATCCTTCGCTCATATACTATTTGTGACCTCCCAGCGGAAGTCGCAATATGCCTGAAAGAAAATGGTTCTGCAAAAGATAAACTGATGTAGCCTAAAGAGATAACAAAGAGAATTCTCTCCAAGAATCAATATTGTGGATCTTTATTAGAATGAATAATGTGTTTGATACAAGAGGGGAAGGTTCCTATTTATAGAGCTTTATTACAAGTGGGGTAAAAAGGGAATTAACCTAGAATATTAACTAATTACCTAATTAACCCCTATTCTTTTTACATCATTCTACCCCTCCAAAAAGAAACTCGTCCTCGAGTTTTAAAAATAAAAAAATTAGGAAGCAAACAAGGTATAAAATAAACTTGTTTAATGGAGTATGACCAAACCAACCTCCTACATTTTGAACAAAAATATTATGATCAAAGTGATAAATTCGAGATAAAAAATCCAATATTGCCACCAAAAGATGAACTTCTCCATTGACCATAAACCCAAAAACGATGTTTCCTTCAAGCTCATTAAAAACTGTATTCAAAGGACCAATCACTAAAAAACCACCTTCGAAAGATAATTGTTCAAGAATCACGTCTTCTTTATCATTCGCTTCAAGTTCTTCAACTGTTTGGTGATCCATTTCGAAAAATCAATGTGTCATTGTTCTTGCTTGATTCTTGCTTGGTGTTTGATACCTCTATTCCATCTTCTTCGTTGGATTTCTCTTCTTTACTTGAGACAATTTTTGAAATAACATCTTTAAATTCTTCTTTTTCTTCTTCTTCTTCTATTTCATTCTCATGATTTTTGTCCCAATCACCTCCATTAACTACATGGGCCTCAACAAGATTTTTTCCAATTTTATCTTCAAGATGTTCTAATTGAAAAGTTTCCAACTGTGATTCCTTTGTATTTCCTTTTGTATATAAAATCAATCCACTCTTGAACTCTTGCTAATAAATTGATAAATGATCAATATGTTGAGTCATTTTTTCCAATGAACGTTGGATTTCTTTTATTAGTTTCTTTATTTTCTCCAATGCTACGGGATCAAAGTAGACATTTTGTTGAATTCTTGGATATGTTTTAATCTCGTCGTGGGTATAGAACTCAACCATTGATTTTCTTGAATCAACCTTTCTTGATTGTGTTTCGTAACCAAAAGAATATCGAGTCTTGAACATTCTTCTTGGGCTATAAAAATCCATTCTTGATGATTCTTGATGACTCTTTAATTCATCTAACTCCCAATCTTTATGTTGATTTCTTGAAAAATGGGTTTGATTGGATCGTTGAGCCATTTTTCAATATTTTCACCTTCTTATTCCATCTCAAATTGACTTAGAAACGTCTTCGGAGTCACTAGAATCACTTGAATCAAATTTCCAATGTGGACAATGATAGGTTCTTTGAGAAAATCGAGCATGAGCAAAATTAGTATGTTGAAATTCTTCTTTTGAATCACTTGAGTCAGAATACCAACATTATTTTTTTGAAGTAAAATTGATTATCTTGCCTATAACAACTGCTGATTTTTTTCTTGAACATCCTTTTTGATCGGCAATAATTCATTCTTGTAAAATCTTGAAAAATCTTTGAGTTGTTCTTTCTTTTTTGGAATTTCAAGGGTTCCTCCTAATTAGATGTAACGACCCGACTTTCTAGAAGTCGTTACTTCATGCATGCATACATTTCAAAACGACACATTTCGTATATTTGACTAAAATAAAAGAAATTTATCAAATAAATAACTTCATTAAATTTAAATAATTAAAAATATTAGATCGAGGTACCCCTAAAAAAAATTATAAAACCAGAACTGTGAGTTTTGCATAAAACCTCTAAGAATGCAAAACTAAAATTTATAATTTAAACATTCAGATTTGGATTTAACAACATGAAAACATAAAAATATGAGCGGAAGCATTGACTGGTCCCAATGGCACGGTCACGGATTCTTCCTGTCATTCGCCTGTCTGTCCTTGTCTTTACCTGAAATCCATAAAATTGTAACCGAATGAGTATAAAACTCAGTAAGTAATCCCACTGCCGGGATTTCTAGATCTGTAGGCCAACTGCCCTGTCACCATGCCTAGCGGCCTGAGGGCACGCCGTCAATGCTGTGGTGTAAGCCTGATGACCCACACCAGTGAACATGGAGGTGAACCTGTCGGTCCACACATGTCTAGTGGCCTGATGGCACACCGTCGAAACTGGAGGTGAACCTGATGAGAACCCGTCGGTCCACACAGGTCTAGTGGCCTGATACACCGTCAAAACTGTTTTGAGGTGAACTTGATGATTCAAGTAATAATATAGCATGGGACAACGGGCGTTGGCATCGGATTCAATCATACATAGCATAGGTAAATTCTCAACTGATAAATTCTCAACAGTAGATAAATCATAAAGTAGCCAGACAAGCATTAGCCAGACAAATCATACATGCAAACATGCCAATAGCCAGCCAATAGCCAAATAATACTCTGAATGATTTATATGCCAATGATCAAATAATACTGTGAAGCTGTGACCTGCCAGCAGTAGAATCACTTACCTTGAAATAAGTGTAACAATCGTGCTCAGAAATTCCCTGTGTACCAATTACAATCCACACCAGCGTTATGACCCACAACGGTTGTTGCCTAAAATCCACAAAAAAAAATAATAATACGTTGACGCCAAGGCTTGTTAAGCGTAACCAAAACTTTAGAAACCTCAAACCTAACACAAGATCAACATTAGAGATTAACCAAATTTTTCGATAGTAAATCAAATAACCAATGGAGACCAAAATCCCAAAACTCACCCAGTTTTACAGGTTCTGTTCGGCAATGATTACGGACACATGAGAGCTTAAAACAACGATCCAACCGTTCAGAATGAGGCTCTATATGTCCCGAATATGCTGATAAAATTTGAATACAATCCGACGGTTGAAACTCCAAAAAACGAAAATTTTCTAGGAGCTGTCGCAGAAAAACCGAACTGCACTGCCGTTTTTCCCATTCTCCATTTTTCGGTGTATTTTTCTCCCTCTCTAGTCACTTAATAATATATATATACGATCCCAAACCCTAATTCCTTAATAAATTAGGTATATACATATTAAATTTCTTTTCTCTCCACCAATTCAACTAAATAAATTAAATCTCCCAAATTAAAATTCAATTTTCACCGATGGAATTTAAATTCAAATCTTTTATCCTATTTAATTTAAATTAAATTATTTTTCCAAAATAATTCAATTAAGACTTAAAAATTCAAAATAATACCCAAATAATTTAAGATAATTAAATTAAAATTACTTAAAATTTTGGGTTGTTACATGTATACATGTGTATGTCTGGTCGCTTGCTATGATTATTAAATATGTATGTATGTGTGATTAAGTCTCTGCCAGACACCCGTGTTGTCCCATGCTAAAAGTTGTGAACCGTCAGGTTCACCTTCAGTTTTGACGGTGTGCCATCAAGCCACTAGACATGCGTGGACCGATGGGTTCACCTCCATGTTCGTTAGTGTGGGTCATCAGGCTCACACTTCAGCAGTGACGGCATGCCCTCAAGCCGCTAGGCATGGTGATAGGGCAGTTTGTCCATGTATCCAAACATCCCAGCAATGGGATTACTTACTGAGTTTTTATACTCACCCCTCCCATTTTATGATTTCAGGTAAAGGCAGAAACGGACTGGAGGGCGACAGGAATAATCCGTGACCGGGCCAATTAGGGATTAGTTTGAGCTTCCGCGTTCTATTTACCCATGTTTTCTTTGCTTTGTCGTACTTGAGTCATTCAGTTCTTGTCTTATTCCATTTATTTCACTTGTTAAGTAATTTGGTTCAGTGATTCCTTTGTTGGTTAGGGGTACCCCGTTTATGGTTTAAACTTTGTTTCTTTTGTAAAGGATTTTGGATTATTTAATTTAATTATTTATTTTAAAAAATTTTGAATTTTAGTCAATTGTACGAAAGGTGTCATGTTGAGTGTATGCATGCATGAAGTAGCGACTTCTGAAAGTCGGTTCGTTACATCAACACTAGTTCTAACAAGTCCTAGCAAGAGACTCAGTAATTATGCTTACTCATACAAGAACACAAACAAGAAAATTGGTTAAACATTCTCCTCTTTGATCATTTATACCTTGATAACTTTCTCTTATCCATCACTTTGCTATGTTTTTTGATAGCTTCGAAGTCTTTCCTCTGTGGCTGTAACTCTCTCGATTTGTAACTGCCACGAATAGAGCCCTTACAAGAAAATTGTTCATAGTTCAGTAAACCTTTAAACTCACAATTGATGAGATTGTGGCAAGGACATTCGATGTTCAAACTAAATAGGGAGACACTTGAATATTACACTTATTTTCATGCCTCACAAAAATTATCTCATAAATTAGAATTTTGAAGAGAACTAAACATTAAAGCCTTACAACAAAAAATCATTTCACAAAGCAAGCAACTAAGCAAGTTGAAACCAAGACAATATCGCATACAAAAGAACATAAATGGTTTCTATCCAGCTAACCAAGTGATTGAAAGTCTCCCTTCTGAATAACGCATTCCCTACAGTTCTCATGTAAATAAACAGAGCTTGGTTAAGGTACATTAGAATGAAAACTTCACATTAAAAATTCAATATAACATCCATTTCCAACACAAACTTCAAAGGACCACTTTATAACAAGGCCCATCTTTTTAATCATTTAAGGATGCTTATAATTTATCAAGATCCAACATTCATAAGATGAAATGAAAAAGAAATTTGCATTTGCATACTAGTTAGTCATTCAAGTAGAAAGAGGAACAAAATAAGACCTAGCAATATCATAGACAAGTTACCTAAGAAATCATACCCAAGTAAAGAGTCTAAATTGCTCAAGAAAGTGACACAACAGAAGGAATAAAGGCATACTCTGATTCATGGTATTAAACCTGGAAGCGGTTAACTCACCCTAATCATAATCAAACTAATTTCAAGTATTCATAACTTGTCTTCTACAAATCCAAATGAAAATATTTATTTATCAAATTTAAGATGAAAAAGAACATTTGATAGAAGTGGATAGAAGTATGACTCTGAAAGGGCATTCTTATGCATTGGATAGAAGTAGAAAACTATTAAAGGGGAATTGAACAAGAAAAAGAACATCAAAGCTAGCAGAAAATTACATGTGTAGTACCACCATGTGCATCATATATCATTCTGAAGAGAAAAGTTGGATCCTAAAAC
Source organism: Lagenaria siceraria (assembly GCA_002890555.2). NCBI lineage: Eukaryota > Viridiplantae > Streptophyta > Magnoliopsida > Cucurbitales > Cucurbitaceae > Lagenaria > Lagenaria siceraria. Next base: position 16,019,481 of record CM016487.1, read on the forward strand.
CAAAATTCATTCAAATGCTACTGGTACAAGCCCTAGCCCATAGTACTTCTTATTGATTGTTTCTCTTAATAAGAAACCATTTCAGTGATACTTCTAATAAATTGTTATTCTGAAAGATTACAGAGCAACAAAGTTGAATAAAACCTACCATAAAGAGGACTCTAATGTACAAGCCACGCACTTTGCAGACTGAAAAGATAAACAATTGGGTGTCAACTCAAAGCGAAGGGATCATTCATGTCGAAAAAATTCAAACTGGTTGGCTATAAATAAAACAAATCCAAAACATTGGATTGAAAGCAAAGGGATCGATTGCACTTTCATGATGCAAAATGCAAAATATGTATTTGTCTTCCTGTGAACAAACAAAAAATTCATCTCACAGTGCACAAAAAATTCTCTCCAATTCAATTAAGGGGGAAAAAAGATAGAATGGAATCAATCTCACAAGTTATGAACCTTAATGTTGGTACCTATAACACCACTATCAATCTCACAAGTAGTGGTTATGAATGTACATGCAGTTTGCTCTTTATTCTTGTGCTCTTCCTCCATCCACTTAGATATTTGTGTCATCTCTCTCTATTCAATATCAACGTGATTGTGCCCTACCAAAAATAACCTCCGAATTAGTTTAGTTAAAATCAATAATTTGTTCGAATAACGATATGGTATAGTTAATTCCAATGAAAAACCATTTAACAAATTTCATATAGTCAAAAGGATCTCCCTCCAAACAAAATTCTTGCCAAAGGTGGACAGTAATGACAACATTTTCTTAAGCAAAAGAAGATTTTGCAATGCTGTTATGTCATGGGCACACTTATGTTGACCATAAGTACTAAACAAAATGTTCTTAAGCAAAAGAAGATTTTGAAATGTTGTTATGTCATGGGCACACTTTATCTCATGCTCCTCAACCAATATCAAAACGAGTCAGTTCAATGGTTACTTTGTTTTCAAAAAGTCGTATAAAGAGCATTAGATGACACTACAATAAATATCACATACGATATTTGTTACTCTATATGGGAATTGTTATTGTTACTCATATCTAGATACTAGGTATTGTTACTCTATAAGGGAACTTACTTTGATTTGGTTGATTTTACTTTCGTTTCTTTTCAGACCAGGAACAAACTTAATACCTGCACAATATCTTTAAGAGTAAAACCAACTAAAAGTGAGAAAAAGAATAGCAAAGTGGTGAAACTAACAAGATCCTTTGTACACTTCCATACAATCACAGTTGGATGTTATCATAGTGTGATCACTTTCGAAATTGATTCCACATCGACAGTTAGGAATATAAGATCCACGATTGCCATACTTCATTTCTTTCATGCATGAGACATCACCAATTTTGGCAAAACATAGAATATTTACACCTTATACTTATTAATTATGTCCCAACAATTTCTAGAGCATGAAACAAGAAACATGCACTTTCTTGTCAAGCCTTCAAAGTTGTTTGAGTCCACAAAACATATATAATAAGTAGAAACCCACATACAAACTAGATGAATATACCTGTTACATATAATTACTAGACACTTCCTGTAAAACGTTGCTTAGCAAAGAAATGTATAGTACTTTCCTAGGATCACGATAAGCCAATATGCAAATAAAGGTTCAAAATCTGGTTTTGGAATGAACAAAGTTGTAATACATTTTGGTCATAATGTTCATGTACACATAGTTGATAAAAAGTACTCAATGCTTAGTAAAGTTACCATCTTTGTTTATCGATGGAGATTAAAAAACGAGCGTTTCAAAATTATAAAGCATAATATTTTTTCTTCAGTTTGAGCTTCTCTGAGTACACACAAAACATCTTGAGTTTTTATTTATAGAGTATCATGATTCTCATTCGAACCTCCAATCAACATGCATATGTTCCCTGAATACACAAATGATAAAGTATACTTTGCCTTCTGGTATCAATGAGTTGTGAAGAGGAAAATTACAGCATCCATGAAAGAAACTTTCTGCAAACTCTACTCTTTCCTAGAATTATACCGTCCTTCAATATTCAATTTTTTTAACGAAGAAACAATTTCAAATAGATTTTTCAATAACAGAGCATACTAAAATGAAAAGGTACTGGTCTAGAAAATGGTTAATACAACCTCATCGTCATGAGGACTTTAACCTTGAAAGTCTAAAGGTGGATATAACAGATGGATAATATGAGACTTTTATATCTAAAACCCTTTAATAGTTTTTATTAAGGAGGAAATTATACTTAAAATAAAACACTACAAGGGGCAACAACTAATCATCCTAAAAAATGCTACATGATTATAAAAGTAACCGTTTTTTGTTTCTAGCTAGGAAAAAATAATTACGCAAGAGCAAATAATTGAGGGTGAAAAAATTTATCAACTAAATCTTCACTAAACATCCTAGTTGGCCCTAAATTCTTGCTCAAATAGACTAGAGTTAAAGTCTAGATTTTCCACAAGTTGCAGCCACTCAATTTGTCCTCAAAATATGAGTACTCATTGTTAGTTGGTCTTTTGTAATCATATGACCAGTAGAACACTTGACCTTCTATAAGAATCAAAATTTAGATTCTGGACTTTTTACATTAAACATTTGAGGGAAATGGATAGCCAAAACCATCATACTTTTCAGAAAATATACAAATGCAAGAAGAATAACTAAGCAGTTTATGTGCATTTATAAATTAGGACACCTCTGTCAACAACTTCATGTTCATTAAATTTGTGGAGTCAAAAAAGTTAATAAGTAAAAAGAATGAAGACACAAATCATCTCCACATAAAGATAACAAAGGATCTAGACAAAATTAATAAACATACCTGAAAATTTGAAAAACAGAGTCAGTTTAGTGGACTTAATTAGCAATCCCCATGTTTGCTCCAACTCTTTCTCATCAATGACTGCAATAGATCATCACAAACAAAAAGTGAATAAAAATCTACTTTAAAAAACTCAAAAATAGAAATTTAAGAATTGAAGGAAGAATGAAGAGTCAAATTTCATACACCTTCCTTAAGAACAAGTAGGTTACGTTAAGGAAAAAAGGGGTTGGAAGAAAGTTGGAGTAGATGACCACCTTATAGTGTAGTTTTAGAAGCAACGCCTGATACTCAACGCCTACTCTGCGATGAACTCGTGCTGGACGCCTACTATGCGACGAAGCTAGACTGGACGCTTGCTATACGATGAACCTATAAAATAAAAGCTCGTGAAGGCTGAGTCACGGAGCTCGCTCTCTTTAAGACGTTTTGCGGCTCTGCCCAAGGTGCTCGAAGTTCTGACTGATTGCCACACCGTCTCCAGGATAAAAAAGTCCAGAATAACACTGTCTCGGTCGAAACTCGCACAAGAATCGATCGGTTGCTCACACTCTTTCTTTATTGCTCGGTATTCAGAAAGTGAAAAGTATTTTTTCGTTCTCTTTCAACTGAAGATGGTAGGGCTTTTATACTACGCGAGGTCCAACTGTCGCATGCGGGACGACCGCTCGGCCACAGAACATGCGATGCGCGGTGAGCGCTCGTCCACAGCACGTGCGCCGAAAAGACGGCGCGGGCGTGAAGACCCGAAGACCACGCGATGACTGTTGACTACACGATCGATGTGGCAAGGGGCAAGACAGTAAATTCTAAAAGAGATTTTATTTTTTTAAAAAATAAAATAATAACACCTCACCACGACCGGACGGCGGCGGCGCGCGTGTGGAGAAGCCACTAAGCCCACCATTGCTTATCTCCTCACCCTTTTCAAGACATAGGTACCCCTTGGGACCCAAGTCCATCATTAAAGGAAATGGTAAATAAAGTGAGATCCCAATGCTAAACTAAGCAATGTGGGATTCTCACTTTTCCAAAAAAACTCATTTTTTCCTTTTGTTTTAAAAACCTCTTTCCAATCTTTTTTCACCAACAATCCCCCACTTGAAAAATTTTGAAAACAGGAAAACATTTTGTTCATCGAGCAATTTCAGAATGTATAACACTGTGCATAAGCAAAGGTGTCTTACGACTTGAACCTTTACGTAGTGTTGATGATTCAGATTTTACTAGAGTAACTCTTGGTTTTGAACTCTATCTCTAACAACATCTCATACACATCATTACTAGAGTGTAGTTCAAAAATCCCATGCTTTGAGTCCATGCACGTGTATCCCAGTCTAATGAACGCTCTAGAGAATTTGCCTAAAATTCCATAGGAAGCGGCCTTCACTTCCACATTCACATAGGTGAGTCTATCAGGGGTACTCCTGTAGCTAGGTACTCCACTTGACATCAAGTATAGATCTCATTAAGAACTAAGTTCAACCTATCATTCGCTTTAGGATATCATGCCAAGTTCTCCTCAGTTGTGATCAGTTATTACCCTTTGAACTACATTTAAAGTCTTCCTCTTTTTTTTGACAAATTACATTACATTATATAGGCCTCAAAATATAACCCTATACATTCTTTTGAGGCATTCAAAGAGTTGTAACTCTCACAATTGATGACCATTACAACTCATGATCTAAATGTAACATAAAACACATAAAATGACTTAAAACTGAAAATTACATTTAATTATTACCATAAATCCGAAAATATTCATTTTTAATCAAAAACCCATCAATTTGTAACCATCTTTGAGTTGTGAAGCCCCACTTGAAGTCCTTGTTCCATAAATGAAGCTTGATTCTTCATAAATTCCACTTGATTTCTCATAATTGCAAGTGTTCTTCATTGTGAATTTGGACAGCATATAATTTGCATTCTTTGCATCTTTCTTGATGTTCATATGCTATGATTTAGGTTCCTCCGTTCATATCATAGCCGCTGATAGCCTTTGAGTCATTCGAGAGGAAGTTCCAATCAGCATCGATGTAGTCTTCTAGGACAGCGAGAAACGGTTGATAGTGTAATCCTACGTTTTAGATTTTTTTTAAATACCTCATAACCCTTTCTACAGCATTCCAATGCTCTATACTAGGTTTGCTTGTAAACCTACATAGTAAACCTACGGCATAAGCTATGTCCGGTCTAGTGTAATCAACAGCATATCTAAGACTGCCTATGATGCTCACATACTCGGATTGATTAACACTGTCACCAATGTTCTTGAACAACTTTACAATAGGATCATAAGGAGTACATGCTGGTTTACAATCAAAATAATTGTATTTCCTATGGATCTTTTCTACATAATGAGATTGATCTAAGGAAATTTCCTTTTCCGACCTAGTGACTTTTATGCCTAAGATTACACTTGCTTCTCCTAAGTCCTTCATATCAAAGTTTGCACTCAATATAGATTTTATGTTGTTTATGACGTGCAAATTTGAACCAAATATTAACAAATCATCTACATATAAGCAAAGGATTGTGCAAAGGCTATTTTCAAACTTATAGTAGATGCATTTGTTGAAAGATAAATGAGCATGCAGCGGAATTTAATTTGACCAAATTTCACTCTAAGATGCTTAATTTTGAGGATTAAACATGCAATTAAAAAAGAAAAACCAAGTTTCAAGAACACTTACCCTTGAAGCTCCAAATTCTCCTTCAATTTTTAATGGAAATCAACACCACTTGGTTGTAGACCACCACAAGAGTCTTCTCTACTATTCTCTAGGCTTAGATTGGATGGTGGGATCCAATATTTGTGGTGAATTTGAGAAGGAATGAAGGTTGGGGAAGAAAAGAGTTATGGAGGATATTTTGCAAAATTAACCATTAATTTCACAAAATTCTTAACCCCAATTAAGCCAAAATAATCTCTATTTATTGAAGAACAACATGCAATCCAATTGCATCAAAATTTGACAACTCAAATTCTCAAATTGTTGGCTTAATGTGAAGCAAACAACTAAGCAACTTGCTTAGTTAGTGGGAAAATCCAATTTTCAAAAATCAATTTTAAACTCTATTTTTAATTAATTTCCAAAAATGAATTTAAAATGAATTTTAGTTTGATTTTTTAAAAAAAAAAAATAATTAATTAAATAAAAAACAATTTTATATTTAATTAATTAAATATAATATTATTTTAATATTAAATAATAAAATAATATTATTTTTCCCACTTTTCTCGATTTTTCCAAAAAAATCGATATGAATCCCTATTCATATAATTAATATTTAAATCATATTTAAATATTATAAATAACTCTATTTGTCCGTTTAATTCATAATTAAACGTCGATATATCGTATATATTCGACTTTCATTCCTTAAGTCAAGATTGAACTATTCAAACTTACTCACCACAACATCTAAGATTTTAGTCCATTTATGAGCTAGTAGAGGGACCTAATGGACCTACAGATCATGAGCTCCAACGATCCGAGATTAACCAGTCAAACTCTTTAACCTAGTTAACCAACATTCGTTAACTAACGGGACACTCCACTAAAGCTCGTAGCTGCACTCTCCTCACTGTAGATATATTTCTATCCACTTGATATAACCATAATAAGTAAGTCGATCATTCACAGGTTGTTCGTAATCACAGCTAGGTCAAAATTACCGTTTTACCCCTGTGATTACATCTTGTTCCTTAAGTCCCACTGATCCTCTAATGAACAATTGGTTTGTGATCCTATCACTAAACTGAGTCCCTCTCGGGCCAATGAGAGGGTGGGGCCCCTTGTTCAAGACCCGAAATCAGTACTTAAGGGGACAACCTATCTACTAACCCTAAATCGGGTAGGAGTGAATTCCTTCTCGCAAAACTATGTCCCCAGCTATCTACTCGGTCTTACCCCTGAAATGGGAGGCTTATTGAGTCGGCGCACCTGGGCCACTTTCACCCATGCAGATCTAAGGATAATCCCGAATAAATAGGAGTTCATAGTTAGCTCAAGATTAAGATCGAGTTACCTAGGTCATCTAGTTGAAATAGTCAGTATTTGACAGTAAACGGCATTATAAAGTAATAGTGACAATTTCGTGGTCCGGTCTTATGCAAACTCATTGCATAGAATGCCCCCACTCACATGTCTCCACATGAATAATTTAGGATCACATCATTTGTATCAAATACAAAGTAGGCCACATTCAATAGTGTCTCCAAGATAAGGTACCCAACCTTATCCTTATACTATAGACCGTTTTGGCTATTTACTTGATCTTGATCCATTTTTATGTCATTACATAAAGTTCAAGTTTTCATACTAAAGCCATGGGTTCTTAGTTTATTGGATTTAGAGTTATATTAACAACAATTCACTTTATTCAATAACAAGTTTACTGAATAACATCGATAACAACTTTATTGATAAATAGAACACACGTTAATGTTTACAAACTACGAGTTTTAGGACATAAAACCCAACAAACTCCCACTTGGACTAAAACTCCTCGGGGTATATACATAATGCTGAGTTTACAGAGAGAATAGAAATACAATAAACTAGGGCATCAGATACCCATGTATTTCTCCCACTTGCCCTAGATTATACAACTCGAAGTCCTAGACTTACTAGATGACCCTCAAACACTTTGGCCGTGAGAGCCTTTGTAAACGGATCAGCAATGTTATCTTCTGACGGTATCTGTTTGACGATAACGTCTCCTCTTTGTACAATCTCTCTAATGAGATGGTACTTGCGCTCAATGTGTTTGCCGCGTTTATGGCTTCTAGGTTCTTTTGAATTTGCAACTGCGCCACTGTTATCACAATACAGAGTGACCGGCAGATGCATATTTGGAACTACTTCCAAATCGGTCAAGAACTTTCTAAGCCATACTGCTTCTTTGGCTGCTTCGCATGCAGCAACATATTCAGCTTCCATGGTGGAGTCAGCAATACAGCCTTGCTTGATACTCCTCCAAACTATGGCTCCTCCATTTAGAGTAAACACTGATCCCGATGTAGATTTCCTAGAATCTATATCGGTCTGAAAATCAGAGTCTGTGTATCCTGTAAGAATCAGATTCTTATTTCCATACACGAGCACATAGTCCCTCGTTCTCCTAAGATACTTGAGGATATTTTTAACGGCAGTCCAATGATCATATCCAGGATTGGACTGAAACCTACTGACAATTCCTACTGCATAGCATATGTCAGGTCGTGTACACAACATAGCATACATCAAACTCCCAACAGCTGAAGCATAGGGAATGCGTCTCATATCCTCAACCTCTTGAGGCGTCTTAGGACATTGTTCCTTAGACAAATGAATTCCATGTCTGAATGGTAACAGACCTCTTTTGGAATTCTGCATCTTATATTTTGACAACATTTTGTCAATATATGATGCTTGAGACATGGCTAACGTTTTGTTCTTGCGATTCCGAGCTATTTGGATTCCAAGAACAAACTGAGCCTCTCCCAAATCTTTCATTTGGAATTGGGTCGATAGCCATTGTTTTATGTCAGTTAGGAATCCTACCTCATTCCCAATGAGAAGGATATCATCTACATATAATACTAAGAAAGCTACAGTAGAGTTGATTACCTTTTTGTATACACAAGGTTCATCAACGTTTTGTTCAAAACCATAAGATTTAACTGCAGCATCAAATCTCAGATTCCAGGAGCGAGATGCTTGTTTCAACCCATAAATGGATCGTTTAAGCTTGCAAACTTTTTGCTCTTGACCCTGTTCTATAAACCCCTCTGGTTGAGTCATATAGATACTCTCCTCAAGATAGCCATTCAAAAAAGTTGTCTTGACATCCATTTGCCAAATTTCATAATCATAAAACGTGGCAATGGACAAAAGTATTCTAATCGACTTTATCATAGCAACAGGAGAGAAGGTTTCTTCATAGTCCACCCCCTCAACCTGGGTATAACCCTTTGCCACAAGTCGAGCCTTAAAAGTTTGTACTTTACCGGCATGATCTCTTTTCCTTTTGTAGATCCATTTACAACCAATAGGTCTTACCTCACTTGGTTGATCTACAAGTTCCCAGACCGAATTGTAGTACATTGACTCCATTTCGAGGTCCATGGCTTTGATCCACTGATCACGATCTACATCAACCATTGCCTGCTTATAGCTCAATGGATCCTCTAGCCCATCATCAGGTATGACGAGTTGAGTTTCAGTTAAACCCATGTAACGGTCAGGTTGTTGAACAACCCTCCCACTACGTCGAGGCTCTCTCAACTCTTGAGAAGGATGAGACTGACCAGATGAGCTAATTCTATCAACAACTCTTGTTGAAGGACCAGCTTGATCAACAACTCTTGTTGATTTATTTGTAGTTTCTTCGGAAATCTCTTTTAATACTAGTTTGCTGCGTGGTTGATGATCTCTTATGTGGTCTTCCTCTAGAAAAGTAGCATTTGTCGATACAAGTACTTTATCATCTTGAGGATCATAAAACAAACCACCTTTCGTTTCTTTGGGATATCCTACAAAAAAGCACAATTTTGAACAGCGTTCCAATTTCTTAGGATTCTGCACCAACACGTGTGCTGGGCATCCCCAAATTCTGAAGTGACGTAAACTACTTTTACGCCCTCTCCATAACTCATAAGGTGTTTCTGAAACACTTTTAGAAGGAACGTTGTTCAAAATGTATATAGCAGTCTCTACTGCATATCCCCAAAACGAACTAGGCAACTGAGCATAGCTCATCATCGATCGAACCATATCTAATAGGGTTCTGTTTCTCCTTTCAGATACACCGTTCTGCTGAGGCGTACCAGGTGCAGAGAGTTGCGATTGAATTCCATGTTCTATCATATAGTCCTGGAATTTCATATCCATATACTCTCCACCTCGATCTGATCGAAGTGTCTTAATGGTTTTACCTAAGAGGTTCTCAACCTCAGTTTTATACTCTTTGAATTTTTCAAGAGCTTCAGACTTGTGATGTATTAGATAAATGTGACCATACCTTGAATAATCATCAACAAAACTAATGAAATATTCATACCCTCCACGTGCCTTGACATTCATTGCCAAGTCCTATTTGACTCGAGAGAGTCCATCTCGTCATTTATAGCTTCTTGTCATAAGTTGGCGTCTACAGAGGACAGAGTTTCCTTAAGGTCTCTAGGATCTTCTTCTACATTATAGGTCTGGAAGTCGTCTCCAAAGTCTTTGACAGTTCTTGTCCGTTTACTCCTTCTAGGCTTAGAGACGACTTCCTCAGATGAGGGAAGACTTCTAATTGGAGGTAGACTACTGGAGCTCGCGCCCCCACTATTTCTAGATTTAAAGGGAAATCTATCCTCAAAGAAGTTGACATCTATCGATTCAATGACTACTTGGTTTGAAAGATCGTAGAACCTATAGGCTTTACTATTCACGGCATAACCTATAAAGACGCACTCGTAGGCCCTACTGGCAAGTTTTTTTCTTTTTAGGTCAGGAATCCTAACGTAGGCTAAGCACCCTCACGTTCTAAAGTAGGTCAAGTTTGGTCTTTTATTCTTAAGGACTTCGTACGGTGAAGTTGTGTTTTTAGACTTTGGAATTCTATTTAGGACATAACATATGGTAAGGAGAATTTCACCCCACCAATAAGACGCAGCTCCTGAATTAAGGCGAATAGCAACTACTAGCTTGGCTAGAGTTCTATTCTTCCTTTCAACTTTGCCGTTCATTTCAGGAGAGTATGGCGCAATCTTTTCATGTATCATTCCATGTGAGTTATAGAATTTATTAAAACTATCGGAGTCATACTCAATTCCCCTATCACTACGAAGTCTTTTAATCTTTCTATTATACTGGTTTTCTATTTCAACTGCAAAAAGCTTGAAAGCATCAAATGCATCACTTTTATTTTTCAACAAATAAACAAAAGTGAAATCAGAGCAGTCATCTATAAACGTGATAAAATAACGTTTGCTATTTCTAGTCAAAACACCATCAAATTCACAGATATCAGAATAAATTAAATCTAGAGGCTCAGATTCCCTAAGTACAGATTTATGCGAGGTTTTTGTTATTTTAGCCTGACTACAAAATTCGCATTTCTCAAATTCATTTGAAGATAACTTAGGAATCATTTCTAACCTACTCATGTTACTAATTATGTGATTATTAACATGAAAGAACCTAGCATGCCAAACATTAAACGAACACAACATATAAGCAAAAAAATTTGTTTTATTAATTTCAACATTTAATTTAAACATGCTATCTGTTGCGTATTCTTTTCCTACAAACATGTTATTTTTAGCCAATGTGTACAAATCTGCCCTTATGGTCTGAGTGAAGCCAGCCTTGTTGAGGAGATAGCCCGAGACCAGGTTCTTCCTTATCTCCGGAGTGTGCAGGACATCCCTCAGATTGAGCGTCTTTTCGGAGGTAAACTTCAGCTCTACCTCGCCCGTTCCAGCAACTCTCGACAAGTGGTGATCCCCTAATAGAACATTTGTTCCTTAGTTTCAGTATATGTTTTAAACTGGCTAAGGTCGTGACAGACATGGCGCATGGTGCCCGTGTCTATCCACCACCCCTCAGAACCACCGATCACATTTACTTCTGTGATCATGGCTATTAACGGCTCTTCTGTCAGGTTCGCCTGCCCAACAGGACGACGCCTGTTCCTACCGTTCCTGGCCATATGCTCAGGTTTATTACAGTTATAGCAGAGAAACTATACCGTTTCTCCTAAGGGGGGTCTCTGTCTCTTCTGGTTCTATTGGTTGCTGGATCCGCGATTCTGACCTTTCCTTTTAGTTCCTTTCTGCTTCTGGTCAGGTTTCACAGCGGCTGGGGCGGGTTTCCTCGGCATGGCGTTTACCTCCTCCTTCTGGTCCTACTTCCAAGCCTCCTCCTCGATCCTCAGACGCGAGATCAGGCTCTCTAAGGAGAATTCCTTGGTCTTGTGCCTCAACGTGTTTTTAAAGTCCTTCCACAGAGGGGGCAGTTTGTCAATAATAACATAAATTTGAAATTGCTCGTTCAGAGGCATATCTTCGCTGATAATTTCAAGAGCGATCTTTTGCAGTTCATGGGACTGGGCCTCCACAGACTTGTCGTCCGTCATCTAGAACTTTGGGTAACGGCTTACAGCATATTTCTTCGACCCGGCTTCCTCAGTGTTGTATTTTTTCTGTAGTGCCTCCCAAATAGCTTTCGCTGTCTTCATAAAACTGTAATAATCATACAGATCATCAGTCAAACTGTTTAATATAAAATTCTTACATAGAAAATCCTTTTCTACCCAGTCAGCGGCTGCCTTTATCTACTCATCGATTGAATTTTTCGTTGGGATTTCTGGCTTGTCCATATTGCAGGTATCAGCGACCTTCTTGACGGTGAGGAAGAACATCATCTTCTGTTTCTATCGCTTGAAGTTTGCTCCTTCGAAACGGAACGGTCGGTTGAGATCGGAGACCATGACGTCATTTTGGGCCATCAATACAGTGGCAGATGGATAATCGTCTTAAAATTGTTGAAAAACTGTGCACTATGCATTCAACGCAAGGTGGTCAACGCCTGATGGTCAATGGCTGATGGTCAACAGCTGGTGGTCAACGCCTGATACTCAACGCCTGCTCTGCGATGAACTCATGCTGGACGCCTACTATGCGATGAAGCTAGACTGGATGCCTGCTATGCGATGAACCTGCAAAATAAAAGCTCGTGAAGGCTGAGTCGCGGAGCTCGCTCTCTTTAAGACGTTAAGCGGCTCTGCCCAAGGTGCTCGCAATTCTGACTGATTGTCACGCCGTCCCCAAGATAAAACAGTCCAGAATAACACTGTCTTGGTCGAAACTCGCACAAGAATCGATCTATTGCCCACACTCTTTCTTTATTGCTCGGTATTCAGAAAGTGAAAAGTATTTTTTCGTTCTCTTTCAACTGAAGATGGCAGACCTTTTATACTATGCGAGGTCCAACTGTCGCATGCGGGACGAGCGCTCGGCCACAGAACGTGCACCGTGTGGTGAGCGCTCGTCCACAGCACGTGCACCGAAAAAGACGGCGCGGGCGCGATGGATGCGAAGACCACGCGATGACTGTTGACTACGTGATCGATGCGGCAAGGGGCAAGACGATAAATTCTAAAAGAGATTTTATTTTTAAAAAAAATAAAATAAAATAATAACACCTCACCTCACCCGACTGGACGGACAGCAGCGCACGCGTGTGTGGAGAAGCCACCAAGCCCACCATTGTCTATCTCCTCACCCTTTCCAAGACATGGGTACCCCTTGGGGCCCAAGCCCATCACTAAAGGGAATGGTAAATAAAGTGAGATCCCAATGCTAAACTAAGCAATGTGGGATTCTCACTTTTCCAAAAAACTCATTTTTTTCCTTTTGTTTTAAAAACCTTTTTTCAATCTTTTTTCACCAACAACTCAAAAATAGAAATTTAAGAATTGAAGGAAGAATGAAGAGTCAAATTTCATACACCTTCCTCAAGAACAAGTAGGTTACGTTAAGGAAAAAAGGGGTTGGAATAAAGTTGGAGTAGATGACCACCTTATAGTGTAGTTTTAGAAGCAATCTAAGTTTCTATTTAGAAATCAAATTTTCCTTTTATAGTAGTAGTCAACTTTCTTGGACTCAGTTGTTGTAAGTTTCACCACTTTCTTCTTCTTATTCTTCTTCTTATTCTTCTTCATCGTGATGTGGTCCGAAGTCGAAGCCGCATTCGCTTGCTTTGGATTTAGCTTTGGAGAGATTTCGACTACATCCACCAGCAAAGGATTCCATTAGTGTTCATCATCAAGTCCTCGAATGGTGCTTGTTCGCTTCTCTTTTGATTTTCAGATTTAAAATTTAAATTTATGCAAATCTTAAGCCAAATGAGCAGTTTCTATGTTATCCACACTTAGATTTTCCATGATACTACCGATTTCTTCTTCGATTTCATTGTCAATAATTGATTTAACATCAAGCACAATCGAAAAGCAGAAGAGGTTTGGAAAATAACAAAATAGGGGAAGGGTCAAGGAAAGAGGGGGAAATGTGTGTGTGTGAGAGAGGGAGAGAGAGATATGGAATTGAGTAAAATTTTCGGGAAAATATGAGCACGCGTCCAAAAAATTTTACGTTGATCTCTCCGCGCTTTTCTTTTTCTCTTTTCGCCTTTTTTTAACACCTTTTAATAGCAGTTTTTACAAAATGCTATATTTAAATGCTATTAAAAGTCCTATTTGTTGTAGTGGGGAGTGACAACAAGTCATCTATGCTGAACGATGGCAAGTCTTTTGATTCTACCACGGTCTCCAACGAACTTGAGGGGATATCCTCACTTTCTATTGTGTTGACGACATGACACGCAAGAACTTCCGTACTTCCTCTGGATGATTATCAAGGAAGTTTCTTGGAAGAAATTCCACCAGAGTTACTGGTCGTCGAGGTTGAAGAAAATCTTCGTCCTCCTCATTGACAGGCTTAGACTTCCACGCCTTTTTCTTTGCTTTTTTTCTGAGCTTTGCTTCCTCTTCTGTAATCTTGACGGAAGTGAAACTCTTTTTGGGTGGAGCTCGACTTTCTTTTCTTTCGATGAGTCACAAAGATCCACGCTTCATCGTTATCTTCAACGGGCTCATCTTTGCTTTGGGAGTCTGTCATTATGATCTCTTGCTGGAACTGAATGACTATAGGCTTAAAGGTCCCAAATTGGATCAAACTTTCTCTTTGATCATAAAACAGTGTTGATGGTGGAACGCTTGAAGTCATCGCCACTGTAGCGTGATTTTTTTGAGCTACCTCGTCCAGATCTAGCTCTATCTTCTTTTCACGAGCTAACCCATAATCAGCTCTTTTAGCACAAAGCACTTTTCAATTGGGTGACTGATAACTCGGTGATATTTGCAGTAGTTAGGGTCATTGACTTTCCTTAACTGTTCCGGCCGCTTACATTGAGGCAGTTAATAAGATGTTTCTCCAACGGTTGCTCTAGCATGTCTGCAACATCAGAGTCAAGGAATGGATAGATAGACCTTTTCCTGCCTCTCCTTCAGAGTTAGGCAACGTCGCTCGCCTCCATCATCTTTCTTTTTAGCTCTTGAATCTCTTCCTTTAGAGGAAAATTTAAATGGGGTTGTTGTGTTTCATATGGTTATGCTAAATGCATGCTCAAATGTGCTCTAATGATCATACAAAAATGTCAATTTTTTCTCAATATTAGTCCAAGTATAAACTAATACCAAGATTTCTCGATGAGGACCGAGGTCGAACACAGGGATTTGTAGCTAAAAAGATGAATGAAATATCTAACTTGCGGAAGTGTTAAATAGAATGAAATGTTGGTGATAAATGTTGAAGAATAAAATAAAGCAAAATGTGCAACGAATAAGCTGGGAATCAGTGAGATGGTTTTGTAAACAAAGAGGTTTTGGTTTTTCAAATGGAGAAAAGAAGGTTGGAGAAAACCCTTCATCAACTGGTTGAGTTCTTGCTTAGTTTCATGGTTCGTGCTCCTAAACCCGTGTAGTTCTTACCTCTCGGCAGATGAGTCACATAAGTCATATGTCTATGATGTATGTTTGTTTAGTTGAGCCTAAGATGTTTCCTATGTCTAGGATTAGTTCTTAGTTACAAAGATGAGATCCATAGTTACTTGCTCTTTCAAGTAGTTAACTATTTCTACTTAAATCAAGTTGTCAAGTGGATTTAAGCAATGAAGTTTAAAATACATCAATGTAAACGAACTAGAAACTAAGCTTAAGCTCTTAAAGTTGATGAATGTTTTTCTCCAACCCTTCAAGTGATTTAGCTACTCATGCTTGTTTGTGAAATGAACATAAAGATGGAAGGCAAGAAGTGATTCATGATGTAAGAAATATATATATTAATAGAAGTGATGATTTAGTTAAACATAGTACAAAGCTACCAAATACACTCAAGAGATACAAAATATAGAATGGAAAGATAAAGAGATGAAGCTGGTGGCGACAGTGTCATGCTCGGCGGCAGAGATGGTGGCTCTGTTGTCTGCTTGCATTGAGAAGGAGAGGTGATGGAAGCTCCACTCTCTTTCGAGGTTGAGGCTACCAAGTCTCTGATGATGGAGGATGGCTGCCTGATTCCCAAGCTCTTCCTTGGCACAAAAATATCTCTAATTCTCTAACCTCCTTGATTTGTTGATTTAGCTAGATTTTATAGCGTCGAAATTGTACTTTCTGTGATGTCAACAGATAAGGTCTGACGCAGAGGATAAGGCTGCGTTTGTCAATCGTCATCTCTGATCGGGTAGGTTATCACTATTCAGCGGATCAGAGGGCTGAAAATCCTCTTTGTCTCCAGCTGTCAAGATCAAGTTATCCGAGGTTCCAAGATTTGTCTTTTAGTGTAATGCCTCTAAGGTATGCATTCTTCGTTCGTCTTCGACGCATGCGTTGAACCTTGTCTTTCTGTAAAATGAGGCGTTCAAAGAGTTAAATCACAGATTATTCTTTCTTCAGCCTATTTACATGCTTGCACGCATACGAAGTATTTATTATAAAATTAAGCATTAGATGATGTGTTTTTCAACATTCTTTTGCAATTATTCTAAGAAAAGAGAACTGATAACTTGTACAGGGACCGTATTGACGACCATAGATTCTTTCGTGGCACTCTTCACAGTTTTCTCGGTGCCCTTTATCTCTTTCTTATTTTTCTTTTCCTCTGGGACCAAGAATTCCTTTGTTCCTCTATTGGCGATGCTCAACTCCATATCGTGGGCGCGAGTCGCCAACTCTTCAAACGTGCGGGGTTTAATCCCCTGCAGAATATAGAGGAGTTCCCAGTGCATGCCTTGGGTGCACATCTCCACTAAAGATAATTCAGTGAGTTGGTCCTTGTAGTCAAGACTCAGAGCCCTCCACCTATAAATGTAGTCGATGACTGACCCTCCTTTCCGTTGCTTGGCGTTTGTCAGCTCCATCATGCTAACAGTCCGCCTAGTGCTGTAAAAGCGATTCATAAATTCTCTTTCCAGCTGCTCCTATCTGTCAATCACTTATGGCTCTAAATTGGTATACTAATCAAAAGTGTTTCCTTTTAAGGTTCTGACAAACTGTTTGACAAGTAGGTCTCCTCTAGTTCCCGCATTTTCGCAGGTTTCTACAAAATCAACAATGTGTTGTTTTGGGTTGCACTTTCCATTGAATTGTTGGAACTTAGACGGTTGATATCCAGCAGGCATTCTCAAATTATCAATTCTTTTAGTATATGGTTTAGAGTACATAAAAGAATTCTGAGATGGTCCTTCGTACTAAGCTTTGATGGTGTTTGTGATCATGTCTTGCAGCTGCTAGACTGATAGAGAAGCGACAAAGGTGGAGTGTTGAAGCTGCCTTTCCTATAACGGGGTTTTTCCTTTGTCATTTTCCTTGACAGCGGGGGTTTGGCTCGACTCAGCAGTTTCTCGAGCCTACATTTTCTCTCTCACGGCAACAATCTCATTATCTCGCTCTTCGAGAGCTTTCGCTAGGAAATTTATTTTCCTCTCCATTTCTGCCATTACTGCCTCAGTCGTTACATCAGTCATCATGACGGACATCACATCAGGGTGTGATCCTTTCTTGGATCGATCAGAAGGAGGAGCAAAGTTGTCAAACAAAGGATTTTCCTTAATGACAATCCCGCCTTTAGGAAATTCTGTCAACCGCCTCCATATGTTCTCCGCGACGGCAGAACTTTGTTCATTCTCCTGCATGATCCCTTTTGAGCGACTGCGAGTGATGGGCCTTGTGTGTGCATCACTTGCAGCAGAAGTGTTGGACGCAGCAGAAGTGTTGGACGTAGCTTTCTTAGAGGTCATTGCTTTATTTGATTGTTGAGAGAGAGATGAGAGGTAGAGATGTCCCACTGGGCGTGCCAATTTGTTCGCACAAGGTTTCTGGAGAAACGTGTTTCATGGAGTTGAATTTGTATTTATGTAGATTTGATGCGGATGTGGTTTGATCTCTAGTACTTGATCCTCTGATTCTTTCTCATTTGAATGCATACGCTTGAGGTATGGAAGCGAAGCACGTGGATGTTCTTAAAGTTGAACTTCAGTCTTCAAAAGTGTGATTCAGCTTCAGGAGTTAAGGAGTCTTCTGATTGTAGGGAGAATTCTCTCTGGAGTGTAATTTTTCTGAACCTTGTAAATGAAGTTTATAGAGTTCTCAGGTGGGCTTTGCGGGCTTAAGCTTAGTTGGTCCATGGAACTGGCCTTTGAGCCCAACTAATTGGATTTAGGCATTTGTTGGCCTCTGAGTCAAATTAAGTCTATTTTTAGACTCAATTAAATTTTAGTCCAAACATTAATAATTAATTGAACCAAAAATAATTAATTTGATCCAATAGTGAGGACAAAAACACGTGGCACCATCGGTTGTTTGCCAATTTACGTCTTCAATTTCAATTTAGGACACATGTAACATTTAATTAGTCCCAAATGTAATTATTTCTAATTTCGCCATTACTTTGATAAATGACGTGGCAATTTTTTATTGGCCCAAAATTTCTCATTCAACATACATTTTTGGACCTTTTAGAGTTTTGATTTAGAAAATAGGAAAACGTTGTTTTGGGCCCCTCACTTTTCACCAAGTATATGAAAAGACCTTTATACCCTTTATTTTATTCAGAAAGTTTTAAAGACTTTCTCAAATCAAATTTATGGAACTTTTATCATTTAAGATTCAATTGTCGGTTACGTCTAATTTATCATTTCTTATGTCGCATACCTTATCTTTTCATTTCTTCTAGTGCACATTGTAGCCCTCCGTAGTAATACTTCTGAGAATTAGTAAGGAATTGTAATTATGCCCATTTTTTCCTGATATTCCTGGGAAGGTAGTATTTTGCTCTTACTCTCTCTCTTTTTTCTTCTCTGATGCTATCCATTTTCGTGAAGAAATTTGTCAATTTTTGTTGTTCTGGAACAATGAAGCCCAGTTGGGTATGAATGATAGTGGACCGGGTGACACGGGACTGGGACAAACGCTAATCTAGACATTTATGTGAAGAAATTTGTCAATTTTTGTTGTTTTGAAACGATAAAGCCCGACTGGGTATGAATGATAGTGGACTAGGTGCGCATCGGCAAGGGATGACTCTGGCCTGATTAGTAAGGGGTCTAAGGTGGGAAAATAGCTCAAGTGGGGCTGATCGGGTAAAATATCATACAGGGTATAGGGTGACCCAGGACCAAGTTAAACGCTAATATGGATATTTTCATGAAGCAATTTGTCAATTTTTGTTGTTTTGAAATGATGAAGCTTGGCCGGGTATGAATGACAGTGGACTGGGTGTGCACTGGGCATCACTGACTCTGACTGGGTTAAAAAGGGGCCTAGGGTAGGAAAATAGCCCGAGCAGGGCTAATCGGGTAAAATACTGTAGGAGGTGACTCGAAACCGGGGCAAACGATTCTAGATTTTGCCCCAGTTCTGTACTCAGTCAGGCTAGACTATCTTTGGAGAAGAAGACTTCGACAGTTGATGACAACACTAGATGAAAATCACAAAACAAAAAATATCTTCCGACAATTAGAAAGAAAAATGGAAAAAGGAAGTTGTAGAGAGGAAGGATTTCGAAGAAGACGAAGTAGAAAGGAATAGAAGAAAGAGAGATTAAACTGTGGAAGACGAAAATTTTCATATCTACAATATTTAATGCACATAAATTTAAAAATATTAAAATATAATTAAAATTACATTTTTTTTAGGAGATAATTAAAACTACTTTAAAGCAATCCCTTTTTCTCTCATGTATACATGTGTGTAAATGTGACTTTTCAACTTTTTTCTCTCTCTCATGCATGCCATTATTCCATGTGTAGCTCATGCAATTAGTCTGTTCTTTATGTAAAGTTGAGAGATTTTGAGCTTGAAGGTAGTCCGTATACATGGACTAACAGATGGGTGAAGGGTGCAATGATTTTTACACATTTTTTGGATCGATTCCTTGGTAATGACGAATTTCATGGTTTGTTTTTGAATAACTGAGTTCATCATCTTAAGTGGTATAGTTCTGATCATAGTCCCATTTTCCTTAATGTTGATCCAAATCCTAGTAGAATTTAGAGAGGTGGTTGGTTGCGACTGTTTCGGTTTAAGGAAGCTTGGATGTTTGACGAGGATTGTGATAAAATTATTCATGATAGTTGGCATGCTAGAGAGGGGAATGGGGTGGAAGGTGGAGAACATGTTTCAAAGTTGGCCTATTTCATTCTATTTTGTGAGCAGAAGCTTAAGACTTGGTCTTTAACTAGGCCAAGAAATTTCTTTAAGCAAGTCACTTGTCTTCGAGATCAAATCCAAAGACTGATGGATGATAGGGAGGGTACAAATTTGATTTAATCGCTTGAGTGAAAACTTGATGATGTGCTTGATTGGGAAGAGGTATATTAGCATCAAAGATCGAATGAGTGTTGGTTGAAGTGGAGAGATAAAAACACAAAGTGGTTTCATCAGAAAGCGTCGAGTCGTAAAAAGAAAAATTATATTAAGGGTATCAGAGATTTTGATGGGAGATGGATTTCGTCCGAACTCGTGGTGGAAAGAGTGTTTATTAAGTATTTTTCGAGTACATTTTCTTCGGGAAATCCCTCTGTTAAGCATATGGATGTGGCTTTGGTCGCTATACAAAGGAGGGTGTCTGAAGAGATGAATGCTTTACTTATGAGAGAGTATACTGCGGAGGAAATCAAAGTTGCTCTTTTTTAGGTGTGGCCTTCCAAAGCCTCTGGACCATATGGTTTTCCTGTTGCGTTTTATCAGGGTTATTGGGATATTCTCAAGGATAGAGTTGTGGCAGCTTGCTTGGAGGTTCTTAATCAAAATAGATCTGTCAGGTGCTTTAACCCGTCCACTATTGTTTTAATTCCAAAGAAGAAAAATCCTTCTGAGGCTTCGAATTATCGCCCTATCAGTTTGTGTAATGTCGTTTATAAAATCATAGTCAAGGTTATTGCTAAAAGATTAAAGATAACTTTGCCCCTGATTATCTCTGAAGCCTAGAATGCTTTTGTGCCAAGTAGGCTTATTTCTGATATCCTTATTAGCCAGGAGTGTTTATATCATATTTTTTTCAAAAAGGAAGGGTACTAGTGGATTGAGAGCTATAAAACTTGACATGAGTAAAGCTTACGACATGATTGAATGGGAGTTTCTGAAGCGGCTGATGTTGAAGATGGGGTTCCAAAGTGAATGGGTGAATCTTATTCTGGATTGTCTTACCACTATCAACTTTACTGTATCCATAAACGATAAGTGTTTAGATGTCTTCTCTCCTATGCGGGGTATTAGGCAAGGAGACCCCATCTCTCCTTATTTATTTATATTATGTGTTGAATGTTTTTCTTCTTTGATTGCGGCGGAGTGTCTGGTTGGAGATTTTTTTGGCTGTTAGAATTGCTTGAGCGAGCCCAATTATTTCCCACTTGTTTGTCGCGGATGATAGCCTTCTTTTCTGTAAGGCTACCTCTGATGCTTGTAGCAAAGTTATTGAGATTCTTTAGATTTATGAACGTGTGTTGGGTTAATGTGTTAATTTTTCTAAATCTGCTATTCTCTTTAGCCCTAATGTTTCGAATGATGTGAGGAGGGTTCTTTACAATATTTTGAAGATTCAAGGGGTGAATGATTTGTGCAAGTATCTGGGGCTTCCTTCTCATTTTTCCAGGAAAAAGAGTTTTGAGCTTAGATTTCTTAAAGAGAAGGTTCTGAAGGTGATTGCAAGTTGGAAAGGTAATATGTTTTCTGTTGGGGATAAAGAGTTGCTTCTCAAAGCTATCGCCCAAGCTCTTCCTACATATGCTATGTCTTGCATCAAATTGCCTAAAGGTATTTGTGATGATTTATCCAAAGCGATGGCTCGTTTTTGGTGGGGTTCGTCGTTGAGTACCAAGAAGATGCATTGATTAAATTGGAAGGCCATATGCGCTCCAAAAGAGGTTAGTGGGATGAGATTTAAGGATTTTGAGGATTTCAACCATGCTTTGTTAGCTAAACAAGCTTGGAGAATCCTTATTCAACCTGACTCTCTTGTTGCTAAGGTTTTCAAAGGGAGATATTTTCATTCTTTTGATTTCCTTTCTTCGGAGGAGAGCTCCAATCATTCTTATGTCTAGATGAGTGTTTTGTGGGGGCTAAGTTTATTGATGAAGGGAATTAGAAGATGCATTGGGACTGGTGAAGATACTCTTGCTTTCTCTCACCTCTGGATTCCAAGGGAAAGATCCTTTAAACCAATTACCCGTTGTCTGCCTAATGTTGTTAATTTGAGAGTGTGTGATCTGATGACTGATAATGGTAAGTGGGATGTTGATAAGATGAGTTAAGTGTTTTGGCAAGAGGACATTGAGAAAATCCTGACTATTCCTATATGTAGAACTATGATTCCAAACACCTAGCTTTGGCGCTATAATAAGAATGAGATTTTTACAACTAAAAGTGCTTACAAAATCCTAGGGTTGGAGAATTTGGAGGGATCTTCATCCTCTACGGGGAGGTAAAAAATCTAGTGGAATAAGGTTTGGGGTTCAATTCTTCCTAATAAGATTAAAAATTTTATGTGTCCCCCTACTAGACAATATGGGAGAACTAAAAGTGCTTACAAAATCCTAGGGTTGGAGAATTTGGAGGGATCTTCATCCTCTACGGGGAGGTAAAAAATCTAGTGGAATAAGGTTTGGGGTTCAATTCTTCCTAATAAGATTAAAAATTTTATGTGTCCCCCTACTAGACAATATGGGAGGATTGGAATCGAGTGAAATTCCATGGCCAGGTTGCTCTGGTTTCGCTGAAGGTCAAGTGGTTATTAGGATTTGTTGAAGATGTTAGATCCAAATGGGGCTATTATCTCTATCGTTTGGACGCTAGTCGCCTGGGTTTGTCAAATTCGAGTTTGGCTATTGAGCAGAGGAGTGCACGGGTTGTTGGGGTGCCCTGTCAGTGGGTTTCTTCTGAGAGTGGGTGTCTAAAACTTAATGTTGATGTCGCTTCCCATCTGGAGAAATTGGGGGTTGGTTTGAGGGTTGTGGATCGAGACTATAGCAGGAGAGTGTTGGTGGCTCAGGCTTTGTTCCAAACAGGAGTTTGATGATGGAGGCGAGGGAGGTTCTTGCTTTCCTTTTGGGTTTGAAGTTGATCGAGGAGTTGGGTTGTAGGGCTATGTTCGTGGAGGCTGATGTGAGTGAGGTGGTTCATAAGTTGTAGTCAATGGCTTTTAGTTTATCTCCCAATGGAGGACTTTTTCTAAAATTAATATTATTTTCATAAATAATGACAAATTTAGGGTTAGGTTGAAAATATTGACAAAAATAGGGTAGCGAAATCATGGACCCCGTCCACGATTTTCACCTATGCTAAAAAAAAATTGGATCGGGTCCACGATTTCTACGTGGGTTAGCTTTGCAGGTGTGGCAGGGTTGACCAAGACATGTGAGCAAAATTGTGGACCCAGTCCACGATTTTGCATGCCATGTGGGCTAATTTTATGAAATCATGGACCCTTCGCTATTTTTTAAAATACTTTCAGCCCTATTTTTGTCATTATTTATTAAAATAACATTATTTATTAAAAAAATTCCCTAATGGAGTTATTTATGCTAAAGTTTTTAATTTATTATGCTATGCTAGTATTTTGGGTCTTAGTTATGCAAATAGATCTTGTAATAGGGTGGTCCATGCCACTTTTACCTTTCAAAGCTCATCTTCCAATTTGTGGTCTAAGAACTTTTCGTTGTGGCTAGCCCATATCGTGGATGATGATTGGTCTGTTAGGGTCGATGACAATTATTCTTAATGTCATTTTTGTTGCTCTTTAAAAAAAATTAGTCTTTTAATTTTCCTTTTATATTTTTTTATTAATTTTTTTCAAAATTCTTTTAAGGAATAGATTAGATTTATGTATTTTATTTTAATATTTTCTGTTTTCAAAATCTTGTAATTTAGGAATAGATTATATTCACATTTTTTATTTTAATATTTTCTGCTTTTATTTGAATTTTGTGTTTAATTAGCAAATACCAAAAAGGAAAAATCTTCTTATAATATAAGATTTAGAATTTAGATTAGAATTACTATTTAAATTAAATTTTAAATCTTTAATTATTTTGATTGTGAATAGTGAATATTTAATTTTAAAAATAGTTTCAATTACATATGAAAAATATGACATGAATTATGAAAAATTAGAATTTAAAAAATTGAAAAATGGATATTGAAATTAAAACATTTAATTGGTGGTTGATATTAGGTAAGAGGTTGGTTGAATTTAATAAGGTGGAAAGGGTATATAAGTAATTAATCATGTTAGGTTTGCTTTGCTTACCTCACTTTTATCATCAAGGGTCTAAAAAAATAAATTTTTTAAAAAGTTTACAATTTTTCAAATAAAGTTGGAGGGGTCAAAAAAAAAAAAAATCAATTACCCATGAGGGACATTTTTTTATTTATAATTTAGCCTTTATTTTATTATCATCGAGTTGTGTTTTAGCTTTTCAACAAATACCACAAAAGTTCATTTCTTCCTTCAAGTTCAAGCCTGCCAAAGAATTAAGAAAAGTAAACTATAATCCGAAATTCTTTAATCTTTGTCCTCTCCTCTCTACCTTCTTCCATTTTTCCTTTCCTTTTCTTTCATTGTGTTGCAAATCTTATTGTTTATGGCTAATTCTTCCGATCCTGCAATCTGCTCTATAGCTTTCCCAATCTCCGTTGATCTCTTCCTATTCAGAAAACATCCCGACTACGTAACTAATTCCTTCGGTGACATCGTTTATAGGCTCAGTCGTCGATCTTTGAAATCGTTGTCAGTTGACAAGATTGTACTACTTGACGCTGCTGTCAGCCCTCTCATTTCCATTTATCGCGTTAACGTAAGTATTCACCCTACTTTTGTTCATCGTCTCCTGTGTTAGTTTCAAGATTCAGTGTAATAGCTTTGTTTAGTATCCTGTTGTGAACTAGTTTTTTTCTTTCCTCTTCATGTTTGCTTGCAAGTTCCTAATCATGTGAAGAGCAAGTTCGTTGCCTCCAATTTTCAGAAGCTGAGTGTTTTTGATTAATTTTGTTGCGATCGTATGATCAAAAAGTTAGGAAAGGTAGATTCAACATGTTAGAATAACCCACATTTTTCTTTTCTACTTCGCCTTCAGGAATTAGATCCATTACTTTAATACGAAATAATTAGAGAATTCCAGCTCGTATCCACCAAAGAATTAGCAAAGTTTTCCTCCTTCTGTATGGGGAAGGAGAGTTTTAATATTGTATGACCTAAATGATTTTGGTGTTTCCTATTTCTAGCTTGCAAAATGATCTAGAATTTTAGTATCGACCATTTTTTCACAGTTTTTGTCTGTTATGTGCCTTCTAGTTGTTTGTGATTTTAGAATTGTGATTGTTGGGATTTGTTAAAATTCCTTCACATTGGTCACTACATTCCAAATGAACCATCCCTATAAACTTTTATGGAATCTAGAACAAACGAATATGTAACTATTACTCCTGAAATAGTTGAACATTAGCTTATGCTTTATGAGATGTACTTTTCAGAAATATCAAGTAATTCTTGTGCTAGACTTCTTGTTTGTTTTTTTTTCTGAAATAATTTGAACAGGTTTGCATTGGTTTCAGAAAGAATCTTGCAAGGCTTTAAGGGGGATGTTGGTGAGGAGGATTTGCTCTTCAAAGTGCAAAGAACACTCAACAAACTTAGAAGAACTGAGTTCAAAGTCTTCCTTTTCAGTGAAAATGATGACTCAAATGCTAACTTGGAGATGAAAGGCTGGCCCAGGTACAGACCTACAGTATAAAAATAACCGATGGAATTAAGAATGTTTTTATGAGGCTGTTCATTTCATCCCTAAGCATGTTGTTTGTTGAGTGAAATATGAAGATGACAATTCTAACTCTAATGCTTGCTATAGTTGTTACTTTTAACAGCCAAAGTGTTATAATTGTAAAGAGTAGAAGGCCTAGCTCATAATAGATAGATCATTTTAATTTTGATTTCATATTCAACTCAGTGTTTTACTTATTCACCAATGCCCATCAAATTAGCTTGAGCATTCAACAAAGATACCAATCCCCTCACGTGGCTTAATATCTTGTGCAACTTATGCAAAATGGAAAGCCTTATGGATGATGAAATCTGTAAATAAATCATCAATATCCTTCCTTTGGGTCTATGTTAGTGTCTATGCATTTTCATTTATACAAAGTATCATTTGGCACATCTGGTTCATTGGCAAAAAAAAGGAGGAAATTCTTAAAGAAACTGAATGGTAAATCGCTAACTGACCCAAAAGTTTAAGTTAATAGGTGAAGGTAAATTTAAGGTCCATTTGGATTGACTTTCTAAGTGTTTATTAGTGAAAAAAAAAAGTGTTCATAAACACTTAGAAAGTCAATCCAAACAGGCCATTAATATCATATCATCAAACATTCCCCTGCACTTGTGGGCTTGAAATATGAGTAGACCCAATAAGTAGAAATCAATATTAATTGGGTAGGAAATAGGTTTGAACACAGTACCTCCTGAACCAACCTACTCTGATACCATATTAAATTGTTGATTGATCCAAAAGCTTAAGCTGACGGGTGAATGCAAATTTAATATCATATCATCTAAAGACATCACATTATTTTGTGTGCATTAACTATAACTACAAAGAGCCATTTGCTTTGGTGATAAATAGAGGAGTTCTGATGATTATTGACTTTTTTTGATGCAGACAAGCTTGATGCGCAAGCTTCATCAAATTTGGATCAGAAGGGGAAGGTTTCGACTAACCATTTTTCTTGGTTCTGTGGATCCAGCACTAATTGTGACTTTGTAATATTCTTTGATGGACTAATAGAACAGAAATGAGCATAAACACAGAGTTGGTAATCTTTAGGTTGTTTGATGGATCTAATCGAACAAAGTAATGAAAAGGAAAAAATAATGCAAGTACAAATGGTAATTTAATTAGAACCATCATCTATACTTTTCATTTGGTAGTTGATGATGAATGGCTCTCAATAAAAATGAGTAGTCAATTAAACTGATAACAACCTATCCATTATCAATTATAAAATAAAAGTATAAATATTGACAACATTAATATAAATACAGGTGTTGGGGACGCTAAGTTGGTTATTATAGTTCACGATTATTATAGTCGGTGGGTTATAATGATATGTAAGTTATAGTAGTTTGTATTTGGGGTGTAGTAAGTGTAGAAAATAGTAAACATTATAACAAAAAAAAAAAGAGTAGAAAATAGTAAAACTTTTAACAAATAGTAAACAAGAGAGATTTGGAATATTAATATTGTAGTTAATTATAGATTATAATAGTTGGAAACACAAATTATTATAATGGGGCAGTTGCACAATAGCAATCAAGCCCAAAATATTAGCAATATAGCACAATGTAAAAACTATTGTAAAATTTAGATCCAACCATGTGAGTCTATTAGTGATAGTTCATATTGTTGGTAGGAGTCTATCAGTGATAGACCATATCAATGGTAAAAGTCTATCACTGATAGACTTTGCTATATTTGCAATTTTTCTAAAATATTGCTATACACTTAATTATTATCCCTAAAAATGTGAACCCATTGCCATTACCCTAATTGGAGCCTCATGGAGTGGGCTATAATAGTGATAAAAAATATTGTTTTAATCTTTCTTATTGAATATGTGCAAGATAGGTCTTAAGTAGGAGAAAGACCTTTTACAAATATGGAAAGAATAAGAAAGCAATAAAGGATAAATATTTGGAAAGATGTCTTCCATAGCCAGCTTGTCAATCACTCTGTCGAATTGTTTCTTTGGAAGGCCTTTAGTTAGCACATCAGCAATCTGTTTTGAGGTAGGAAGATAAGGATACATATTGTTCTTGCTTAAATTTTCTCTCTAATAAAATGTTTATCAACCTCAATGTGTTTTGTTCTATCATGTAGAACTGGATTATGGGCAATAGAAATTGCAACTTTATTGTCACAATAAATTCGTATAGGAGTAGTCAAAGAAATCTTTAACTCTTCAAATATCCTTTTCATCCATATGCCCTCACAAATTCCATGAGCTAAGGCTCTAAACTCTGCTTCAGCACTACTTCTGGCCACTACATTCTGTTTTTTACTTCTCCAAGTAACCAAATTTCCTCCAACGAAGGAACAATAACCAGAGGTAGATCTTCTATAGGCAGCTTCAAAATGGATCGGTCCAGGAGCATGCATAAACTGACTAACCATGCTCACAGCATATGCAATATCAGGATGTGTATGAGACAAATAAATCAATCTACCAACAAGTCTCTGATATCGTTCCTTGTCCTTTATTTCTTCTACTTTTGCTGCTAGTAGCTTTAGATTAGGCTCAATAAGAGTTTCTGCAACCTTGCACCCAAGTAAAGCATGTTTCTTTAAGTAAGTCGAGAACATACTTTCTTTGGTTAACAAAAATCTCCTTCTTTGATCTTGCAAATTCCATTCCTAGGAAATATTTTAGCGTTCCCAGGTCCTTAATTTGAAATTCACATGCTAATTTTTTCTTGAAATCAGCTAAGCCTGCTTCATCATCACCTGTGAGAATAGTATCATCTACATAAACAATCAAAATTGAGATTTTATTATTCTGTGAGTGTTTATAAATAATGTATGATCTGCTTGACTTTGAAGAAATCCATAATTGGACACAACTTTTTCAAAACGTTCAAACCAAGCCCTTGGGGACTGTTTAAGGCCATAGAGAGATTTCTTTAGTTTGTAAATTTTACTCCAACCCAGCTCCTTTTCAAAACCTGGTGGTAAGCTCATAAACATCTCTTCTTCAAGATCACCATTCAAAAACGCATTTTTCACGTCAAGTTGGTAAAAATGTCATTCTAAGTTAACTGCAAGAGACAAAAGAACTCTAATGGAGTTAATTTTAGCAACAGGAGCAAACGTTTCCTGATAACCAATTCTATATGTCTGAGTAAATCCTTTAGCAACCAGTCTGGCCTTGTATCTCTCAACACTACCATCAGCATTACATTTTATGGTAAATACCCATTTACATCCCACAGGCTTCTTATTTTTAGACAACTCTACTATTTCCCAAGTTCCATTTTGTTTTAGAGCATTCATCTCCTCCATAACTGCTAATTTCCAATTTGGATCATCTAAAGCCTCATGTATATTCTTTGGAACAAATAGGTCATCTATCCTGAATGTGAAAGATCTATGATTACTCGACAATTTTTTATATGACATAAAGTTTGCAATAGGATATTTGGTACAACTTCGAATACCTTTCCTAAGGGCAATGCGAACATCGAGATTAGACACAATTGGTGAAGTACTTTGAATAGTTGAAGGAAGTAGAAATGGAAAAAGGATTACCAGTTTCATTCGGAGTAGAAATGGAAGGAGGATTACTAGTTTCATTCGTCGGAGTCTCATATTGACTCTGTGAAGGACCAACTATCTTGTCTTGGTTCCTTTGATTGAATGTTCTTCTAGTATAAAACTTAAGCTCAGGCACTTGATCAATATGACCATTTTGTAGTATTTCTCCCCCTAATTGAGAAGATTCTATGCTTGGCATCATAGAACTAGTAACATCTAGACTGGGAATATCCCAAAAAATTTCTTCCAAATTTGATTTCTCCCCCTGAAGAGAATTTTGGAGAAAATAGGGTTGATTTTCTAGAAATGACACATCCATACTCACAAAAAAAAATTGTTTGAGGATCAAAACATTTATAACCTTTTTTACTTGAAGAGTAACCTACGAAAGTGCATTTAACAACCCTATGATCAAGTTTGGATCGAAAATGACTAGGTATGTGAACATAAGCAGTACTCCCAAAAACTTTAAGAGGAATTCAGAATATATGTGGGATATTGGAAAAACAGTTTTAAGACAATCGATAGGAATCCTAAAATTCAAGATCTTACTAGGCATTCTATTTATTAGGTAGGTAGCTGTGAGGATTGCTTCCCCCCATAAATATTTTTGGAACATGCATGGAAAACATTATAGCACGTGCCACTTCAAGTAAATGCCTATTTTTTCTTTCAACAATCCCATTTTGTTGAGGAGTATCCCGACATGTAGACTGATGAATAATTCCTTTGTCTTTCAAAAAATCACCAAAAGATTCATTAAAATACTCAGTTCCATTATCAGAGTGTAAAATGCAAATTTTGGTTTGAAATTGGGTTTCAATCATATTGTAAAAATGTTTAAAAATGTCTATCACCCCAGCCTTTTTTTGCATTAAATAAACCCGAGATAAACGAGTATGATCATCAATAAATGTAACAAACCATCTTTTTCCACTATTAGTTGTAATTTTATAAGGACCCCAAACATCGTTATGAATTAAATAAAAAGGTTTGGAACCCTTATAAGGTTTTGGAAAATATGTGGACCAATGATTTTTTGCAAAAATGCAACTTTCATAATCAAAAGATGAACAATCAACTCCTTTAAATAAATTTGGAAACAAATGTTTGAGATAAGAAAAATTGGGATGTCCTAGTCTATGATGCCAAAGTGTAATTTGTTCTTTAATAGACAGAGAACTGATACTACTGAGACCTTGAGTTATTTTATTGCTAAAAGAACCTTCATCAAAGTAGTAGAGACCATCAAGCATCCTAGCACTCCCAATCATCCTCTCTGATTCCTGATCCTGAAAAATACAGTGTGTTTCAAAGAATATAACACGACAGTTAGAATCTTTAGAGAGTTTAGAAACAGATAAAAGATTACAGGCTAATTTCGGAACATAAAGAACCGACTGTAAAGAGATGTTGTCAGTCAATTTAACAGTTCCTTTTTCTGCAATAGAAGAAAAACTTCCATCTGCAATTTTGATTTTCTCATTGCAATATAATGGAGAATAGGAATCAAAGAAGGAAGATGAACTAGTCATATGATTTGAAGCTCCGGAATCAATAATCCACGGAGATGAATAACCACAAGAGAAGGCCTTAGGATAATTGCCTGTTTGTGTCAAAGAAACACAAGAATTATTAGATGACAATTTGGTGGGTAACAAGTTCAGGATTTGATGAATTTGCCCTTGTAACATGGTTGAGAAATAGTAGAAATCCACCCAAGTTCAATATTTAAACCAAACCCAATTGAAGCAACCCAAACCCGAGTTGGATCTGAGTGAATCAAACCCACACAAACCACAACTATAGCGTCGACGGATCTGCAACCGGAAGTAGAGTGCGTTGTTTGACGTCAACAACTAAGGTTCTAGTGCGTCGGCAAAGAGTGAAGCTCGACTGACCAAATCTGATACGACAAGATTGGAACA
Organism: Lagenaria siceraria; assembly: GCA_002890555.2. Lineage (NCBI taxonomy): Eukaryota > Viridiplantae > Streptophyta > Magnoliopsida > Cucurbitales > Cucurbitaceae > Lagenaria > Lagenaria siceraria. The sequence continues at coordinate 16,050,626 of CM016487.1, forward strand.
ACTCACAAACCACCAGCGGCAGAAACCAAGAACTCCGGCAGCGGCTGAAGTGAACTAAAGTAAAGACCTCTAGTCGTGGTCAACGCCAGGTCCGACGATGGTGGTCGGAGATCTGCAGCAAGATGGTGACAGAACTCAACCCACGACCTACGAATGATGTTCGGCGGAGATTACAGCGACCGGCGGCAGCGTTCGACAGCCAGCGTTCGGTGGATCTGGGCAGCCGACGGCAAACAAACGGGCCTTTTTGATGCTCTGATCGGCCATTGACTACAGAGAGAGGCAGGACCGGAGAGAGGTGCGACCGGAGAGAGCTGTGCGACGATAGGCGAGGTGCGAACCAGCCGGTGAAGTTCTAGGCTACGTTCGGTGAGATGCGAACCGGAACTTACCGTGCTCGGTGAAGACAAACCTCTGATGACACGATCGCACGAGCTAATACCCAGTCGAAGACAGACCTGCTCGTCGACAGCAGATCTGCTCGTTGAAGACGCAGGCGACCGACGGTGGAAGAGCGGCAGTGGCGGCGGCGGCGGTAGAAACTAGGGTTAGAAAAAATTAGGGTTTTTTCTCTTTCTTTTTCTTTTTCTTATTACTGCTCTGATACCATGATGAAAAATATTATTTTAATCTCTCTTATTGAATATGTGTAAGATAGGTCTTCTTACATAGGAGAAAGACTTTTTACAAATATGGAAAGACAAATATGGAAAGAATAAGAAAGCAATAAAGGATAAATATTTGGAAAATAATATTTATACATATATAGAAACTCCAACAAATAGCCTACTCCACCCACTTGAAATTGGAGACCCAAACACCCCCTAAAAGTAAAATAATGGGCTTTCTACATAGAAGACCTTAATTATAGGCCTATATTACACAATTGTCTTCTACACTTTATTTATTACATAAATAGTCTAATGGATTACAAATTTTCACTAATGTTATAGTGTATTTTATGAAAAGCACTTTTCAAGTACTTTATTTGCTCTTAATTTAGGAGTGCTTTTATGTGATTTAATGTGTTTGCTAGTGGATTTCAGGTTAGAATGAACAAAATTGAGTTTTGAAAGCAATGGAATCAAACCGAGTAAAAAACCGGACAAAGATAACTCAAAAACTCTAGAAAAATAGGGCAGTGTAGAGCAAGAGCGTCGCTACGCTGCCCCTTTACGCTCAAGACCCGAAAGCACAAAAAATTTGCACCATCGAGAGCATAGCTACGCTCCTCGGCAGCGTAGCGCTATGCTGCCTTTCCTTTTTTTAATTTTGGAGCAATTTTTGGAAAAAAAAATTTCTATATATTGGAGAGGTCTTCAACAGCCCTAATCACGAAAACATAGAGGCAAAAAGGGTGAGTTTACTACCAAAAGAAGGAGATTAAGTTTGAGAGAGTTTGGGGGTCGTTCAAGTTCCCGAGGCATTGATCAAAGGAGTAGTGCTGGTTTCCACAATAAGGAGCTCTTCGATAGTAGAGTTTTCTTTATTCTCTCTTACTTTACTCTTCCTTATGTTGAATTTGAATACAAATATGTTGTCTAAAGCTATGAGTGGCTAAACTTTTTAGTTTTAGGGTGTGTTTGGGAGTGATTTTGGCATGGCCAAAATCACTTTTTCCCTTGTCAAAATCATTTTTTTTATAAAAAGTTGATGTTTGGCACTCACATAAAATTGATTTTTCAAAAATTTGAAATCACTAAAAATTGATTTTGTAGGTATCAGTTTATTGGTAATTTGGTTGGGGGTGATTATTAGGGAATCAGATAAAAAAATTTAGAATACCAAATTTGCCCCTCATATTTAAGGATAGGATTTAGCCCTAATCCATTTCTTCCTTCTCTTTCAACTAATACATCCTCTCTCGTGCTCTTCACTTGGTTCTATTAACTATCCGTGGTAGTGTTGATTTCAATAAGTTTTTTTTTTTTTGTAATTTTCTTTTCACATGGATGAGCTTCAATTTTTAGCAGTTTTTGTTGCTTTTTCACTGTATCGTTCCTTAGTTTTTTGTTACTATTTACTTTGTTCCTTTCGTGGCTTTTCCTCTCTATATGAACAATTTTTTTTGGGATATTTCAATCATTGTCTTCGATCCTTGTTGATTTTTTTAGTCTCTCTACTTTTCTGATGGAGTGGGAGAAAATTGCAAGACTTCTTATATCTCATTAATGTTTTTGTTATACCGTTTGTATTTCAATAGATAATATTTAGTTTAAGTATTTTGTAATGATACAAAAATTTCTAGATTGGATGAGATATATATTTTGAGTTTTCTTTTGTTTTTATTATTAGTATTTTTCTTACCTCACATATCAACTATGCATACAATAATTTAACATTAAAATAAATGAAAAAATAAATTAATAAAATTAGATATTTTTATAATTATTTTTTAAAACAAAAATCCAAATATAAAATACATTTTTTAGTAATTTGGTAATTTTAAAATTACTTTAGAACCAAACATGATACATTCAAAATCACTTTTATATATTTGAAAATCACTTTAAAAGTTTGGAACCAAACATAGGTTTGATTGTTTAAAAATCAATTTTACAAAATCAAATTGTTCCAAAATCTCTATCACTAAAATCACCACTCCAACAATCACTCCCAAACACACCCTTAGGGTATTGATGAACTATTTATGAAGTTATGTTGATATTGTAGAACTTTTCATGGATTGATATAATTATATGCTTTTTATTGTTATTATGCTTAACTTGTATTGATTGGCCTTCAGTGCATATTAGATTGGATGTGTAATTTGATGGATTGCATGTTTAATTGGATTTATAATAATGAATCGTTATTAATCTCTCATGGAAATAGGTAGGTTAATAATGAAAGTTGCTAAAGATTATTCTTAATGCCATGTAATTTGATTTGATTTAAGATGTTAGTAATCAATTCAGTTGCATGAGCAAGGCTTGTTTTTTTATAGAAAATAATCCGAAATTAAGTTTCTAAACTTAGGCATATGATTTATAATCAATCACATGAAACTCTATAATATTGCATGATGAATTAAATAAGTAGTCAATACCCTAGAACACTATTTTACTCTTGGTTTTACAAACTTTACTTGCTTTTCTTTTAATGCTTTAAGGTTTTTGTAAAACAAACAATCGGTTCGAATCCTCAAATAAAATCAACTCAACCCTATAATAGTTAGGTAATTAGACCGTAATTGGATTCTCAGTGGAACGATACTTGGACTTAACCATTTTATATTATTACTTGACCCGTGCACTTGCAGTGTTCGCATCAATTTACCATTAGACCTCATCCACTATTTTTATAAAAGAAAACAAAATTAAATTTTTTTTAAAAAAAAAAACCTAGGATTTTGTCTATCTCCCCCATGCTAGCCTAAGGTTTTGCGTATCCATGCAACCATTTATTCCTTTTTTAAAAAATTAAAAGAAAAAAATGTTTAAATATCTCATTTTTCTCATTTCCCCCCAAACTTTCTCATGTTTCTTCCTCTTCTCTTTCTCTTTTGACCTCACTCTCTTTTTCTTCTTTCTTCATTCATGGCTTCCTCAAATTACATAATCATCTCCCCCCTCCTTTGAAATCTACAAGCAAGGGGGGTTGCATAGCTAGTTGAAGCCGACAACGAATGAAGGAAGCTGAATCTGAGGTTGCCAAGATCCACGAACGAACGTCCACGATGGATATGGGTTGATCGACACCGAATCTTGGTTGGGCGATACTAGAACTAGTGGGCGGCGCCAGATCTGAGGTTGGAGGGCTTCGCAGATGGACGAGGGATCTGGGAAGAGCACGATGAAGCTGAATCTAAGGTTGCAGACATGAACAGGGTGTTCATGGCGAGAGGTGGTTGCGAACACACACGAATGCACAATGCGCAAATGGGCAAATCGGGTTTAGAACATCGTATGTATTTCTTCTTTTTCTTCGATTTTTCGGAGCTTTGTAGGATTTTTTATATATACTGTAATATATATACTTCTCATTCTTTGATTTTTCAGAGCATTTGTAGGGTTTACGATATATACAGTGATATATGCAATTCTTCTCCTTCGATTTTTCAAAGCTTTGTAGGATATTAGATATATACTGTGATATATGTACTTCTTCTCTCCTCATTCTATTTTTCGGAGCTTTTATAGGATTTTCGATATATACTGTGATATTTGTATTCGTTTACTTGATATAAATGAGGTATGGAAGATGATTTTTTTTTATTTAGACTTCATGTTTTATGATATATACACTTATATATATGTTTTATGTTGAACATTGAGTCCATCTGTGACCTATATATTGTGGTAGATATATTTGTTTATTTCAAAATTATGAAGCTTGAAAATTAATTTGAAGTTGTTAAATTATGGAATTTATGATATATATACCTTGATATAAATGGAATCTATGATATATATTGTTGAACATTGAGTCAATATGTGATTTATCGAATAATACAACCATCTATCTGAGTACATTTCAAATATACTTATGAATGGAACTACTTTAGTGCCAAACAAACATCTTAATACGAATCTGCTAGAATATTTCATATATTGGCTAGAATATTTTCAATCACCTAACACAATGTTTTAAAGTATATTTAAAAATAACCATGAATCCGCCATAAGAATGAAAAGGAGTTGCAATGAAAATGAAAATACTTCAGACACTAGAAAAATACTTCATACATGAAAATGGAAAAGAAAATCATATTAATTGCAAATGGGAAGAAAAACTCAACTAATTAATATTCAATAATAAATGCATATTCTCTTTCTAACACACTAATTAATATATATTTTATCAATTTTTCTCTCCATCATTAAGAATGTTTGGAAAATACTGAAAATTTTTGTCTAATAAACAACAATAAATGCTGCACTTGTTAACGTAAAATGGGTAAAATTGTCCAATTGAATTGGAGAAATCTTTTGTAACTCCATTGAATTGGGCTGACCTCTTTTTTTTAAATTTCATACATCAATAAAATTTGTTTCTTATCAAAATGTGTGTATATATATATATATAGATAATAGTTCAAAACTTAAAATTTTATTTAAAAAAAATACTCTTGAACTTTCCAAAGTTTCATAAATACTCTAAAATTTTCAAAAGAAATTAAAAAAGTACCTACACTACTAGTATATGGATGAAAACGAAAGGTTAAAAAAATGCCCTTAATATTATTATAGTGATGAAAATTGTGTTTGTCCACATCAATTAAAATAAAAAATTGGAGGCATGTAATTGAAAAGAACAACATGACAAAATATATGGTTCACATATGCATATGTGCCCTCTTTTATATATATATATATGTATGTATATGTATGTGTGTATGTATTTACATTTGTTCACGTAAGCAAACAATTAACTAAGGTTATTTTGAAACAAATTTCAAACTTTTAAAACAAGGCTTTTATATTTGACCTACTATTCTTAATAATTTAATGAACAAAGAAAGAGAAAACCTTGGCGTTACACTTTTTTTTATAACAATGTGTGAGGTGGGAGATCGAATATCTAATCTCGAAGTTGATAGTTCATACTTGGTGTCATTATGCTCGTTTTGATACCTTTAACGTTACATCGTACAAACAAAGTAATACTTGAGTGGAGTTCCTTTGTTATTACATAATAAAAAAGAGTTAATTTTTTAAACTAATATTAATTAGATAGCGAGATGGGCTTGACTTATTTATGCACCTAAGGGCTCGATTATTTCACAAATTTTGTCATGGAATTTCAAATAAATATTTAATATTCTTGTTTGTTTGACAGAATTTCACTTTTTAAAACTCGATAATATCCAAGGAACTTTAAAACCCTCCTAACATGAGTTTTTTAATACTCTCTATACATGTGAGATTTTTATACTGGAAAATGAACAGTAAAAATATAGCCTAATTAATTAATATATTAATATTAGTTTTTTTTTTTCATTATTACTAATTTTAATCAATTATTAAACATAATTATATTCTTCTATCTTATGTTATCTTAACTATTTAATATAAAAAAATTATTATTTATTATTAATATTCTAATTAATTTTTATTTATTTAATTAAATTAAATCATTAAATAAGTGTTTAGTTAATGTCAGTATAAAAATATTCATTTTTTAAGTGATTAAATAATTAATTGATATAATAATATATTAAATAATGCTACATTTAATTTATGATTACATTAGTTGTTTCTCACATTTAATTAAGTAATTATTTAATCTTAATTTCTATATACAAAATTGATAAATCAAACAATCTTAGACATTTAAGACCCACATATTTAGTGGTAGACAATTCAGATTCTATTTTATGTTTTTAAATCCACTGAGTTCAGAGAATATGTGTTTGGTAAGCGTTTTAATTTTGTTTTCGAATTCTTTGATCCAAATAGTGAAAATTCTAAAAACAACATTTTTGCGTTTTCAATGTATCCAGATTTTGAATTTGATATTTTAAAATGCAAAATTATACTAATAAAATAAAATAAATATAAGTATTTCATGTTATAAACTTCATTATTTTTGTTAAATTAAAATATGTTATATATTATATATTATGTAACGCCCAGGCCTAGGATTCAGATCATTCGACACCTGATGGCCTCGCCATTCCCTTGCGACCTGGCTACGTCATCCTTGCCTATCTAGAACTGCTTCTATTAATAGTGAAAGCTATCCCCACAATACACGAGTCTTCTCTTTTTTTTTTTTGTCCTCACTCACATGCTTCCTAGAAAGTTTTTTAACTAGTCACCCAACATAGGAGTGCTCCAAGCTAAGCACACTTATAGCTTTGGAGTTCTTACGATTGAGCTATAAAAAAGAAAAGTGCACGTTGTTGGTATATGTAGTAACTTTCAATTTTTTTAAGCCTTTTTTAACAATACTTTCATATCCTTAGGATCTTTCATTAGAATGTGATCTCAGTTTATTTATGTCCCCCCTCCTAATCTTGAGGCATTACATGTCCACCAAATTTTTCTTGGAACCATATCTTATTGGGAGAGGTTTCTCTTTGATTCCAGTAACGCTCCAGGCCTAGGATTCAGAATCCAAATCGGCAACTGATGGCCCCGTCATTCCCCTACATCTCTCACGACCTGGCAACGTCATCCTTGCTTGTCTTGAACTGTTTCTAAGAGTGAAGGTTATCTCCACAAACCAACACGAGTCCTTTCAACATGCTTTGTTCTTACTCACATGCTTCTTGGAAATTTGCCGTGACCTGACTCGTTTGATAAAGTTTCTGTTTCCTGTTTCTATTTCTCATTTTTTTAAGACATTAATTTGTTTGATAACTGTTCTCATTTCTTGTTCTAGAATTTGAGAAACATTTCTGAAAATGGGGCCAAATTTGAGAAACTACAAAAAATAATTTTTCCTATTTCATTTCTGTTTTATACAATGTTCTTTCCTTTATTTATCAAAACTCATTCTTGGCCTATTGGTAGTCATGCATAGAGATGTCCACGGGTCCCCGTCGCCGCCCCCTATTTCAACCCCATCCCCGCTGGAAAAAATTCTCCGTTATTTTGGTTTCTTAATTTATTTATTTTTTAACAAGTTTTTTTTTTAATTTATTCTCAAACGATATAAAATTTTTAAAATTTTATATATTAAATATGTCATTCCGATACATATCTATTAAAAAAAAACACTATAAAATTTTCTTACAAAAATAACAATATATTATGATGTGTAAAAATAAAATTTAAATATTTTATCTCCTTATTTCTACAAGTAAAAATATTAATTACTAGTTTCAAATTAAACATTACAATGCACATGTCTTAAAATAATAAACATTCAACATCTCTATTTTAGAAATGCATTAAAGTATGAAAAAAATTATGATGAGAATTAGGAAAAGGCTAATTCGTAAAAACTATAATTTTTTTAAAGTATATATATGGCGGGGCGGGCAGTTGGGGCGAGTCTGGGGACGGGAACAGGAACGAAGAATCATTCCCTGTCCCCGTCCCCGTTTGGCCAAACGGAGAGAAAATTCTCCCCGCTCCCTCTCCCATTCCTCGTGTAATCGGAGATTCCCCGCCCCGAGTGGGGCGGGTCTCCACGGGCACCGTCCCCATAGGAAAAATGGACATCTCTAGTCATGCACTCACATATTACCTTTCAACCTTTTCATTGTGTGTTCAACTCTTAAGATGAACACTTTTATTTTTTTTTTCTTTTATATTTTATTTCGCACTTTTATTTTGTTTTATATTTATTTTCATCTTTTATATTTTATTTAATAATTTTGCTATTTACAAAAATAGTTATGCTATATTTATATTTTATTTTAATCTTAAATTTTAAAATTCTCCAATATTTAGATTTATATATTATTTTAATTTTCAATATGTATATTATTTTTTTTTATTTCAACTTTTGAGTATTAAATTTTGTAATATGCATGTTTATATATTATTTTAATTCTAATATTTTTAGTATATCTGAAATCGTGTAGAATTTTACAATATATAAATTTTACTGAATAAGACATTCATTTAGCTTAAGTTTAATATTTTACAACCACGACATTTACATAATAATATAATTAAGTTGAATTTGACTCGACATCATTTAAGACGAATGACTTGAGTTAGAGATGACAACGCCGATTAAATTTGGGCAACATATATGAAGGATAAGATACAATTTTGTTATTATATTTAGTTGTCATGGAGACTTACTTGTATTAGATGACATAAACTTTTGATAATATTTTTTTCAATGTTTAATTAATGTATGACCTATCTTCTTTTTTTATATTATATTGTTACAAAAAAAAAAAGAAAAAAAAACAAGAAACAAAAAATAGTTATTAAACAAGTTTCTGTTTCTGTTTTTTTTAAGAAACAGAAAACAAGAATAGTTATCAAATATATTCCTATTTCTTCTTTTTTGGAAAATAGGAACATTATCAAACGGGTCCTAAGTCGTTATATATTATATGATATTACAAAATAATAATTATACCACTTTTTTAGCATAAAACAAGTTCACAAATTAATTAGTAATAATTTATATTTAACATAATATGTAATAAGTAATTATAATTAGTGTTATGGTTTTGGGTGTTAATGATAGGTAAGATATTAAATCCTAGGTAGGTGATCACTATGGATTAAATCTATGACCCTTTGGTCCTTTGAACTTCTTTTTATGTTCTCACTACCGCTAGACTAATCCATGTTGTTTATAAAAAAAGAAAAAAAATTAGTATTATGGTTTCTAAATATATTATCAAATACATTTAAAAAAATATGTTAAATTGGAATCTATTAATAAATACATATCTACAAATTTGAAATACAACTCTATTTTATTGAATATCTTATTTTTAAATTTCTAATTTTAAGTTACATAAAAGGGAAGGGAAATACGAGGAGTCTAGCTCACCGCTGCACTTAGGAACTTGGAAGTTGGAAGTGAGTCAGAGGGTTGAAACCTATAAATTGGAATTCCATTCGCGTTTCTGAGCGCAAGAACTACAACTATAGAACCCATTTGCTTACGCGATACTAAGCTTTTGGCAAGGAGGCGCGATTCTTCGCTGAGAAACAATTTCAACCTTCTGATTTCAGGGGGAAGGCGGCGACGGCGTTGGCGGCGGCGCATCGTTAGTCCATCACCCAACCTCTGAGCCTCATCGCCTTCCTATTGCCGGACTTCGAACATTCTCCGGTTTTCCACCTCTATCCTCAAATTTCTCAATCCCTCTTTATTTTTCATCTGCACGATTTCCCATCAATTGAATGGGTAGGCCCAAGGGAGACGGAGCTAGAAGCAAGGCCAGACCTTCAAGCAGCAGGTGCTTAACTTCTCTCCCTGATATACGATGATCACCGCTTTCAATTATTCCATGGAGACTGCAATTTTGTTGTTTTTGATCATATTCCCTTGAGAAATTCAACTTTTCTTTTTCATCCAGTTTGGCTGCGTCGCTTCTCCCATCGGATTCTGCCGCTAACGCTGCTGGATTCGGCGGCTTTCTTGGTAGTTACCGGCTCGATTCTTCTCTCACTGGGGATGATGCAGCACCTTTTTCGGTATGGCATTTTACATCACATTATTGTAAAGAAAGCTACTTGATTGATGAATTTTTATTCATTAACGGGTGTGCTTTTGGTGATTGTTGTGAGTACGCAGGATATCGACAGTGAAGTTGCACAACACTTGAAGAGGCTTTCAAGGAAAGACCCAACTACCAAGGTAATTTATATATAGTTCTGTTGTCTTTCCTCTACAATGAAGCAAGCCTCTTCTCTATTAAAGCTTTCCTATGGCTCATTTAGCTTGAGTGAAACCACTGCAAAGCAACCAAATTCCCTATCTTTTTGGAACATCTTATCTATATTTCTATATCTTAGTATAAATTCACTCCATACTTTTGTGATTACGGCCTTATTTCTCTTATTGCACATTGGAATAGCATCTTGTAATACACATGGCTTCCGCAGCCCTTTTTGTAATTTTATATCATCAATGAAATTGTGTTGAATGTTTCTCATTAAAAAAAAAAACACTCCTCACGAGGAAATAAGTAGCTAGAGTTTCTGACGCATGAGTACATGACTAATAAGAAGCACGTTAATGTATTACTCTTAAGTGAAATTGCGTTGTCTATTGTTGAGAGCTGGGTCACATTTCTCTTCCAATGTACAACATCACTTCAGAGTCTTTGTGACCAGTTCAATACTATCACCGAACTACATGACTGTCGTGCGTTCAAAATATTAGTTGTTATCTTCTTAGTGGAAATAAAAGAAAAAAACATGGCTTGGGGTCATTTTTTCCTTTGCTATCCCAAAGATTACACATAAATGCAGTATTACAAATTTACAAATTACACTTGTACCACTTCTTGTTGTTTAGAGAAAGTGGTTGCTTCTTGGGACGGGATTCTTTGGCCACATTCCACTTTCCCCTGAATTCAGTATGGGAGCATAGCGATAGTAATAATGGATTGATTGCAATGAGTACTTTTATCACATGAAAGGTGAGCTGTAGTGCAGGCATCTTTTAAGTTCAGAGTTAGTCGTAACCCTCATGCATTTGACAGCACCATTATGAACCGAGTTTGGCTAGGTCCTTGGCATCAAATTTTCACTTACCATACATATTGTAGAGAAGTTTGTTGACCTTCTACGTGTGAATGCTATTCAGTATTCACATTTATCTTTTTTTATTTTTTTATTAAAATTATAAGGGTTCTTTATTGAGATCTAATTTGCTTTTAGATTTTCAACAGCTTAAAGCATTGGCCTCTTTGTCTGAGCTTCTTAAGCAGAAGTCTAGGAAAGATGTTGCATCAATTATTCCACAATGGGTAGGTCCTTCTCGATGTTCAACAAAGCTTGTTTTGTATTGATGACGCAGTGTTTTTCATAAATTTTCTTATTTAATTTTGATTAGGTGTCTAGGTTGCATACATTAGCAATTGTCCTTTAATGTGTTATTAGACTTTGTCATGAGAGTGTGGGGGGTGATTTGATAGAATAGAAACCAGAGGTGAGGGGGAAATTGAGTAGTGAGCAGGAGTACGGAATTTCTTGAGATAATATATTTTTGTTTAGAAACAATTTCATTGAAGTTCCCTGTGATAATAAAACTTCCTGTTAATTTTTCTTTTTGGGTTCAACTGTGTCTTTAGAATTAGGTCTTCATTGTTGGTTGTTTCTTTTCTGGGATGCCACTGTTTGCACTTTTATGTCCCTAAATGGAAGTCTTCAGTTTTGTTAGAAGGGAAAACAAAAAAAAAAAAAAAGGAAAAAGAAAAAAGGAGCTCTTAGATTTGACAAAAAAATAGTCTTCATTGTGTGGAGAAAAGTTACCTATTGTATTACTGAGGAGGAGTGTTGAAATGTATTTATCATTATTTAAAAAAATGATAAAGAATTTTCCTTTTCCTGTTATTTTTCAAAATTGTTCTTTTTTGTTCATTTCCTTTCAGCCATTGCATATGATGTGGATAATATTTTTGTTGATTCCTTATTGTTTAGTTGGATTTGTAGTTGAATCTTATATATCTTTTCTCCTAATGCTCGTGTACATTATCCAAGGTGCATAATTAACTGAAGTCCCCTCCCCCCCTACAAAAAAAAAAAAGGAAACATGATTTCTTCAACTATTTAGTATTTTATCCACCAGCCAATTTTAATTTGTTGCCACTTTTGAATGTTTTTTGTTTTTTTAACAATGGTTTTCCGTTTCTTTTTTAGGTATTTGAATACAAGAAACTGTTGATGGACTATAATAGGGATGTTCGACGTGCTACACATGACACAATGACCAATCTTGTCATGGCTGCTGGGTATGTACTTCTTTTCCTTTGGCCCCTTCCCAAATCTATATCACCTCCACTTCTGCACGAGTAAAATGTTAATCTCAGAACCTTTATGTTTGATGTTAAGCTTCTAGTCATAAGGAAAGTAATGATGAGCTTCACAACATAGTACTTTTTGTTTGAAATGCATTTGTTGAATGTAAGACACTTATGAGTTACAAACGATGATGAGAAAAGCTATTGAGGCTTTCGGCATCATCTAACTTTTTGCTTTGAGACTTACGCCTCCTTTGAACCGTAAGAGGCATGCACCTCTCATAGTAGAGGCTTGCGTCTCTGTGAAAGTGCAATGACTAATGAGGCTTAAAGTCTTTATGCCTCATGTTGATTAGAAGACAAAACTATAGTATAAGTCAATCATATTAATGATTATAGTAGTGATATTAAGGATAGAATTTTTGTTCAAGTGGCAATTGATAGGGGTGATTTTATTTTTATATACTTTACTATGACTAGTATTTTTAGTAATACTTGGTCATGCTAATTTAGGACTTGTAAAGTGTTTTTAATTAACTTTGAGGGTTATGCCTCATACTGACTCGAGGCCACTTGAAGAGAAAAAGCTCCAAAGTTGCCTTTAGCCAGGAAGATTATAGATAAGTATTGTAATATAAGTAGACATCTCATATGGACTAATTTGCTCCTCATTCCTATGAATGCTGATAAAGAAATGCCTTTAACTTGCACCAAATCTTCTTGTTTAATACCTTGTGACTTATTCTAGTTGGATTTGGATATTTACACTTTCCGTTGGCAGAACTCAATTATGTAACATGTTCAATGGTTAGTTGCCAGATCTGATTAATGTAGTATAACTAATCAATTCATTCGGCCATTAGGCTTAGGCACTAACTTAACTGTGGGATTTTGTTTATTCCTCAGGAGAGAGATAGCTCCGCATTTGAAATCTTTGATGGGGCCATGGTGGTTTTCTCAATTTGATTCAGTTTCTGAAGTCTCTCAAAGTGCAATGCAGTCATTGCAGGTTTGTTTATTAACTTGCCATCACCAATTAGCATTTTCTTTTATAGTACTAGTGATGACTCGAGAAGGTGCATGGATAGAGCAAGGTTCACACTTAAACCTTTGGGTTCACAATTCCAAATTGGGTACTTTGATTAATCAAATGCATAATGTATGTGCAAGCACCATGCAGTTTCACAAATTTTGGCTCTAGCTTCTTTAAAGAGAGCTCTTTTATATACAGAATAATAAAAGATGATCTAGGTGCTTTGTGTTAGTGCCTAAACTCCTCTAACTACCTCTAGTGTTGCTAGACAAAATGCAAAATACTATGCACATGACAAACATTTAACTTTAAAACATTTGGAAGTTTAGCAACTTCTTTGTTTTGTAAGCCAAACAATCTTGGTCAATTTTATGAATTACAAAAGCAGTTGCCGGAAACTTTTTTCCTTTTAGTTTGGTTATGCTAAATGGCAATATCATTTCCCAGTGAGACTATAGTGTGTGTAGTTGGGCATTCATATGGTTTTCTTTGGGACCTCAATTGATTCCACTCTGTTCCCCAACTTGAGTTGGCGGCATACTGCAGTGTGTGTGGACTGATGATTGCCGTTAATTCCCATTGAACACTAAATATTCTTAGATCTATCTTTTTTTTTTTTCTTTCCTTAAATCTCATTCTTTTAGTCCAAAGTTTGTTCTATTTGGATTTGGTCCTTGCTATGTTAATGTTTTTACCTTAAATCCATTTGTCCAACTCACTTATTTATTGTGAAGTCATGCTCCTATTAACATACTAGTACATGTACTCAAAGCTATGTCGTTAATTTGTTAAAATAAAAATAAAAATAAGGACCAAAATAGTTATTTTTTTGAGTTTGAGGACTAAAATAAACATTTTAAAAGTTTGGAGGTCAAAATTGAGCAAACTTGAAAATTCAGGGACTAAACTAAATATTTTGAAAAATTAGGGACCAAAATGTAATAACTAAGTTAAGGGAGCAAAATAGGATGTAAATGATTTTTCTTTTAATCTATAAACAGCTTGATTTCTATCTAATCAAACAAGGAATTTATAATTAATAGATAAAGTAACAATACTGACTAAAAAATACCCTATGGAATGATGCAATTTCCAACTAATACAATAAAAATTTTGTTTTGTTTTGTTTTTTTTGGGTGGGGGGAATCATTATTGCCAAAAAAAAGGTTCAAATCTCATTTGAGTTCATTTCTTATGAAACCTTTTGATTTTGATATTCTTAGCTTTAAACCAATTGTGAATGGCAGGCAGCATTTCCTGCTCAGGAAAAGAGAGTAGATGCTTTAATTTTATGTACAACTGAGATATTTATGTACCTGGAGGAGAACTTGAAGCTCACACCAGATACTTTGTCGGATAAAGTAGTTGCTAAAGATGAATTAGAAGAGATGCACCAGCAGGTATGCTTTCATCTCCCTCTCTTTGATTCTGCTCCATGTTTGTCTATTACAAGAGTTGACTATATATCAACAAATCATATCCTTTTTGTCATAGCACAAGCATGCGTATGGATTATTCTCCTCTTTTTTTTGTATTACTTTTTAATTAACTATCTGTCTGCATTGCGGTATTGCGTAGTAATACTGCTAAGTGCTAGTGCATTCATGGGGCTTCACCACCTCAAAGTCGTAGCTTCTGGAGCAGAGATGGTTCCTAATATTTTTATTGCATGTTAGATACTCTCCTTTAGTTGTGTTTCCTCTTTATATTGTTTTATATGAAGTCTCCGTTGTGTAATTGGCAATGTTGCTAACTTCTGCTTGGTGATTTTAGTTTTGTTTTAAGTTGTACCCTCATGCTCTTTGTTGCTGTCATCTTTTAATGCAGGTTATCTCTTCATCATTGCTTGCTCTAGCCACATTAATTGATGTCCTAGTGAGTGTGCGGTCTGAAAGATCAGGAACTGGGAAAAGCAGTGGTGAAACAAAACATGCTTCCAAGTCTAGGTCTGGAGAGACTGCTATTTCATTTGCTGAAAAATTGTTCACTGAGCATAAATACTTTATAGACCTGTTGAAGTCCAAAAGTACCATTGTCCGTTCTGCTACCTATACAGTCTTAAGGAGCCTTGTCAAAAATATTCCTCATGCTTTTAAGGAACAGAACATGAAAACTATTGCCGGTTCTATCCTTGGTGCTTTTCAGGAGAGAGATCCTTCTTGCCATTCATCAATGTGGGATACAGTGTTACTTTTTTCTAAAAGTTTGCCCAACTGTTGGACATATGTGAATGTTCAGAAAACTGTACTGAATAGATTTTGGAATTTTCTTAGAAATGGGTGCTTTGGATCCCAGGAGATTTCTTACCCAGCTTTGATATTATTTTTGGACACAGTTCCACCTCGTGCCGTAGGTGGGGAGAAATTTCTTCTCGATTTTTTTGAGAACTTATGGGTTGGAAGGAACCCATTCCATTCCTCAAGAGCAGAAGGGCTTGCGTTTTTCCAGGCTTTTAAAGAATGTTTTCTTTGGGGGATTCGGAATGCATCAAGGTGGGTGGTAGTTTCTTCACCTTGTTTTTCCATCTTTTTGCTACTTTAGAATGAGAGATCATTTCTTTCCTTGTACGAGGTTCCTTACAGCCACTTTATTCAGAACTGGATGTATTTGAATGAAGCTTTAACCTTTTATTCATAATTTGTTTTTGTTTTTTTCTCCCAGCTTCTGCAATGGAGATGACTTGGCTCATTTTCAAGTCTGCCTCGTTGATGTCATTCTTGTTAAGCTTTTATGGAAGGATTACTTACATGTTCAATGTCTAAAGAATCAAGACAGGGCCTTCTCTGAAGATGCACCCTTGAATAACAAGATGGCAGAGGAAATACCAAGTTTAAAGTATCCTATGAGCTACTTACAAGATTTGAGAAAATGCATTGTTGAAATTCTATCCGGCATCCACTTAGTGAATCATGATCTACTTTCCGTCTTTGCTATGGAGTTTCAAAAGAATTGTATTAGTATGTTCCAGTTGACGGAGAGTATAGGAGTAGCCTCGGAAACCATAGAACAGATTATAGGATTTATATTAGAATTGGAGCAACTTTCTGTGGACAAGGATGATACCTGGCCCTTGGTTCTCTTGGTAGGACCAACGCTGGCAAATACTTTCCCCATTATACGATCACTTGTAAGTTATCTCAATACTTTTTGGAGACATTCTTCAAAGTATTTGTTCTTTGCACTGACACCCTTATTATTTTTGGATGTGGTGGTTAAAATACTTCAGATTGCAAAGATTTATACGCTTAGATAGTTAGTATAGTTACATTGCATCAAATTTTAGCACTACCTTTGCGTGTGCAAGTCTAAACATTATTATAAAGAAAAAGGCCTAGCACATGAAGATTCATTCTAGTTTGTTTGATTCGATTTTATTTAACTCTTGTTCCAGAATTCTTTAAGAAGTTTTATTTTGAATTTTGTTAACCTAATTATCAGTCATCTTACTTATGCCTAGATGTAATGCGGATGGTGTGTGCCTCACAGTTTCTGTGATTGCCTTTTTGGTCCCACGTAGAATCGAAACATAAAAGGGTTTAATATGTTATGCCTTTTCCCACAATTGATCTTTAAGTATATCTAACTCAAACTATATTATTCTTGTTTCATTGACACCAGGACTCTTCAGATGGTGTGAGACTTCTATCTGCTGCGGTGTCTGTTTTTGGATCTCGCAAGATTGTTCAAGAATTATTTATTCATAATAATGGAATGTCCTCTACTCAGTTTTCTGGTGTTGAGGCCCAAGATGTGGAGGCAAGACAATTCATGCAATTATTTAATGAAGTTTTTGTTCCTTGGTGTTTGCAAGGGAATAATAGCTCTGCTAGTGCTCGATTAGATCTCTTGCTTGCACTAATTGATGATGAACATTTCTCTGATCAATGGCATTCTGTAATCAGTTACTCAACTAATTTAGATAATACTGAAGTTGTGCTCGAGTCCATGAACTCCGAAAGTCTAGCTGTGTTGGCAAAGCTTTTAGACAGAGCGAGAGTAAAAATTACAAATAGTGATGCAAGAAAAGTTACCCATACCTGGCAGAAGGCTAATCTTGGGAACTGGCATCATGAGCATTTGGAATCTGCTGCTGTTGCCATAGCTCAATCCTATGCTCCATTCAGAAGTTCATTTACAGATTTTTTATGGTATGTAAACTACAGATCTCTTCTTATAATGATTATATCTAAATATGTTTAAAAAACAGATACCTTTACAGATTCAGAAACATACACATGGTACACATTTTGAACCATTTCATAGATACTGCTTTACTTTGATTTAATCTTTTATCTCAATTGGTTTGGCCCATGGAAAATAGCATCTTCATTTCACTTGTTTTTCAAACTGTACTGTTTTTATATATAAGAAACTGTGCAGTTTACTCTCAGTTTTTTCTCTTTCCCCTTTTCTTATTAACTGCATAGTCGTACAACCATGGGCTAGACTGCTGGATACATTTCCTTCTTGAGTGGGAATTGAATCTCTTGATTCAGATGATAATATTGGAGGTTTCATTTTCCATCTTCTCAGGATTGATATAGGGCCATGTTTCTTCAAAAGGCTTCAATCATCTTTCATCTCTATAAAAGAAATATATATTTATGTGAATGTATGGA
The DNA here is from genome assembly GCA_002890555.2 of Lagenaria siceraria. NCBI lineage: Eukaryota > Viridiplantae > Streptophyta > Magnoliopsida > Cucurbitales > Cucurbitaceae > Lagenaria > Lagenaria siceraria. Next base: position 16,068,615 of record CM016487.1, read on the forward strand.
AATGTATGTATACACAGGTGCGCACACACACGAAATGGCTAAACAATTTCCAAGTTTCTTTTCTGCATGTATTTGAAGATCGATAGGAGGTTGCTTGCTTTTGGGAAATGAAATAACTCTTGCAAAATAAGTCTTATCCTTAGTAGAGTCCTATTTTAAAATTTTAATCCACAATTATGATTGTTATGTTTTGATCCTAATCGGTAATCATCTCTCTTATGTGCAGTTCTGTTTTGGGTGGTTCTCTACAGAATGATAGTTCTTCTTTTGTGTCAAGAGATGCTTTGATTGCTATATTTGAGGCGGTATTTCAGAAGTTTGTTAGTTTCTTATTGCACTCTCCTTTAATTTGGGCAAGAAATTCTAGTTCTTTTTTGATATCTAGGCCTGAAAATTCTTTCCCCAAGTCCACAAGTTCTTCAGAGGTTGTTGCAATGGCACATTTTGCTCTAGAAGTACTTGACCGCTGCATCTTTTGCTTATACAACAACCTAGGTGAAGAAAATTATCTACTTCCTTGTATTTTAGCTACTATATATGCTATTGACTGGGATTGTAGTATAGAACGGAGACAAGATGATATGCTTGATGATAAATTGAAGGAAGAAAGGAGAGCAAGGTTGCTTTTTGGTGAATGTGTGCGTGCCCTACGCCAAAAGATAACAGATCAGTTTTGGAAGAGCTGTAAAACACATGACAGAAAAAAATATGGAAGTATCTTGATTCAGTTTATTCGGTCTGCCATCTTCAGTGAAGATAGTGAAGAAATTGTGTCTTTGTGCTGCCAGTGGATGCTTGAAATTCTGGATCAAATCTCTCAGGATCACTTAGAAGAACAATATATGTTAGACCAGCTTTTGATCAAGGATGATACATGGCCTTTCTGGATTGCTCCCGACTTCATGATTCCAAATGAATTGGCTGCTTCAAATATGAAAAACGTTGGCTTGGATATTCATGTGAGTGGACTTTGTTTATTTTTTACCATTTCTTTCTTCATGACAATTGACAGTTAAAACTATTGCGGATATTGGATGTGAAGTTCATGGTCTGAAACTTGGTAACAATCAAGGTTGATTTAATTTATTAGCATTTCATTTAAGTTTGACAATTTCTTTCTATATTTTCTGATAACCATTTAAATATATACCAGTTTTTAGATTTTATTATTAAAAAAAACTATTTGCGTGTATAACTGCGTGTTTAGGTCTCCTTTGTGTGTTATTGGGCTAATTTAGACATAGGATATGTAATCATCCATTGTTTTCCTTCTACTTTGCTCGGTAGATGCACTGTGTCGATAAAATAGCAATCACTTCTCACTTTCACCATCAGCTCGAATATGAAAGTGAAAGATGTACATTTTTCATTTTATTATTTAGTGAGAAATTCAAACAAGGTATGGGAATCCTGGTCCTTCTAGGAGTACCTGATAGAGTGATAGTCATACACTGCCTAGGCAACATCCTATCAAGCATTTTTTCTTTGATGCATCCTGTTTCCCTCCATTTAAGTAATTAAGTGATCGACAATTGGTTCTCAAATCTCTGATCAAAACCGTATTTTCTGTTGTAAAAGTTGAAATGAGGTGTTTAGTATTGAACTTAAATGTTTTAGTGTTACATATGCAGAAATCTGGAAATCACAAGCTTATTTCTTTAGTAAGCATGCTTATGTCAAAGATTGGAATTGAGAAACTTTTATCTGGTCAAGGTGAAAATTCTTCTTGCCTTGGCAAGACGACAAAGAATGAGGTTACTTCCCGAGCTTGGCTGGTTGCTGAAATATTATGCACATGGAAGTGGCCAGGAGGTAATGCTAGAGGCTCTTTCCTTCCGTTATTTTGTGCTTATGTTAAAAGGAGCTGTTCACATGAAAGCTTGTTGGATTCCACCTTCAACATGTTATTGGATGGGGCACTTCTCTACAGTAGCAGGGCTGCTCAAAGCATCGTCAATATTTGGCCTTATCCAGTTTCCTTGCTAGAAGATATTCAAGAACCATTCTTGAGAGCTCTTGCATCTTTTCTTTTCAGTTTATTAAAAGAGAACATATGGGGGAGAGACAAAGCTAGTTCACTGTTTGAGTTGCTTGTTAGTAGACTTTTCATTGGTGAAGCAGTGAATATCGACTGTTTAAGGATTCTTCCACTGATTGTGAGTTATCTTGTCCGCCCGATGTGTGGAATGAACTTTACACTTGATGATTCTGGTTTGTGCCCTGGAGAGAGCTCTTTGAAGGAAAATATTATTCAAAATGCTGCCGAGGGTTGGCTCCAGAGAGTCCTTTTATACCCATCATTAAATGAATCGCAGCTTGGGCAAGGTATGTGTCGAAGTAATTGACATTAACTGATAGACCATGGACAGGAATGTTTTGATTACATTTAAATTTTACATATGTTTCTTTTTGTTGAATTGTTTCTTTTTTCTCGTCTTGGGGATGGTTGTAGAAGTGAGGCTTGCTGCAATTGCAAATATATTTCTTAAAGATCTAAAAATATGCTTTTTTCTATTAACCACGTGATTAGGTAACAAGTAAAAGATAGCACTTCATTTTTTCTCATCTCTCTTTTTACTTTGCATTTGAAGTAGCACTCAAAGTGGATGCCACATCGTCTTCTTTCTGAATCAGAGGTGCATCAGCGACTAACTAGGAAGGTGGATTTTGTCTAGAGAGAGCATTGTGAAATTGTGAGAGTACTGGTTAGGGGTATATGGGTAAGATTGGTATGATATTAGTAAGGGCATAGTGGTAATTAGCTAGGGGGTCTTGGTTACAGATAGGGGTTGTTGAGGACTTTTAGAAGGGTATGAAGGATTTTAGGTAGTATCCATTGTGGAACTTGGGAGAGACAGCCTTCTTGAAAGGCTATTCATATTATAATTTTTTCATTGATAATTTGATATTGCACGTTAAATCACCAGATATTTTGGTCACTGTGAAATGTATCATGATACATAAGAAATAAGAAATATGTTGAAAATAATAATTTCTGTTTTATTTTCTTTGAGAGGGCGAGGGTTTCTTAAATAAAAGAAACACCCATTGCAAATAAGGAAAATACAAAAACAACAAATATAATACAATAAATACAAAGAATATATTTAACATAAAAGGAAATATTCAACACTCCCCCTCAAGTTGGTGTGAAAATGACGTTCATTGCCAGCTTGTTAATTAACTTATTGAATTGCCATTTTGGGAGACCTTTAGTTAACACATCAACAATTTGTTCTGTTGTAGGAAGGTAGAGAATGTATATTACTCCAATATCAATCTTCCCTTTTATGAAGTGTCTATTGACTTCAATATGTTTTGTTCTATTATAAAGGACTAGATTGTGAGCAATGGAGATTGCTGCCTTATTGTCACAGCGCACAGTAAGTACGCATGGGCATCGTTTGAGAGAATTTTAATTCTTCCAATAGTATTCTTATCCATATGCTCTCATAAATACCATGTGCTAACACCCTAAATTCTGCTTCAACACTACTTGTGGCCACCACACTATGTTTTCTTACTTCGCCAAGTAACTAGATTTCCGTCAACAAAGGAGCAGTAACCAAAAGGGCCATGCTTTTTAAACAATATGCCATTTCCTGGAGTACCTTTCAAATATCTCAGTATCCTATGAACAATTTCAAAATGAGTTGACCCAGGAGCATGTATGAACTGACTTATTATACTAACAACAAAAGCAATGTCTGGACATGTGTGAAACTTGAGAGAGGTATATAAGTCTCTCCACAAGCCTGGTAATTTTCCTTGTGTCTTACCTCCTTTGTTGCAACTTGCGATTTTAAGTTCGGCTCAACTGGGGTTTCTACTGTCCTACACCTGAGTAATCTTGTCTCTTCAAGTAGATTCAAAATATAATTCCTTTGGTTGACAAGGATGCCATTTTTGGACCTAGCAAATTCCATCCCTAAGAAATACTTCATAGTTCCCAGGTCCTTAATTTGGAAATCATTAGTTAGGTTTTTCTTTACAATAGTCAGCCCGGTTTTATCATTTCCTGTGAGAAATATCGTACACTATCAGAATAAAAGCTTAAGCTGATGGGTATCATCTAACATTGCAATATAGTTATCTTTAGTGTTTTGATATATTTTGTGTTTGGTATCCTAATAGAAATCTATATAATACTGGATGACATGTGAACAAGGAAAAATGAGGAGGGAGAGCATCCTTTTTTACTAAATGAATATCCTAATTTATCTTGATGAGTTTTATTTTCTTCATCAAATATACAAGGCTCAAGTGCAACAGTTTTCTTTATATATGTGTGTGTGTATGAAATCAAAAATTTCTTTAATGAGATGAAATTGCAAAAGTCGGCAGTTAATATGTCAGTGCCAATTATACTCTTCTTTTAGTCCTTGCTCAGATCTGGTGGACTTGCTAATTACGATTAAAGGAGTGATGGGTGCAATGTTTGCTATTAATGCTTATTAGTAACTACAGCTTTCATTTTATATTTATAGATATTTCTTTTAATAGTTTATGGATGACTGTGTGTTAGTCCCTAATGTTGGTGTAGTTTTGCAATCTAGTCTCTATTGTTTAAAAAGTTTCAATTTAGTCCTTTATGTATTAATATTTTTAAATTTAGTCCATCATTGGTAAATGTTAAAATTGATTGATGATAAACTTTCTTGGACTTAAATATTTAATGATTCACAAAATTCTTAATGAGAAAAAAGGTCATCTGAGATAAGAGAACTTGAAATTTCTATCAAATTTTGGAGAAATTAGAAACTTATTTTCCTTCTATTGGACTGTCTTTTTTTATTTAAATTTCCATCAATTCACTAAATATTATGTCATATAAATTTATCATCAATCTATTTTAAGATTTGCCAATATCGATAAACTAATTGAAAAATATTAAAATATAAAGAACTATATTGAAAACTTTTAAACAATAGGAACTAAATTGAAAAAAAGGCCAAAAACATTAGGGTCCATACATACATTTAACCTGATTTTATCATTTGTGTGAGTTGTGGTCTATTTATTGTTGCATGAACATTATTTGTTATCCGTAATGGGTTTTGATCGCTTCTGGCAGATATGGAAGATTGGCTTTTGTTGGTGATATCTTGCTATCCCTTTAGTAGTTCAATGGGAGGTTTACAAACGTTGAAGCTGGACAGAAATATAAGCACTGAGGAGGGCAGCCTCTTATTGGAATTATTTCGGACACAGAGAAAAACATCAGGTAGAACACCTGCAGTTAATCATGCGCCACGGGTGCAAATGTTATTGTCAGAGCTTATGGTTGTTTCTGTTGGTTACTGCTGGAAGCAATTCAATGATGAAGATTGGGAGTTTCTGTTGTTCCAGTTAATGAGTTGGATCCAATCAGCCGTTGTAATAATGGAGGAAATTGCTGAAAGCGTGAATGATATTATTGTCAAGGGCTCTACTGCTATGAATTTAAATGAAATTTTAGAAAAGCTTGAGCAAAGTGTTCTGATTTCGGACCCAATCCCTTTTTGCATTTCAAGAAATGCCCTTTTATCATTTTCTTTGCTTTACGGTTCCCTTGGGCTACAAGGCCTGAAAGATATGGAAAGTTCAAGCCCCCAGAGATTAGATAAATTGAACCATGTCAATGATCGCATTGTTGAAGGTATTCTTCGCATGTTCTTTTGCACTGGAATTTCTGAGGCCATTGCATGTTCCTGTAGTGATAAGGCTGCATCCATTATATCATCCTCAAGACTTGAACTTCCTTATTTCTGGGACTTGATAGCTTCAAGTGTTACTAAATCCTCAAAAGATGCTAGAGAGAGAGCCGTGAAATCAATTGAATTTTGGGGACTCAGTAAAGGGCCTGTTAGTTCTTTATATGGCATCCTTTTTTCCCTTAAACCGGTTCCTTCATTGCAATATGCAGCCTATGTTATGCTGTCAACTGAACCAGTTTCTTACTCTGCAATTATTCAAGAAAATACTTCTTGCTACCTGGATTATGATATCACAACTGAACAGGGGTTGACCCAAGTTGATTTTTCGTCAGAATATAATGTGCTCTTAAAGGAGGAAATGTTATTAATGATCGAGAAGCTCCCTGATGATGTTTTTGACATGGAATTGATTGCCCAAGAAAGGGTGAGCAAATTGTCTCCGATATTTACTTACCATTGAAATGCCAAAACTGTAGCATAATCTAATTTCAGTTGATAGTTGTTTCTTTAACAGGATCTTCTGATACCAATGATTTAATCTTTGTAGGTGAATATATATCTCGCTTGGTCTTTGTTGCTGTCACACTTATGGTCGTTACCCCCGTCCTCATCTGCAAGGGAAAGATTGGTCCAATACATCCAGAACTCTACTAGTTCAAGGATATTAGACTGCCTTTTCCAGCATATACCTGTTGAAGGCATGGCTTTTCAGAAGAAGAAAGATACAGAACTTCCGGCAGGGCTATCAGAAGCTGCAACTGCCGCAAACCAAGCCATTACCACAGGTTCATTATTGTTTTCTGTGGAATTTCTTTGGCCCGTTGACCCAGTGAAACTGGCAACGTTTGCTGGAGCAATATTTGGCTTGATGCTCCGTGTTCTTCCTGCTTATGTTCGAGGGTGGTTTAGTGATTTGCGTGACCGTTCAAAGTCTTCTGTAATTGAATCCTTTACAAAAGCATGGTGCAGTCCTTCCCTCATTGCAAATGAATTGTCCCAGGTATGTGCTCTCTTCATTCTCTTTTGTGCAGCCAAGGCAGGTTATTTTCTGTTTCTGGAAGTCTTGTGGCAAAGCTCATTTATTGACAGTATACATATTGTTACTTTTTAAACTTATCCAAGACAATGAAATTAAGCTCCTTGAATTTAGTCGCTCAATTAGAAGGCTTCATTTGAGTGGTGCTCAGTATTAGTTTGCAAAAGTATGCCTAAAGATGGGAGTGGGCCTGATGGGTCATCCAAAACACAACATAAAACTCTTTAGCGACTGGTTTTAAGTCTGCACCGTTGCCTAATTCTGCTTAGCATTTATTTATTTATTTTTTTTTTTGTACAGATGGCTTTTCACAAGGCCTAAACGAAATTTTTCACACTTTCTAAGAACGAAAGTTCTATAACCTTTTACTTAGTCATCACAAAGTGAAATTACGAAATCGATCCTATTATGTATGCATGTTGATTCTCGAATCTCGCTACTTGCTCCGTTTTTTTTTTTAAAAAAAAAAAAAAAAAACTCTCACTTTGTGATTGTAATTCTTGTTTTTTTTTTTCTTTATTATGTATTTCTTTTTTTGGAATTCTCATTATTCGTTACTCACTCTCGCGACTCAATACGTTTAAAGGAATGATAATTCGAAAAAAGTCCAAAAAGAAAAAAGGAGAAAAAATATGGAGAAAACCCATGAATAAATAAATAACATATTAAACGTTCAACATATACTTAAAATATGGACAATTCGCTACTCAATACGTTTAAAGGAGTTGACTGGTGTTTTCTAAATCTCATTAATAAATAACATATTAAAGGTTCAACACATGCTTATACCCTTGCATAAAATTGGTCAATCAACCAAAGCACCATGGTTAGATGCTAACGTGGAGTCACCTACTGGGACAAAACTATAACCTTCATGTGGATATTATTTCTGTGGGGTTCAAGTTCAATTGTTCAAGTCTATCATTCTTTTACAAAATTATTTTCTTTGCTGCAGATAAAAAAGGCAGAATTCGCTGATGAAAATTTCTCAGTTGTTGTAAGTAAATCAGCCAATGAGGTAATTGCTACTTATACTAAAGATGAGACGGGGATGGACTTGGTAATTCGCCTTCCTTCATCATATCCACTACGACATGTTGATGTTGATTGTATGAGGAGCTTGGGAATCAGTGAAGTTAAGCAGCGGAAATGGTTATTATCCATGATGTCGTTTGTTCGTAATCAGGTATTTGTCTTTTCTTATTATTATTATTATTTAATTTTTTTTGGTGGTTTGCTGAAAGGATTCAAACTCTTAGCTCTTTCATCTTAAAACAAAAAAAAAAGAAGGAAATAATATGAAAGTCCATGAAAGTCCAGATAAGGTATTTCATGTATTAGGTTAGGGGTGAAAGATGTGAATGATCGGTTGCTAGGCATAGGCAATGCTGTGTGGAGAGACCAATGGATGGTAAGAGGTAGATAGCTCTGGCAAGTGGCAACAGAACAATAAGATTTCTTGTTAAGGCAGCGACCAGAGAGAATTAAGTTGGAATGAGTGAACCTGCATGACTAGGGTTATGTATATAGGGGCATTAGGGCAATAGTGAATGATATAGATTTCTCTTGTGTGATGCAGAATGGTGCTTTAGCTGAAGCAATAAGGATATGGAAGCGTAATTTTGACAAGGAGTTTGAAGGAGTTGAAGAGTGTCCCATTTGTTACAGTGTAATTCACACAGTCAACCACAGCATTCCTCGCTTGGCATGCAAGACTTGCAAGCACAAGTTCCATTCAGCATGCCTTTATAAATGGTTTTCGACTTCACATAAATCCACTTGCCCTCTGTGCCAGTCTCCGTTTTAACCTGTATTCCTTCCGGTGGGACGACTAGTTTTGAGGATAATTCTTGCATCTGCTCTGAAATAATGGTGGATCTGAGAGGTACACAATCAGAAACTTAAAGTGTTAATTCTTGTATTCTCTTGCAAAGAGGCATCTGTCCCCATCCTAGAAAGAAGGAAATAAGAAATGAATGTGGAGAAGAACACAACTACCAACTCTCTCCAGTTTTGGACAACATATGGGATCAAGACTGACGATGATACGGTTCTTAACTTACTTTCTATTTGTATTTCTTTTCCTCAACCCAAGTATAATATATAGGCTGGGTAAAGTTTGCTTTTGTAATTTACTGGATTTGTATATAAGTTATCATTTAGGTTTTTGTTATGGCTTTTTCTCAAGCCAACCAACCCCATGAAAGTGCAAGAATTAGAGTATTGTATGTTTTACCAATTCCAATAGTTCACTGTGATTCTATTGTGATTCATTTTTCCACTGAGATTAGAAACTGTAATTTTGTGTTTCATTGCTCTGGTGGTGACGGGGGAGCACCTGACTCAAACGTGGGTCGTGGATTAAAAGGATTTTTGGGATCCAAATTTGGGAATTCAATATTGGCAGTTTTGAGATTAGCTCATCAATTAATTATTTATCTATGGAAAAATGTTCTACAAGATTTGGATCAAACGAAAATAGTGTATTGTTTGATATTCCAAGTGTATCAAAAGTATATTGAACTTAAGATATGAGTGTATTACATAACAATAAAATAGCAATCGGTATCATAAGTAATCAATATTAGATAGTAATCAGACAACAATCATATAGCAATTGTATCATGACAATTATATTACAATCAATATCAAATAACAATTAGATAGCAATCAATATCAAATAATAATTAGACAACAATCAAATAGTAAATCAGTATCATTAATAATCAATATAAAGTTAACAATAAGATAGTAATAAGATAATATTCAGTATTAAATAGAAATAATATTCAGTATTAAATAGAAATTTGATGTATTCTCCACTAAATATATTTGTCTTATCGTTGTAGTTAGACTTTTAACTGTTTCTTTAGGTTTTTAACATCTTTTAATCCAGTTCTTTGTATTCTTACTTTTGTAATCTTTAAATTCTTTAATTACCGTTGATAGCTTTGAGGTATTTTTAGAATTTACAAGTCTCTCTCAACTTGACACATCAAGTTTTGGTACCGGAGCTCCTCGATTTGGGAACTCCATGACGGGCAAGAATGTTACAAAAACCAGCAAAGGAAAGGCCGCCAATACCCAACCGATACAACCTGAAGCTTTATTCCCCCTTGGTCAGCTACTTCCTAATTCTTGGCTGTAGAAGAATCAATTGGAGAAATCAAAACAAGCATTGCTTATTTGAATGTAGCAATAGACGAAATGATCAAAGAAATGAAACTAGTTGTACCTACACTTCCTTTACGAGCCGTAGTACAAAAGGCTGAGGAACGTGGGAGGAGACCGACACAAGAAGTGGCTAGCAGACAATATAAAGAGAGGTATCGAAGCAATTCAACCTCCCCAAAGAGAAACTAAGTGGGTTTTCATGCTCCAAGATTTTAAAAACATGTCCAAGAATAACAAGATTATGAGTTTTCTTCATCAGAAGTGGAAGAATAAGGACAACTACCATGGGGCAGACGAGATTTTCTAAGATATCGACATCAAGAACAAGAAGAAAGGCCACAAGACTACAAGATGAAAATTGATATGCCTATATTCAGTGGAAAGTTGGATCTAGAAGCCTTCCTCGATTGGATTAAAAGCGTGGAGAGCTTCTTTGAGTACATGAATACTCCCGAAAACAAGGTCACGCTGGTAACTTTTAAGCTGAAGTCTGAAACCTCCGTGTGGTGGGATCAAATACAAATGAACCAACGGTTGATTAGCAAATCATCAATCAAAAGCTGGCCACGAATGCTCAAGATGATGAAGGAAAGATTCCTTTCAGCTGATTATGAACAAATCTTGTATTAGCAGTACCAAAAATATAGACAAGGCAACCAAAGTGTGGTTGACTATGCAGAGGAATTTCACCGATTGAGTGCAAGAACCAGAGTTCATGAAATAAAAAATTACCAAATTGCTAGGTTCTTTGATGGCCTTAAGGAAGATATCGAAGAACAACTCAACCTTCAACCGATAAGCGCACTGTCAACAACCATCTCAGTGGCATACAAAGCTGAAGTCAAGGTGGAGAAACGATTAAAGGCCAACAGCTCCAAAAGAATAAGTAGGAAAGATCTTTCAACCTTTACCAACGTGAGAATGTGGAAGTTGGAAAGCAAGTTCAAGTTGGGAGCAACTCAAAAATGAAGGAGGAGCAAGCAACTAAACCAAATCAGAGGATAAAGATCTAAGAACCCACGAGCAAGAAAGGAAATTCAAATAACTACCAAAGGTCAACCCTTGGCAAGTGTTTCCGTTGTGGACAACATGGGCATCTTTCCAATGAATGCCCCCAAAGAAGGGTTGTTGCTTATGTTGAGGAGGAAGAAAATCAACAAGATGAGGAAGATCGAAATTTGGGAGAAGAATATAAAGTAGAACCTGACACAGGGAAACAACTTTCATATGTCCTTCAAAGAATTTTACTTACACCAAAAACAAAGGTTCACCCTCAACGGCATGCTTTGTTTCGGACAAGATATGCTATTGGAGAGAAAGTATTCAACAAGATCATAGATGGTGGTAGCAGCGAGAATGTCGTGTCATCCAAGCTAGTTCAAGCTCTCAATCTTCAACTTGATCCTCATCCTTATCCATACAAGATCAGATGGGTCAAGAAAAGAGGCTAGACACAGATAAGCTCTACTTGCACTATATCTCTTTCTATTTGTAATCTTTACAAGGATCAAATTATATGTGATGTGCTTGACATGGATGAGTGTCATATTTTGTTAGGACACCCTTGGCAGTATAATATTCAAGCACTCCATCGAGAGAGAGAAAATACCTATGAGTTTACATGGATAGGAAGAAAGATCAAAACTACTACCCTCAGTGAGCAATTTAAAAAAAATAGGGCCCAAGGGAAAGACCAGCTCTAAAAAAACTTCTCTCTGTTATAAACAGTGGTTATATCACTGACAAGGAAGATTCTGAATTGTGGGCTCTTATAGTAGAAGACCAAGTCCAAGAACTAGCCGTAGCAATGACCTTGCTGATATTCATAAACTCTTTAAGGAATTCCCACAACTTCTTGAGACACCTTTTACTCTCCCACCATTAAGAGATATTTAACATAATACTGATCTCATTCTCGGGTCCATTCTACCTAATCTCCCTCATTATAAAATGGGTCCTAGTGAGAATGCCATATTACAAGAACAAATAGAAGAATTGTTAGAAAAAGGACACAAACGACCAACTTTGAGCCCTTGTGTTGTTCCTATGTTGTTAGCACCAAAAAAGGATGGCACATGGAGAATGTGTGTTCACAGTAGGATAATTAATACAATAATCATCAAGTATAGATTCCCAATTTCTAGGATCCTGAACCTACTTGACCAACTAGGTGGAGCCAAAATCTTTTCTAAGGTAGACCTAAAAAGTGGTTACCATCAAATAAGAATCTGATTGGGTGATGAATGGAAGACGGCATTTAAAACCAGTGAGGAGTTGTATGAATTGTTAGTTATGTCATCTAGTCTCTCCAATGCGCTTAGCACCTTCATGAGACTAATGACACCAGTTTTTCACTCTTTCCTTAATAAATTTGTGGTTGTATACTTTGATGACATACTAATATATAGCACAAGTCATGAAGAACACTTGTTCCATTTGCATACCTTGTTTCAAACTCTTACAACTCATCATTTGTAAATTAATCTTAAGAAATGTCTTTCGTAGTTAAAGAAATAAGTTTTTTGGGATATATTATTCGTGAGTTTGGGATATCAGTGAATCCGATAAAAGTTTAGCCATAAAGAGTTGACCCTTACCAAAAACAGTTCGAGATATCCAACATTGGGACTTGCTTCTTTTTATAGAAAATTCATAAAAAAAAAAAATTAGTTCTCTTGCAACTTCACTTATAGAATGCCTTAAAAAGGGGAAGTTCCTTGGACTACAACCCAAACACAAAGATTCTCAACACTAAAGTACAAGTTGTACCATGCCCCTATCTTGGCACTTTCAGATTCTTCTCAACCATTTGAAGTGGTTGTTGATGCCTCAGGGTATGATATTGGAGATATTTTTTGCTGGGATTAAAACTGATATGAACGGAGGAACCTAAATCGTGGCATATGAACTTTAAGAACGACGCCAAGAATGCACACTATATGTTGTTCAAATTCACCTTTGAACCTGCAATTATGAGAAATCAAGTGGAATTTATGAAGAATCAAGCTTCATTTATGAAACAAGGACTTCAAGTGGGGCTTTACAACTCAAAGATGGTTACAAATTGATGGGTTGTTGATTAAAAATGAATATTTTCGGATTTATGGTAATAATTAAATGTAACTTTTAGTTTTTAAGTCATTTTATGTGTTTTATGTTACATTTAGATCATGGGTTGTAATGGTCATCAATTGTGAGAGTCACAACTCTATGAATGCCTCATAGAATGTCTAGGGTTATATTTTGAGGCCTATATAATGTAATGTAATTTGTCAAAAAAGGGAGATTTTGGAAAATGTAGTAAAAAGAGCCTTGGAGCTTTCTTTTAGCCTTGAGCAAAGTTTCATTTGCAATTCTATGGCGTTTAGATTGCATGTTTAGAATCATTCAAGCTGGACTTGATCGATCTTGCTTGTGGAGTGATTCGAAGATCAAGGGTCGATGGGAGCCGCAAGCTTTGTCCGATCCGTGGTTTTGATGATCGTCTAAGTAATCTGTCGTCTAGCCATTCTTAGGGGTTGAGATCATCTTGATTTGGAGTCTTTTGCGGTGGAGTCTGCTATGCATCCTTGCTTGAAACTTCGCCATACTACAACTCCCCCATTTAGGGTAAACACTGATCCCGACGTGGATTTCCTAGAATTCTTGTTAGTTTAGAAATCAGAGTCAGTATAACCTATAAGGATCAAATCCTTAGCTCCATACACTAACTTGTAGTAAAGTGATGCGCGCACAGTAGTAAAGTCATGCGCCCGCATTAGTGTGCCTTAAATTTTCAGAATTCGAACTAATCAAAAGTAGTTGCGATTTTCATGATTTAGTCAGTTGGGCACCTTCATTTTCGTCTAGAAAACATTTAGAATAAGAAATATAGCTTTCCTCAACCACTTTGAGGCCTATAAAAGGAAGGGGAGTCCTCCACTTCACACATCAACTCTCCACCGCCACGACCATCACAATTTTTCACCATTTTTCTGTCACTTTATAGCTTGTGATCAGTTAGTCAATTCTTCAAGTCAATAACCTCAAGAATGAAAGTTCCTCTGAAGCTTAGCGGCTGTAGATCATCTCAACCTGTGAAAGTGTTCGGTGAGAATGATTCTTCCTTAAGAAAGGGGAATCAACCTAGGAAAAGACTAGAAAATTGAGGATTTGTTCATGCCCCTTGAGTTGTATTTTCCAGCAACACTTTCTATTTAATTCTTGCTATTCTTCCATTTTCTTTCTATCAATCAAACCCTATATTGTAGCTATGGTTCTTGATTTAATAAAGTTAATTATTCTATCAAAAGTCATGAGCTAAATCTTTTTAGGGGTTTGGTAATGTGAAAGCCTTAGGGTTGTTATGGTTTAGGTTATGTTGCACTTCATACCATTTTGTTTGACACATTCTCAAATTAAAAGATAAAATCGGTAAATTAAATTGGCCACTTAATTTAACGATCTAGCAAAGCTCTAATGCTGAGAAGGTTAGGGTGTAAACAAATGTCACAAAGGGATATGAGATTAAGAGCCTCATGTCACCTTAGAAATAAGGGACACCATAGGATAAATGAACTGAACTTAAATTAATTTAAAATCCAGCTAACCATGGAAATTTTAGACATTAGCTACTTAGAATTCCAAAAGAAACTTTACACAAGACAGAATAGGTACAGTTTCCTGTTCATGTGTGATTCATTGTTTCGGTATGATGTAGTCACATCACCTAAGGCACAACGGCCGAATGGTTGTAGCCTTGTTTGCCTCTGTTTGATTACCATTGTTTATTGTTTTTAAGTTTTCTTTCACCAACTACAATACAAACTTTTTCACTAGTTACCTTGGGTTCATTGGTCCATAGTCATAATTAATCTAAACTTCAATCTAGTCCTGTGGGATTCGACACTTAGAATATTCCAAGTTTATAACTTCATCAATTGTGTATACTTGCACGTAGACCTTATTCATCCTATATTTTCACCACTCATACACATCCGATCGATCAGTCATGAATTCATTTTATTTTCAGATCACTTTTCCCTTATATTTCTACAAACACAGAAAACCATTAGCAGAATGCATGCTCGTTGGCCGTCTTTTATTTAGAGGTTTCATTTTTTGATTAAGCATAAGGCCGATAACACTAATATAGTTTCTAATGCTTTAAGTAGGAAGATTAATCTATTAACTATTCTTAAAAGTAGCATCATAGCTTTTGATTTTCTTCCTACATTATATGAAAATGATCCTAACTTCGGTAATATTTGGGCTATATGCAATTTTCATGTCAATTGTAATGAATTTCATCTAGTTAATGGCTTCCTTTTCAAGAACAACTTATTATGTATCCCCCGTACTTCTCTTCAAAAGTCCTTAATAAAGGAATTAATAGTAATGGTTTTGCTGGACATTTTGAAATGGATAAGTCTTTACAGCTTCTAAATGATATTATTGGTCACAATCAAGCTAAGATGTGACCAAATTCATTAAGCATTGTTTCATTTGTCAAACTGCAAAAGGGTAAAAAAATCATTTGAATAGAAAAGTCCTCTAATTCCTAGCTTAACTCTACCTCAATTAGTGATTTTTATACATTAATTCTCTATTTTTGTAGGAAATATTCATTCCAAGGGTAGAAAAGCGTTTGGAGCAAAAATGGACAAAAAACGAGCTTGAGAACACCAAAATTGAAGAAATTATTAAAATTACTAAAATGCCCCTAAAGACAGTATCGCACAGCTCACTTTTACGCTTTCTTTATGCTATAGAATTGAGAGTAACAAAATCAGTGCAGCGTAGCTACGCTTTCCTTAGCGTGGTGACGCTCTCGATAGAATTTAAATAGTTCATTTTGCTTTCATTTCGAGGGAGAGAGCCAATTTTACCAATTTTCAAAGAGATTTTCATTCTCCCTTCATCTTTTCTCTCAAAATTCTTGTAATCCTTCAACAATTCTTTGAAGATTCATCAAAGGATACAAGTCTAAGGTAATTCTTTAAGGGAATTGATAAGTTGTATTTCACTTTCTTGAGAATTTCTTTATAATTCTTTGATTAAATCCATGAATCTTGGTTAATTTTTATGCAAATTCTTCAAAGATCTCGAATTGATTGAATTGACTACTCATTATATTCAACTTCTTGTATGCAAAATTCATAATGCGCTAAGCAATTAAATTGTGAATTAGGTTGCAAGATTAGGAATGTATGTATTCGTTTAAAGCATATTTCCTTTCAATCAATGCATGTTGAACTAACTAGAATTAGCCAATAAATCGAATTAACGAATAGGCTATCCGATCTTAATTCATCACAACTACGAAACCTAGATCTTAATGTGAATTTCATTTAGTATTGAAAGCCGCTGAGGGATATACATACATAAACGGAGTTTAGAGTTAATCTTGAAGAAATTCTTGCTTTAACAAATTAGGCAATTAGAAATTGATCACTAATTGGACTGATTTTATGAGTTGGAATAATTAGGGATTTGATTTTTCTTTGGTTGTGGATTCTTGATATTAATCATGACCTCTTCAATTCAATGATAGAATTTGAAATCAACTTATCCAAATTCTCAATCTATTACATTGTTTCTCCCAAAAACAATATATACAAAAAATATTCTTGATTCTTGCATGATTTTTCTTTTTCTTTTCAACCCCCATTTTTAATACTTTTCGAAGATTAATTTAGCTTAGGAAAGATTAATTCTTTAGCTCCCTATGGATCGATCCCGAACTTACCATCTATACTATATCTTTAGTGTTGATTGATAAGTAAGGTGTTCTAAATTTCTTTTGATTCCAAGAAGTGTGTTTTAACAACGACACATTTTAAGGCGATCAGACTTCATTTCAGGTCTTCCAAAAATTCAAAGAGTGTATGATTTAGTGCTTATTGTAGTTGATAGATTTAGTAAAATGTCTCATTTCCTTCCTTGCTGTAAGACTTCCGATGCTATATATATGTTGCTAACCTTCTTAAGGAAATTGTACGCTTACATAGTGTGCCTAATTCTATAGTTTCAGATCGCGATGTGAAGTTCTTATACTACTTTTGGAAGACCTTAAGGAAGAAATTCAACACAAGTTTGAAATTTAGCACCACAAGTCACCTACAAACTGACAGGCAAACGAAAGTCACAAATTGAATCCTTGAAAATTTAATAAGCTGCCTTGGAGGGGAAAAGCCTAAGCAATGGGATCTTGTCTTAGCACAAACAGAATTTGCATACAATCGCATGAAGAACCGATCAGACAGGGAAGTCTCCATTTGAAATTGTGTATATTAAACTTCCTAAATTAACTATTGATCTTGCTAACTTGAATCAATGGCTAAGTGAGTGGCTGAATTACACAAAGAAGTCACCAAACATTTAGAGAAGATGGCTACTAAATACAAGGAAGATGCTGACAAACACAAAAGGTTCAAAGAAGGAGATCATCTTCACAAAAATTGATTCTCAACCGATTCTTACAACAAACTTCAACCTTGGAAGCTTGGCCATTTTAGAGTTATGAAGAAATATGGTGACAACGCTTACAAGATTGAACTACTGAGTGGCCTACACATCAATCCAATCTTTAATATTGCTAGAGATGTCCATTAAACCCGCCCCGAATGGGGCAGGGAATCCCCAAATACACAGGGAATGGGGGAGGGAGTGGAGAATTTTTTTCCCCATTTACCATATATTCGGGGCCAAGGACGGGGATTATATTCACCATCCCTAGCCCTAGCCTCGCCCATGTCCCCGCCCCACCCCAGTTGTTTTAAATAAATTATAATAATATATGTATACACAATAATTTTATATATAAATAGATAGTAACAAAACCAAAAACCTACAAGCACAACAAATTGTCGTCGCACCGTAACGTCTCTGGCTCTGGCTCTCCCTCTCGACTCTCACCTCACTTTGTCTCTCATCTCTGTCTCTCCCTCACACCCCTGGCTCTGGCCGCTAATCTCTGTCTTCCCTCTCACTTTGTCTCTCATCTCTGTCTCTCCCGCACGAGTCACGTCGTAGGCCATCGAGTAACCAAGCACTGCCGCCGCCACTGTTTACCATCAAATCAACGCAAGGTAGCCTACAGATCTTTTTTTTTTTCTTCTGTTTAGAAAACTCTTGATTTCTGTGCAAATGAAGGTTTTTAAGTTGTGCAAATGAAGGTAGCATACATATATGGTTTTCTTTTTCTTCTGTCTAGAAAACTCTTTTTTCTGGCAGAGTTTTAGCAAAGAGGGATGAAAATGAAAGGAAATGGGGTTATGGGTTTGTGTTCCTTTTCTTTCTTTGTTCTTCATTTTTTTTTTCCTATAATCCATTTTTCCATCTTTGTGCAAATGAAGGTTTTGAAGCTAGCTGATGGGATTTGAAATCTTCTTCAAATAGCAAATGGATATTTTCAAGTTTCTTTTTTCTGTTTTACTTGTATATATTTCAATAAACTAAAGAGAAAAAAAACGGTAATTTTCTCGAAAAAAATAAATAAATAAAAGGTGGTTCACTCTATGTTCATGGCCTCATTTTATCTTATTGATGTTAATTATACGGTAGAATTTAGTGGAAATAATATATAAATTTGATGAAAATATAATCACACAAATAACAAAAAAAAAAGGAAAAATAATCAAATAATTTTGTCTGCCTGCAAATACTTTCAATTATTTGTTGCTTTGGGGTTGATTTTCATTCTTTGTTACGGTTTATTTTCAGTTACTTGCATTCTTCTTCAATGTTTGTATGTGGTTCTCATTTATTTATATTCTTCTCGACTATTTATTGTTGGATATTTATAGTGAAAGAAAGTGAAATTTTGATGAATATTTGAAACATAAAAATTGGATTTAATTGTGTAGATTAAATTCATATTGGAAACTTCATATTGGATTGAAACCATCAAATTAAGATGATGTTTCATGTACAAATTTAACATGTATGAAAGTTAAATTTGTAGTTTTTTCAATTTGAATGAGTTATATGTGATTTTTGTCAAGTAACAACTAAATTAAGTTAGATTTGTCAAATGTTTCAATTTTTTTATTTATTTGATTTTATTTCGTATTTTGGAGAGTTACTAAGTTGCTAGCCTATAAATAGCAACTTGTTTCTTCATTTGTAGCATCCCACTTCAAATTCAAGAATTCTCTATTTTCTTTCTTTTCATCTTGTGTTAAGTTGAGAGTAAATATTCAAGAGTTCTGCTAGATCCGAGTAGTTCGATGTTACAATTTTACCGGAGTTAGTTGTTGTATCCTGCTAAGATGATCGTTGTAGTCTGCTTGCATCTGGTGCAAAGCGAATAATTGTCTTCAGGACAACACTTACCAGAAGCGTGCCTCGATTACATGTTGAGTCTCCAAAGGTTTTGAGGTTTTTGTTATTTCAATTCATAAGCCTTATTACACATCTTGTTGGTTGAATATCATACATTGAGTGTATTGTTTCTAGTTGAGCTGTAATTAGTTTGCTAGTGTCTTCAGTTCATATATACCATTTTCCCTAACAATCTGAAGACAATTATTTATATCTGAACTGATGGCTGCAAACACTTCCATTAATGTTGCTATGATGGGATCCCCCATTGTCAAACCTCATGCAGAAAAACCAGAGAAGTTCAAAGGAGACAATTTCAAAAGATGGCAACAGAAGATGATCTTCTACCTCACCACACTGAATCTTGCTCACATTTTGAAGGAAGATTGCCCCAGTTACCCCACCAGAAGCTGTAACTCCTAAAACGGAAGCAGCGAAGCAAGCATGGATGCATTGGGACTTCCTGTGTCGTAATTATATACTTAGTGGTCTTGAGGACACTTTGTATAATGTCTATTGCAATGCCTACAATACATCAAAACTATTGTGGGAGGCATTAGACAAGAAGTATAAGCTGGAAAATGCTGGTACTAAAAAATTCCTTGTGGGAAATTTCTTAGATTACAAGATGATTGATACCAAGTTGGTAGTCAATCAGATGGAAGAATTGCAAAGTAGCATTAGTGATTTGTAAAGTGAAGGATTGGACATTAGTGAGCCATTCCAAGTTGCTGCTGTGATTGAGAAGTTGCCTCCTTCCTGGAAGGACTTTAAATGTTATCTCAAGCACAAACGAAAGGAGTTACCTATGGAGAACCTTGCGATGAAACTCCATATAGAAGAGGATAACAGAAAGCGAGATAAAACTCCACTAGAAGTTGAAGCCAAAGCTCATGTTGCTAAAGCTTCAAAACATAAACCCAAGAAGCAGAATTTCAAGAAGAAAACTGTGAACCATGAGTTGGGGAATGATGCTAGAAACGCATTCGAGAAAATTGTTGGGTTTGTGGTAAGAGTGGCCATACCACTGCAATGTGCAAACACAAGAAAAGACAAAGTTTCAACAATCAAGCCAACGTCGTGGAAAATGACGATCTAGTCGCCATCATTTCTGAGGTAAATATGGCTTTAGACACCAAAGGTTGGTGGATTGACACTGGTGCTACTAGGCACATTTGTAAGGACAAGTCATTGTTCGTTACATATGGGAAGCTAGATGGCAGCGATAAGCTGCACATGGAAAATGCTTCAACTGCCTTTGTGGAAGGCAAAGGGAAGGTCCTACTGAAATGGACTTCCGGAAAAATACTTGCCCTCAATAATGTGTGGCATGTGCAAGAGATTCGAAAGCTGAATATAGTATCAAGAACTCTACTTAACAAAAATGGGTTCAAACTTGTATTTGAGTCAGATAAATTTATTATGACAAAGGGGAGTATGTATGTGGGATAAGGCTATCTAAGTGATGGCATGTCCAAACTGAATGTACTAGTACAAATGCCAAAGAATAATAATAATACTAACTCTTCTGCTTATATCATTGAGTTGTGTGGTGTGTGACATTCTAGATTGGGGCATGTCAATTATCGTTCTTTAAATAGAATGGTAAGTTTAGAACTATTAATTTTAACATTGATAATAGACACAAATGTGAAGTTTGTGTTGAATCAAAGTTTACTAGAAAGTTATTTTCATCTGCAGAAAGAAGTAATGAGTTACTTGATTTAATCCACACTGATGTATGTGACATGAAAAGTACTCCCACAAGAGGTGGTAAGAGATATTTTATCACATTCATTGATGATTGTAGTAAATATTGTTATGTGTATTTATTACATTGTAAAGATGAGACCTTTAATGTTTTTAAAACATATAAGGCAGAAGTTGAAAATCAACTTGAGAAGAATATTAAGGTGCTTAGATCAGATAGAGGTGGTGAATATGAATCATCATCACTTTATGATTTCTGTGAAGTTAATGGTATAATTCATCAAACTACAGCATCTTATACACCGCAACAAAATGGTGTAGCTGAAAGAAAGAACCGAACTTTAAAGGATATGGTTAATTGCATGTTAAATAGTTCAGGTTTACCTCATAATTTGTGGGAGGAAGCTTTGCTTACAACAAATTTTATACTAAACAGAATTCCACTAAGAAGACTAATAAGTCACCTTATGAAGTGTGGAATAGAAAGTTGCCCTCAAAGGTACAAGTTCCTTTACCAAAAAGGACCAAACTTGGACCTAAGACAATTGATTGTGTCTTTATAGGCTATGCAATGCATAGTGCTGCTTATAGATTCATGGTGATTAAATCACAAGTATTTGATATTGGTACCAAAAGAATTAATGAGGCTAGCTCTTCGAAAGGTCAAGACGATCAGAATACTGAGTCTGAACCTAAAAGAAGCAAAAGAGCTAAGAAAGCTACTTCTATTAGACCTGAATTCAAAACCTATATGATAGAAGGTGAGCCTTAAACGTTTCAAGAAGCTGTATCATCTCCTGATGCACCTTATTGGAAGGAAGCTATCAATAGTGAGCTAGAATCCATTTTACAAAACAATACTCGGGTATTGGTTAATTTACCTCCTGGAATTAAACCAATTGGGAGTAAATGGATTTTTAAGAGAAAGCTAAAGGCTGACAGCTCTATTGATAAGTATAAAGCCTGCTTAGTAGCTAAAGGTTTTCACCAAAAGGAAGGGCAGGATTTATTTGATACCTATTCTCCAGTGACAAGGATTACATCTATAAGGATATTAATTGCAATGGTAGCCCTACAAAATTTAGAAATACACCAAATGGATATAAAAACTGCATTCTTAAATGGAGATTTAGATGATGAAATTTATATGGAAAAACTTGAAGCGTTTGTTGTTAAAGGACTTGAAGATAAAGTTTGTAAACTTGTCAAGTCTCTTTATGGGTTGAAACAAGCACCTAAACAATGACATGAAAAATTTGATCACACTATGTTATCAAATGGATTTAAGATAAATGAGTATGATAAATGTGTCTATGTTAAGACCATAGATCAAAAGTATGTCATTGTTTGCTTGTATGTGGGTGATATGTTAATAATGAGCACAAATAGAAGTGTCATTAATTCCACTAAAAGGATGTTGAAATCCAACTTTGATGTGAAAGACCTTGGTCTTGCTGATGTTATCCTTGGAATTCGAATAACAAGAAATTCAAGTGGATACATACTTTCTCAATCTCGCTATATAGAGAAAGTGCTGAGAAAATTTAATCATTTTGAGAGTAAGCCGACTGTTACTCCATTTGATCCAAGTTGTAAGTTGAAGAAAAACAATGATAAAAGTGTGTCTTCTCTAGAATATTCTAGAGTTATTGGCAGGTTAATGTACATAATGAATTGTACAAGACCTGATAGTGCCTATTTAATAGGAAGATTAGCAAGATACACCAGCAATCCAGGGCATGATCATTGAAATGCTTTAGTCAGAATTCTAAGGGACTTGAAGTACACTCTAGACTATGGATTACATTATACAAGGTATCCACATGTACTGGAAGGATTTAGTGATGCTAATTGGATTTCTGATAGAATTGAGACTAAATCAACCAGTAGGTATATTTTTACCTTAGGTGGAGCAGCTTATCATGAAAATCTTCAAAACAGACGTGTATAGCACGTTCTATTATGGAATCAGAGTTTATAGCTCTTGATAAAGCAGGAGAAGAAGCCAAATGACTTTGAAATTTTCTTGAAGATATTCCATTGTGGCCAAAGCCTGTAAGAGTAATATGTATTTATTGCGACAATTTAACGACTTCTATGAGAGTCAATAATAATGTCTACAATGGCAAGTCACGACATATTAGACGCAAGCATAATTCGATAAGGCAATTGCTCACTAATGGAATAATTTCCATTGATTATGTGAAATTAAAAGAGAATATTGCAGATCCTTTGACGAAAGGATTGTCAAGAGAGCAAGTTGCATATACATCGAGGGAAATGGAGCTAAAGCCTATGAAATGAGTTATCTGGTGGTAACCTAACCTAGTTGACTGGAGATCCCAACATCTAGGTTCAATAGGCAAACTAGCTGGATAGTTCATAGTTGACACACTAAGAAACTTATAGTTTCTTCTCATTCCTATGATGTTGTAGAGTGTGTGGTCTGTTGATGTTAAGGTCATATTGACATCTTATTTTACAAGAGGAGTAATGACAGAATACTCTTAATTAATAGGGCAAAATACACTTTTGGTCCCTGAAGTTTGGGGTTAGTGTCTATTTGGTCCCTGAGGTTTCAAAAGCTACATTTTAGACTCCAAGGTTTGAAAAATAGTTCTAAATGGTCCCTAACGTTAGTTTGACTGTTAGTTGACTAACGAAAATTTGATGTGGCATGTTGAGATGACAAATTTTAAGTGAGGTGTAATTTTTTTACTAAATTTATGTCATTTGTTAGATTACATGGCTTTTAAATTATTTTTTTTTAATTTTTCCATTCCTTCTCTCTCATCCCTCATCTTCTTTTCAACATCTCTTCCCATTTCTTCTGTAGTTTTTTTTTCCACTTTTTTTCTCTGTTCTCCAGCAAGATTTACTGTCGCCATCACCACTCCGCTGTTCACAGTCACAGTCCGATGCTTGCAGTAATGTCACGGTTAGATTGTAGTTGTTCCAATAGAAATCAAAACTCCAATATATAACATTTAAACATTTTCAATAGAGGCAATTGCTTGATGATATCCTTGAACTTATTTTGACCATTCAAGACAAAACTACAGAAAAAATATATAAGAAAGAAATTCTACCATTCCAAGACCATATAAATTTAACCCATTAATTAACCTCTTATAGTTATGCAAGTTTTTTTTGAGTAAATAGTTTTTTCACACAAATACTAACATATATTATTGCTGACAATGGCACTTGAGAGAGACTTTCAAATTTGAGAGAGAGACTTTCAAATTTGTTTGAAGTTTTAGTAATGGAGGTTAGGCATGGACAAAAAAACTAAAATGGGCTCACAAAATTTAGCACAATAAACTCAATTTGAGAATTTGAAGTGCAGGAGTTTTATGAAATGTCATTAATGGCAGTGAAGGTGGAGATTTGGGGCGTTTGGGGGAATTTGGTTGGATGGTTGGAAGGAAATTTAGGATTAAAAAAGAGAGAGAGAAAAGGGGGAAAGGGAGATGCATGCTTCAGAGAAGATGAGAAAGATTGGAGAAGATGAGGAGAAAGAGAGGGGAAAGAAAAGAATAAAAAATAAAAAAATAATTACAAAGAGATTTTGTAATCTAAAAAATAATATAAATTTAGAAAAGTTGCTCACCTTATCTAGAATTTGCTACTTCAACATGTCACATCAAATTTCTGTTAGTCAACTAATGGTCAAACTAACTTTAGAGACCATTTAGAACTATTTTCCAAACTTCAGGGTTTAAAATGTAGCTTTTGAAATCTCAAGGACTAAATAGACACTAACTCTAAACTTCAAGGACCAAAAGTGTATTTTGCCATAATTAATATTACCTATGTGAGAGTAGAAGTGGGGTCGCTTCTATGAGAACTTAATCACTATTTCTTCGATAAATTCCATGGATATTCACTAAGGAAGGTTCAAGTCCAGAAGATACCTCTCTTGATGCATAACTTATCTGTTTGCTCTCAATAGTTTTGTTTGATTTTTCTCACTTTCTTTCATGTGAGGGATTGTTGGATATTTATAGTGAAAGAAAGTGAGATTTTGGTGAATATTTGAAACATAAAAATTGGATTTAATTGTGTAGATTAAATTCATTGTTGGAAACATCAAATTGGATTGAAACCATCAAATTAAGATGATGTTTCATGTACAAATTTAACATGTATGAAAGTTAAATTTGTAGTTTTTTCAATTTGAATGAGTTATATGTGATTTTTGTCGCCTAACAACTAAATTAAGTTAGATTTGTCAAATGTTTCAATTTTTGTATTTATTTGATTTTATTTTGTATTTTGGAGAGTTACTAAGTTGCTAGCCTATAAATAGCAACTTGTTTCTTCATTTGTAGCATCCCACTTCAAATTCAAGAATTCTCTCCTTTCTTTCTATGTTTCTTTCTTTTTATCTTGTGTTAAGTTGAGAACAAGTATCCAAGAGTTCTGCCAGATCCCAGTAGTTCGAGATTGCAATTCTATTAGAGTTAGTTGTTGTATCCTGTTGAGATGATCGCTGTAGTCTGCTTGCATCTGGTGCAGAGCGAATAATTGTTTTCAGAACAACGCTTATCAGAAACGTGCCTCGACTACATTTTGAGTCTCCAAAGGTTTTGAGGTTTTTGTTATTTCAATTCATAAGCCTTATTACACATCTTGTTGGTTGAATATCATACATTGAGTGACTGTTTTTAGTTGAGTTGTAATTAGTTTGCTAGTATATTCAGTTCATATATACTATTTTTCCCAACATTCATAGGTGAAAATGACTCTATCGAATAATAATGAGTTAGAACAATCTGGTTCAACTCCAACATCTATGAACATGAGTAAAACAACCCCAATCAATGTGTGTGAATTTCAAGTGGTAATGATCAATCTACTCCTATTGCATTACAGTGATGATAATGGTGAAGAATTAAAACATAACAGGTTAACACCAGTTGTATGAAATCATTACAAAAGGCAAAAAAAATGTTAAACTTTTCCAAAAAAAATTTGTTAAAGAATAAAGGCGAGAAATTTTTCTCCGTAGGGAACCCGATCCCCGTGGAGAATTCCCACCCCGCCTCGTGAACATCTCTAAACATTACGAAATTGATCGAGTATTTCCCACCAAACCAATTTTCTCTTTCCGTTTAAACTCGAGGACAATTTTTTTTCACTAGCACGGAGGGAATTGATGTATTCTCTAGTAAATATATTTGTCCTATTGTTGTTAGTTAGACTTTTAACCAATACTTTAGTTTTATCATCTTTTAATTCGATTCTTTGTAATTCTCGCTTTTGTAATCTTTAAATTCTTTAGTTACGTTAGTAACTTTCACCCTTAGGTTGTTAAGAAATTTTAGTATTTAAGTTAAACTTCTCAAGCTAATAAGATAACTTTGAGGTATTTTTAGAATTTACAAGTCTCTCCCAACTTGATACATCAAAATCATTATAAAGTTGAAATAATCATTATCAAATAGCAATAAATATCATTAAGATTCGGTATCAAGCAGTAATTAGACAATAATTAGATAGCGATAAATATTATTAGCAATCAAATAACAATCAATATCAAATATCAATCAGACAACAATCAATATCATTAGCAATTAGTATCCAAATAGTAATAAGATGACAATATGTATCATTAGCAATCAATATTAGATATTAATCGGACAACAATCAAATAACAATTAGTATTATTGGTATAACAATCAAGCAACAATCAGATAGAAAATTAGTATCATTAGCAACCAATATAAGATAGCAATAAGATAGTAATAAGATAATAATCAGTATCAAATTGCAATTAGTATCATTAAGAAGCAGTATGAAATAGAAATCAAACACCAATATGATCATTAGCAATCAATATGAGATAGTAATCAGACAACAATCACATAGCAATAACAATCAATATCAATAACAATTAGTCATCAATCAGATAGCAAATCAGTATTATTAGATGGTAATCAGATGCAATCACACATTTTTAACTAAGGGACATTTTGGTCATCAAGGTATTTCAGTTGGGATGGACTTGTTAATTTTGTCATTCTTGTAAACTTCAACTTGTTGGGCTATGGACTTAATTTTTTTTTTTTTTTGTCATTTGCATAAGTGACCCTTTCATATATTAATAAACTGATATACTTAAATATATATATGTGAGTTATAACTAATTTTAATATCAGATAGTAATGAGACATCATTCGGTATCATTAGCAATCATATAATAATCAATATGAAATAGCAATTAGACAACAATAGATAGCAAATCAGTATCATTAGCAATCAATAGAAGATAACAATTGGTATCAAATAACAATCAGTATTGCATACTAATTAGATAACAATCAGTATTAAAAAGCAATCAGATAGTAATCATCATCAAATAGCAATCAGTATCATTAATAATCATCATCAAATACTAATCATACAACAATCAAATAGCAATCAGTATTATTGATAATTAGTATCACATAGTAATCAGACAACAGTCAAATAGCAATTTGTATCATTGACAACTAAGATTAGATAGTAATTAGACAAAGATCAAATAGCAATCAATACTATTGACAATCAATATTAGATAGTAATCAGACAACAATCAGATAGCAAGTGGTATCATTGACAACCAATATTAGATAGTAATCAGATAACAATTGATACCCTTGACAATCAGATAACAATCAATATAAAAAATAATGAAACAACAATCAGATGGCAAATTAGTAACATTAGCAATCAGTATAAAATAGCAATTAGTATCAAATAACAATCAAACAGTAATCAAACAACAATCAGATAGCAATCGGTATATTGGCAATTAGATGGTAATCGATGACAATCACATTTTTTAATTGAGGGGCATTTTAATCATCGAGGTATTTCAATTGCGTTGAACAATAATTTTGTCATTCCTCCAAACATTAAATTATTAGGATGTGGACTTAATTTTCTTTTTTATCTTTTACCATGTGTGCAAGTGGCCCGAAAGAAATCTGGCTTACCATGTTTGCAATATTCTTATAATATTAGTTATCTTTGCAAGTATTTTGGCCGACTTTGTCATTTACTACCATAACTCTTAAAGGGTATTTTGGCCCACTTGTATTTTTTGTTCTGGAGTTTTTTAAATGTTTATGGTTGCTGCTCAACTTTTTTCTAAAACTAAACCTTTAATCTTCATTTTAGTTTCGAGCATTTTATAAAAAATCATTTATACAAATTGCCTTGTTGTGTAGTATACTTATTCAATACTCATCTCACCTAAATTATACAATTCGAATACATGGCAATGTCAACTAATATTTCTTTACTAAAAGTAAAATAATATAAGAACATTAGACGTCATTTAAAGTCCATGATTTTATTTTATTTTTATGGAGTTCAACTTCAACTGACATGTGAGTGAAATTTTAAATCTTTAACATTTTGGTCAAAGATACTCATGAACTAAAAATTGATACGATAAAACTTAAAAGTGTAGATAAAAAATGAGTAAATTTAAGAGTTAAAACTCAAAATAGAATAAAAATGAAACTTTAAAAGACAAAATAGTGTCTAAACCAATAATTAAAAAAAAAACAAAAACAAAAACAAAAAATGTCATGGAGTATGAACATGGATTGCAAAATGAATGGACAAAATGGGCAAGTATCTTAAGTTTTTCCTTTAAAGATGACAGCTTATTGAAGAATGTATATAAAAATATATAATTAAAAAACAAGAAAGAGCACAAGTGTAACCAAGTGGAGTATAAAAATTGTGGCTTACAAAAGGTTAATTCTCCGATGTGGCCCTTAACTTACAAATACAAACAGTGGACTCCGTATTTGAGGGCAGCAAACCTATGATAGGTAGAATCTTGAGTGAGAGGGTTAGGGAAATCCAATTCTGAGGGAAGGAATCTGAATGAGAACTAAGTGATGGTACCGAGACCACAGTCAAGCAGGCGAGGAGGAAATCTGCCTCATTGGTGTCACCGCATCAATGGTACCAACCACCGCATTTCCGCTCCATTTCCATTCGACAAATAGTATATTTTTTTCCAGGCATCCTCTGAGAAGGCTTCACGCCGTATCAGTCTTTGTCTGTCAAGAAAATCATCAACAACCATTTGTATAAGTACACCTATGCAACTTCAAATTTTAGACTACATCGTGATAAGTGACATTCATGTCACAGATCTTTATGAACTATTGCGCATCTTGTTCATTACTTTTAATCCCCTCAAACGTACTGAATGTTTGTTCATAGAAGCCTCACATAAACGATTAGACTTCATCAACTACCCCAACTAAGGTTTAAGTGACGGCCATTAAGAGTTAACAGTTACAAAAAGGGATTCTCAACCTTTGCAGTTAGCAGTGTCCCTGCCTTGTCAACTGGAAATTACGTAACTATGTATTCTGTTGGCCAAGGAAACACTCATCTGCAGCAACAAAATCTCCAAGGGATTGATGGAACTCTTGGTAGTTTTTTTTCCTTCTCGGATCTTTGTACTCTTCCTTCTCTAACTACTCTCTAATCACCATTTACCGCAGTAGGAGAAATTGTACTAGTTTCCTCAACTATAGTCCCTTGTATATTTCGGTTTTTCAATGAAATGGTTTTGTTTATATTATTATAAGCCATTAACTGCCCTGTAGGGCTGATTTTTTCTATGCCTTTGTACATTATGTTAGTCATTCAAAGCTCGATTTCAAGACAAGACAAATATATGGTGCCAAAAAGAGGCACCAAGTCCCAACCACTACGCACACGGAGATAAATCATGATTACTTGTTTTGTCCATTGTTCTCTCACTAGGAGCACACAGGAAATTTCGGACGGCTTTAACTTGTTAATAAGAAACTAGACCTACAGGACTCTCCTAAGTCGGTTGGGCCCTCTAATTAACAAGTCTTCTAGTTCATCTAGTATCATTAAGTCAAGACCACCTTTCTATCTTACAAGATTTGAGAACGCCGAAAAAATAAATTGTTTAGAATATAGGCCAAGAGACGGATGTTAGCAATACCATCTAAGACAGCCATTCTGCAACTTACAATCACCTCTATTAGAGTCGATGAGAAGAGTTTTTACTTTTTCCTTTTTAAAAACTCTTATCTCCACTAATAGCCAAATAGGGGGCTTATTCTAAATCCTTGATCAAACAAAGATTTTGTAAAGAGTCCTCTTTTTCTATTTATATTACATTCTTAATTTATTTCAGTGAAATTAGTTTCCTTCCAAAATAACAACAATATAAGCATACCTGAGATAGTAGTGGAAAACAGAAGCCGCTTCATCAAGACTATAGCGAGGGAAATTAACACGTGCATCTAGAGGAACATCTGGCAAGTCTTGACGCAACTTTCCTACAGCAGTTGAATGGGAGAAAGCACCAACCATCATGTCATCATGCATCATAGACCTAAAAGCTTTTACCTGTGAAAAGATTTGTAATTCTCATCATTGATGGGAAAAAATAAATAAATAAAATCTAAATTTCATCTCTAAACTTTTAAAGTTGTGTCTAATAGATACCTAAACTTTAAAAATATCCTTTAGATTCCTAACCCTTAAGAGCATTTAACGTCTCTAAACTATTACTTTTTAGTCTAACAAGTCCTTGAACTTTATATAATGTCTCGTTGATTAGAAACCTATTAAGACACGTAATTGAAAGTTCATGAACTTGTTTGACATAAAATTGAGAGTTCAAAGACAAATTTGATGGCTTTTAAAGTTCAACACAACGTTAAAGTAAAAAAAGGTCTAACTCTCATGGAGAAAAAAAGAGAGAATACAATGACATCCAAAAATACCAAGGCTAGAAAAAGAGAGCCCTTTTAGAGAAAAGACTCCAATCAAGAAGAATAAGACTTAGGGAATAATTATTTAGAAAAAAAAAAAAAAAAACAAATAAACTTCGTCAACGACGCCCAAAGAGAAACATAAAATCTGACAAGGAACTCATTGGAATCTCTCCCTCCCTCAAAACTACAAATGGAGAAGGAACTCCTTAACCATCTCTCTGCAATCTCAATAGCTAATAGAATTGAACTATAAGTTTACAAAACTAATCTAAATGGTAAATAGGAAAAGAAAGGGATAGAAAAAGTCAAATATAAAAGAAAATTAAGAAAAAAAACATAGTTGAAACAAACAGCAGTCATCTCATAACTAATAAATACTCCCACAGAAAGCTATCTAACAGAAAGGAGAGAAGAGAACAATAAATCCTAAGCCTAACTATTAAATTTCTTCACTTGTATTCACAAAAACATCGTTGATTTAATCATTCTTTCAACTTTAGTTTCCTTTTTGAATCATATCATCCTATCTGTTAATTTTTAGTCCTGAACATTTAACCAGAAAAATAAATAAAAGAAGTGAGGGACATGAGTTTCACGGTAAAAATTAAAATTTTCAGTCAATGGGATCAAAACTGTTAAAATACTACACAAAGGATGGAAGTATAGGGCTAGCTAAAATGCACGAGGTAGTTTAGCTGGAAGGTAAAAAAAACTGTTGAACGAAGAAAAAGAAGAAGAATGAAAAAAAAAACACACACACAAGACCAACATGATATTCCAGGAACATCCAATGCATTTTGCAATAAACGGAATTGAATAGAACACAACAAAATCAATCCAAACAAGTAGTACTAACCATTGCAAGTTCTCTAGCATGTATTGATCGAGTTGAACGAACAGTCACTGGTTCTTCATACTCACTGAATGTAAACCAGTTGTTATACTGAACAAGAAAGAAGTAACAATCATTATTGCTACTAAAGTTAATTTTGGAAGATTTAATTCATCCAAGAAACTGTTAGAAATCAAAGAAAGGGTAGATGTAGATTTGCGTCTCACTTGATCAATAGCAATGAGCACAGGGATATCTTTCACAAGCGATAGTTCTTCTCTTAAACGAACTACCACCCCAACGGCTGCATGAGTGTGCTTGATTCCAGTATCAATTAAGTCGTATAGAGTAGAACCCTCAGGCATCGTCATGGAATCGGCACCTTTCATCATCCCAACACCAACACCCTCTCCCAACGGTATAGGTTCAGATATTTGGCATGGCAATTGTCTTAACCGGGTCTCATTGTACTTCAGAAAATCCTGGTCAAAACCAGCCCACCAAAGAAAAGTAAATAAGTCAACTGTTTCAGCATTATATATTTATCTGCAGTCCTCACATGGTCTCCTGAAAGCTAATCACAAAACAGTAAACACTTGGCACATAACATTTCCCAGTCAGCTACCCAAAATAATCATGATCATGAGAGATCATTTCCCTTGTCAAAATTCTCATCATGGTTAGTAAGAACTGACATTCATCAATAGAACTAGGAAATATATCATTAAACTACATGTCTATATCTGATGCACATACAAGGTTTCAGAGTTAAAAAAGACGAAAAATAAAACATGAGATATCGGTCCAAAAGACTTCAGAGGCTGGGGAAGAAAACTATTGAAATTTGGACCTGCATATTCATAACAAATGCACCAGAAGGCCCTGAAAAAAGCATACCAATACTTCAATCTAACTCTTAAGTAGCAGGAAAAAGTCCTCACTCTCAGAACATCTTCAGCCTGAACGGGTGTGTCCCAAAGTCCTGTTTGAGGGTTTTTAAAGAAGAACCCTCCATGAGTCCACCGACGTCCACTAGGAACATATAAAACTAGCCAACCTTCATCACGAGCCCATTGAACGAGCATGGCGAGCGCAATACTCTTTCCACAGTTAACCGGACCATCCAAGACGATCTGTTTTCTAATTTTTGAACCTGGACATTTGAATAGGATAGCAGAACGAAAACAATTGAATACATTTGTTCGACCAAAGATTCAGACGTTCAAGAATCCAGACTCGAGCCTAAATTACCAGTCACTTCGGTACAAATAAACAACACGAGAACCATTTGCTTAAGCCCCCCACCCAAAAGAAAAGACAGTAGAAGAAAAGTAATACCAGCCGGTGACAGCAATGAGGGATCAACCACGCGCCTGAAATTGTCGCGGAGATCCAAGAAACTCTGCCGCACAAGCACAGCACTTCGCATAGACTCCTCAAACTCCTTGACCATCCCCAACGGCAAACCCTCCGGCAGTACCTCATTAAGTGCTTCCATACTTCCATTTTGTAAAGAAATGAATAAACATCCCAATAAACATCCACTCATAAACAATATAGAAAGCATACGTACTTGAATTTGAAATAAGTGCCTGCATCCTTGCGAGTCAGCTGTGAGAGTGAAGATGCGGAGGTAAAGAGTGGGCGGCCATTTGGGCCAACATCGAGTGAGGTATCATTTTCCTCGGCAGCAAGATTGCGGGCGCGGGATTTATCATCAGAAAACCCCGCATCTAAGTCGTCGGAAGCAGCAGCAGAGGCGGAGAAGTCATCACCGGTTTTGGCGTTGGCCTTGGACTTGGCCTTCTTAGTGGCGGATTTGCTGATCTTCGCAGAGTAATTGGAAGTAAGAGATAGGATCGGAGAAGGGTAGCGATTGCAAAGGTGGGGTTTGGAGGCTGCGGCTGTTGCTCTGAGAATTGACCGCAACATTTTCCGCCGGTCGGAGATGGGAATGAGGACGAACGCGAGGTTTTGGGTTTTGCGGGACTCTGTGAAGTGTGCGCCTTCTTCTAACAGCCTAACACGGCGCCTAGCAGATGGGGTATAAGTTGTTATTTTTATATGTTTTGGGGGTAGAATAGTACTTTTACAATTGAATTTGGATGAAGGCCTCAGCCCAAGGAAATTGTTGTTCTTGTTGGGCCATCTAGCCCATAATGTGATGGTCCAATAACCGAAAGGCTTGTAGGATGATGATGGGTTGGCCTACTTTAATTTGCCTAACTAAATTATTATGGACAACAGTGATAAAAATCCTATATCTCAGTTATGTTCCAACTTTTTTATTATTTATAAAAATGTCTAAATAGATTTCTTAATTACACAAATATTAGGGTCCAATTACCCTTTTATCCTCAACCTACCATCAATTAGGTGTATTTTGAAAAAAAGAAAATTCAAAGGTTCCTTATTCGTGCAAATATTAATTAAACAAAAATCTTTTTTCAACTCTTTCCATTAAAACCAATAAATCAAATCCC
This sequence comes from Lagenaria siceraria, assembly GCA_002890555.2. Taxonomy (NCBI): domain Eukaryota; kingdom Viridiplantae; phylum Streptophyta; class Magnoliopsida; order Cucurbitales; family Cucurbitaceae; genus Lagenaria; species Lagenaria siceraria. Next base: position 16,102,625 of record CM016487.1, read on the forward strand.
ACCCACCCACGCAAAAATCAAATTCCACTCACGCGAGACTCCCCCCACTCTCAAACTCTCTCTATCCCTCATTCATCAGTCGGCCGATCGTCCACCATCATTCATAGCAGTGCGCCATTCGTCCATCGCTCACCGCTTGCCCGAGCTTGTCTGGCGCGGTTCTTCACCGCCAGAAGTCGCTGTGCAGGGGAGGTTTCTCTCTCTCTCACCCATGACCTACACACACAAATCCTCACTGGCGACTACATTGCACAGCGGAGAGAGCCAAGGAGGCCTATCGAACGGCAACACTACTAGGTAGGTGCGATCTCGTCAGAATCAGAGGTAGATTGCACCGTTTGTTTGAAATCAGCAGCGAACAGACTCCAACGAAAGATACATGAGAAGGGTTGTTGTGCATGCAAACCATGGAGAAAATTCCTCTTCTATTTTTTTTAACCCTAAACATACAAATATACTGTGATATATATATATATTCATTAATTTGATATAAATAAGGATGGGTTTTTTATTTAGATTTATTATTTTAGGATACATAAACTTATATATATATTTTATGTTGACATTGAGTCCATCGAAGTTTTATATATTGTGGTAGATATTTTTTTAATTTCTAACTACTCTAAATTTATTATATATATTGTGATATAAATGAAATTTATGATATATACTATTAAACATTGATTTAGTCTATGATTTATATATTGTGGTATAACTAAATAAAGTAATTCAGTTAAACAATATATACTCGTAATTTATACATTGTAATGTCATATGAATACTATTATATCGAATGGTACAATCATCTATGTGAAATATAATGGTACAACCAGTATATTTGATAAAAAATTTACAAACATCTAATACAATATGTTCTAAGGTATATTAAAAAGTAACCATGAATCCGCCAGAAAAATTAACAAGTTGATGTGAAACTAGTTATATTTGAGTATATATCAAATATATTTACCAATATATTTCATATAATGGTTATAATATTTGCAAACATCTTATACAATGTTCTAAGGTATATTTAAAAATAATCCTAAATTCGTCACTAAAACTAGTTATTTGATATGTAAAATACGTTAAATGAAAAATAAAATTATATTAAATGCATTTTCCTCTCCAATTGAAAATGAGAAGAAAATATCAACTAATTAATAGTATATAATAAATGTAGTTTCTCTCTCCACCATTAAAGGTGGTTCGTAAATATGGAAAGATTTTTCCAATACACATTCCCTCTCTAGCCACCCACCACAAGGGTTATTTTGGTTCGAAAATTGCATTAAATCCCTTATATGAAAATATCCAATTATTTGGACATTTATGAAAATAAGTTTTCAAAAGGGATTGAATCTCTAATAATCTCAAATTACTATTATGAGGGCTAACACAAGTAGTAGTAGATTTTTACTTTTCAAAAATAGCAAACCAACTTTATTCTTGTAAAAATGGCAAATAAATTTAAAAATAAATAATTACGAATTTATAAAAGTCTAAATTACCCTCACTCATGCAAAAAGATGTCAATACCTTATTAAGAAAGTTTCTTAAATACACCGTAATTAAAACCACCTAACACTCCTTGAAGGTGTTGAAATACGTGTCCATCAATTTTTAAATTTGAAACCTAACGACGTTTCTTCTTTCCAAAAACACAAAGGTCTTTGTTGGATATTTATAGTGAAAGAAAGTGAGATTTTGGTGAATATTTGAAATATAAATATTGTATTTAATTGTGTGATTAAATTCTTTGGTTAGAAACTTTCAAATTAGATTGAAACATCAAATTAAAATGATGTTTCATGTGCAAGTTTAACATGTATGAAAGTTAAATTTGTAGTTTCTAAAATTTGAATGAGTTATATGTGATTTTTGTCAAGTAACAATTTGACAAATGTTTCAATTTTTGTATTTATTTGATTTTATTTTGTATTTTTGGAGAGTACTAAGTTGTTAGCCTATAAATAGCAACTTGTTTCTTCATTTGGAGCATCCCACTTCAAATTGAAGAATTCTCTCCTTTCTTTCTATCTTTCTTTCTTTTCATCTTGTGTTAAGTTGAGAGTAAATATCCAAGAGTTCTGCCAGATCCGAGTAGTTCGAAGTTGTAATTCTGCCAGAGTTAGTCGTTGTATCCTGCTGAGACGATCGCTATAGTCTACTTGCATCCGGTGCAGAGCGAATAATTATCTTTAGAACAACGCTTGTCAGAAACGTGCCTCGACTACATTTTGAGTCTCCAAAGGTTTTGAGGTTCTTTCAAGTCGTTGGTTATTATCATATCTAACACTGATACACCATCTTGCTGGTTGAATATTATACATTGAGTGTACTGTTTCTAGTTGAGTTGTAATCAGTTTGCTAGTGTATTCAGTTCATATATACCATTTTCCCCAACAATATGAAGACAATTACTAATACCTAAACTGATGGCTGCAAACTCCACCAATGTTGCTACTTCTTCCATGGTGGGATCGTCCATTGTCAAACCCCATACTGAAAAACCAAATAAGTTCAAAGGAGACAACTTCAAGATATGTCAACAAAAGATGGTATTCTACCTCACCACATTGAATCTTGCTCATATTTTGAAGGAAGAATGCCTAGTTAGCCCACTAGAAGCTGTAACTCCCAAAACGGAAGCCGCAAAGCAAGCATGGATGCATTCAGACTTCTTGTGCCATAATTATATACTTAGTGGTCTTGAGGACACTTTGTATAATGTTTATTGCAATGCCTACAATACATCAAAACTATTGTGGGAGGCATTAAACAAGAAGTACAAGCTAGAAGATGAGGAATTCCTAGTAGGAAAATTCTTAGATTACAAGATGATTCATACCAAGTTGGTAGTCAATCAAATGGAAGAATTGCAAATTATCATTAGTGATTTGAAAAGTGAAGGATTGGACATCGTAAGCCATTCCAAGTTGCTGCTATGATTGAGAAGTTGCCTCCTTTCAGGAAGGACTTCAAATGCTATCTCAAACACGAGCGAAATAAGTTATCCATAGAGAACCTTGCGGTGAAACTCCATATAGAAGAGGATAACATAAGATGAGATAAAACTCCATTGGAAGTTGAAGCCAAAGCTCATGTTGCTGAAGCTTCAAAACATAAACTCAAGAAGCAGAATTTCAAGAAGAAAACTGTAAACCATGGGTCAAAGAATGATGCAACCAAGCGCATTCAAGGAAATTGTTGGGTTTGTGGTAAAAGTGGTCGTACCGCTGCAATGTGCAAACACAAGAAGGGACAAAGTTCCAACAATCAGGCCAACATTGTGGAAAATGACGATCTGGTTGCCGTCATTTCTAAGGTAAATATGGCTTTTCGACACCAAAAGTTGATGGATTGATACTGGTGCTACTAGGCACATTTGTAAGGACAAGTCATTGTTCGTTACATATGAGAAGCTAGATGGCAGCGATAAGCTGTACATGAAAAATGCTCCAACTGCCTCTATGGAAGGTAAAAGGAAGGTCTAATTGAAATGGACTTCCAGAAAAATACTTACCCTCAATGATGTGTGACATGGGCCAGAGATTCGAAAGAATCTAGTGTCAAAAACTCTACTTAACAAAAATAGGTTCAAACTTGTATTTGAGTCAGATAAATTTATTCTCACAAAGGGGGTATTATGTGGGAAAAGGTTATCTTAGTGATGACATGTTCAAACTAAATGTACTGGCACAAATGTCAAAGAATAATAATAATACCAACTCTTCTGCTTATATCGTTGAGTTGTGTGATGTGTGACATTCTAGATTGAGGCATGTCAATTATCGTTCTTTAAATAGAACGGTAAGTTTAGGACTACTGCCGAATTTTAACATTGATAATAGACACAAATGTGAAGTTTGTGTTGAATCAAAGTTTACTAAAAAAGTCATTTTCATCTATGGAAAGAAGTAATGAGTTACTTGATTTAATCTACAGTGATGTATGTGACATGAAGAGTACTCCCACAAGAGGTGGTAAGAGATATTTTGTCACATTCATTGATAATTGTAGCAAATATTGCTATGTGTATTTGTTACATAGTAAAGATGAGACCTTTAATGTTTTTAAAACATATAAAGCAGAAATTGAAAATCAAATTGAGAAGAAAATTAAGGTGCTTAGATCAAATAGAGGTGGTGAATATGAATCATCATCACTTTATGAATTATGTGAACTTAATGGTATAATCCATCAAACTACAACACCTTATACACCACAACAAAATGGTGTAGTTGAAATAAAGAATCGAACTTTAAAGGACATGGATAATTGCATAGATTTACCTCATAATTTGTGGGGGGAAGCTTTGCTGACAGCAAATTTTATACTAAATAGAATTCCACGTAAGAAGACTAATAATTCGTCTTATGAAGTGTGGAATGGAAAGTTACCCTCATATAAAATGCTGAAAGTGTGGGGGTGTTTGGCAAAGGTATAAGTTCCTTTACCAAAAAGGACCAAACTTAGATGTAAGACAATTGATTGTCTTTATAGGCTATGCAATGCATACTGCTGCTTATAGATTCATGGGGATTAAATCAGAAGTATCTGATATTAATAATAATATCATCATGGAATCTATTGAAGCTGAATTCTTTGAGGATATATTTCCTTTAAAGGAGGAAAGACACAAAATTATTGGTACCAAAAGAAATTATGAGGCTAACTCTTCGAAAGGTCAAGATGATCAGAATACTGAGTCTGGACCTAGAAGAAGCAAAAGAGCTAAGAAAGCTACTTCTTTTGGACCTGATTTCATAACCTATATGATAGAAGGTGAGCCTCAAACTTTTCAAGAAACTGTATCATCTCCTGATGCACCTTATTGGAAGGATGCTATTAATAGTGAGCTAGAAATATATTTTACAGAACAATACCTAGGTATTGGTTGATTTACCTCTTGGAAGTAAACCAATTGGGAGCAAATGGATTTTTAAGAGAAAGCTAAAGGCTGACGACACTATTGATACATACAGTCCGTTTAGTAGCTAAAGGCTTTCATCAAAAGGAAGAGCTAGATTTCTTTGATACCTATTCTCCAGTGACGAGGATTACATCTATAAGGATGTTAATTACAATAGCAGTTTTACAAAATTTGGAAATACACCAAATGGATGTAAAAACTGCATTCTTAAATGGAGATTTAGATGAAGAAATTCATATGGAACAACCTGAAGGGTCTGTTGTTAAAGGACTAGAAGATAAAATTTGAACTTGTCAAGTCTCTTTATGGGTTGAAACAAGCACCTAAACAATGACATGAAAAGTTTGATCACACTATGTTATCAAATAGATTTAAGATAAATGAGTACGATTAATGTATCTATGTTAAGACCATAGATCAAGAGTATGTCATTGTTTGCTTGTATGTGGATGATATGTTAATAATGGGCACAAATAGAAGTGTCATTGATTCCACTAAAAGGATGTTGAAATCCAACTTTGATATGAAAGACCTTGGTCTTGCTGATGCTATCCTTGCAATTTGAATAACAAGAAATTCAAGTGCATACATACTTTCTCAATCTCAATATATAGAGAAAGTGCTGAGAAAATTTGATTATTTTGGGAGTAAGCCGACTGTTACTCCATTTGATCCAAATTTTAGGTTGAAGAAAAACAATGATGAAAGTGTGTCTTCTCTAAAATATTCTAGAGTTATTGACAACTTAATGTACATAATGAATTGTACAAGACCTGATATTACCTATTCAATAGGAAGATTAGCAAGATACACCAGCAATCCAGGGCATGATCATTGGAAAGTATGGATTGCATTATACAAAGTACACTCTAGACTATGGATTGCATTATACAAAGTATCCACATGTACTGGAATGATTTAGTGATGCTAATTGGATTTTTGATAGCATGGAGACTAAATCAACTAGTGGGTATATTTTTACCTTAGGTAGAGCAATTGTACCATGGAAATCTTCAAAACAGACGTGTGCACGTTCTACTATGGAATCAGAGTTTATAACTCTTAATAAAGCAAGAGAAGAAGCTGAATGACTTATAGTTTCTCTCATAACCTATAGTTTTAATGTACATCTAATGCACATTAATTTTAACATATAGTTTTAATATAAATCTAAATCATATTAGAATAATATTTGAACAATTTCAAATATTTAATTCTCTTACAAATTAACTTTGAATCATATCCAAAATTATATTTATACTATAAATTTTAATCTGTAAAATAAACTTTATATTATAATGTATCATTATACATTATACTTTTCCCTTAGTAAATTTGAACTTTTCAAATTTCATCCAAGAATAAATTACCTCAATATTCTTTACGAGCTAGGAAGGGACCTAATGGACCTACATATCAGAAGCTCCAACGATATGAGATTAACGGGCTAAACTCATTAATCACATTAATCAATATTCGTTAACTGTGGGTACACTCCACTAAAGACCCACACCTGCACTCTTCTCACTGTAGATATATTTATGTGTCCACGGATATAGACCAATAACAGCAAGTTAGTCCTTCACAAGTGTTCGTAACACTAGCTGGGTCAAATTATCGTTATACTCCTTGGTTACTTCTAAATCCTTAAGTACCAGTGCTCCTCTAATGAACAACTTGTTTATGGTCCAACCATCAAACAGAAACCCCCCTCAGGCCAATGAGAGGGTAGGGCCCTTTGTTCAAGTCCCGGAGACACCACTTAAGGGAACACTTATCTACTTACCCTAAAGTCGGGAAGGAGTGAAATCTATCTTGTATAATTATGTTCCCAGCTCCCCACTCAGTCTTGTTCCCAAAATGGTAGGCATATCGAGTCGGCAAACGGGTCACTCTCACCCATACAAATCAAATGACAATCCCTCGTGAACAGGAGTTCATAATATACTCAGATTAAGACTAAGTTGCCTAGATCAACCTATTGAAATAAAAACCTAACCAGTCAACGGAGTTACATCTAGAGGTTACTATTTCGTGGTCTAGTCTTATGCAAACTCATTGCATAGGATACCCGCACTCACATGTCTCTTACACGAACGCGTTGGATCATTGCATTTGTATCAAATACAAAGTGGGTCGTATCCATAGTGTTACCAGGATAAGGTACCCAACCCTATCCTTATACTATAGACCCTTTAGGCTGTAACTTGAACATTGATCTCTATATGTCTCTACATATTGTTCAAGACTCATAAAATAGCCTAGAATGTTAGTTTATTGGATTTTAAGGTTATTAAAATAAGATAAAATAATCAATAACATTTATTGAATAATAATGAATAACCATTTATTAATGACGGTCAAAATACAACATTTACTATCTACGAGCTTTAGGGTATAAAACCCAACAAACGTCATATTGATTTTTTTTTTTTTTTTTACAGGAGGAGTAATGACACAATACTCTTAATCAATATTACCTATGTGAGAGTAGAAGTGGGGTCGCTTCTATGAGAACTTTTCAAATGGCTTATGTTCTCTAAAGCCCTCATGAGTTTAGGATTTTGTCTAGGACCAAAATGGACACAAACGTATAGAACTCAAAGATACAAGATGAGTTGTGTGTGATATCTATTGTCTCAATTCACCAATGAGAAGGATAGTTCCAGAGCTTGGTCTCACTATTTCTTTGGTAAATTTGATGATATTCACTAAGGAAGGTTCAAGTCTAGAAAACACCTCTCCTGATGCATAACTAGTCTATTTGCTCTCAACAGTTTTGTTTTATTTTTCTCACTGTCTTTCATGTGGGGATTGTTGGATATTTATAGTGAAAGAAAGTGAGATTTTGATGAATATTTGAAACATAAAAATTGGATTTAATTGTGTAGATTAAATTCTTTGGTTAGAAACTTTCAAATTGGATTGAAACATCAAATTAAAATGATGTTTCATGTGCAAATTTAATATGTATGAAAGTTAAATTTGTAGTTTTTTTCAATTTGAATGAGTTATATGTGATTTTTGTCAAGAAATAACTAAATTGAGTTAAATTTGATAAATGTTTCAATTGTATTTATTTGATTTTATTTTGTATTTTGGAGAGTTACTAAGTTGCTAGCCTATAAATAGCAACTTGTTTCTTAATTTGGAGCATCCCACTTCAAATTGAAGAAGTCTCTCCTTTCTCTCTATCTTTCTTTCTTTTCATCTTGTGTTAACTTGAGAGCAAGTATCCAAGAGTTCTTCCAGATCCGAGTAGTTCGAGGTTGCAGTTCTACCGGAGTTAATTGTTGTATCCTGTTGAGATGATCGCTATAGTCTGCTTGCATCCGGTGTAGAGCGAATAATTGTCTTCAGGACAGTGCTTGTCAGAAGCATGCCTCGACTACGTACATTTTGAGTCTTCAAAGGTTTTGAGGTTCTTTCAAGTCGTTGGTTATTATCATATCTAAGCATTGATACACCATCTTGCTGGTTGAATATTATATGGAGTGTACTGTTTCTAATTGAGCTGTAATTAGTGCTAGTGTATTCAGTTCATATATACCATTTCTCCCAACAGTCTTTTCACATCAATCACTTCATACTTGGAAGAAATGACTAATATCTCTCAACTCCCAAGATAATCCCAAAATAGCCCCCAAACCCTCCCCCAAGCATCACAAATGATTATCAAGCTATGCTATAGACACATTTTTCCAAATCTCTCCATCAACCATGAAAGATAAAGGAGCATGCAGCGGAAATTAATTGGATCCATTTTCTCTCTAAGATGCTCAATTTTGAGGATAAAACATACAACTAAAAGGAAAAAATAAAGTTTTAAGAATACTTACCCTTGTAAGTCAAAATTCTCCCTCAATTCTTGATGAAAATCCACACCACTTGTTTGTAGACCACCACAAGAGTCTTCCCTACTATTCTCTGGCCTTAGATGGATGGTGGGATCTAAATTTTTGGTGAATTTGAGAAGGAATGAAGTTTTGGAAGAAGATGAGCTATGGATGTAATTTTGCAAAATTAACTATTAATTCCACAAAATTCTTAACCCAAATTAAGCCAAAATCATCCTTATTTATTAAGGATCAACATGCAATCTAATTGCATCACAAATTGACAACACAAACTCTCAATTTTTTGGCTAGTTGTGAAGATAAAAACTAAGCTACTTGCTTAGTTAGTGGGAAAATCCAAACTTTCAAAAATCAATTTTAAATCCAATTTTAAATGATTTTCCAAAATTGAATTTAAAATCAATTTTTAATTTTAATTTTAATTTCAAAATTAATTTAAAATTAATTAATAAAATAAAAATAATTTAATATTTAATTAATTAAATATAATATTATTTTAATATTAAATGATAAAATATTATTATTTTTTCCATTTATCCCGATTTTTCTAAATAATCGATATGAATCCCTATTTATATAATTAATATTTAAATCATATTTAAATATTATAATTAACTCTATTTGTCCGTTTAATTCGTAATTAAACATTGATATATTATCGTATATATCCGACTTTTATTCCTTAAGCTAAGATTGAACGCTTCAAACTTACTCACCACATTATCTAAGGCTTTTGTCCGACCTAATGGACCTACAGATCATTAGTTCCAACGATCCGAGATTAACCGGTCAAACTCTTTAACCTAGTTAACCAACATTCTTTAACTAACGGGACACTCCACTAAAGCCTGTAGCTGCACTTTCTTCACTGTAGATATATTTCTGTCCACTTGATATAACCATAACTAGTAAGTCGATCCTTCACAGGTCATCCATAATCACAGCTAGGTTAAAATTACCGTTTTACCCCGGTGATTACATTTTGTTCCTTAAGTCCCACTGATTCTCTAATGAACAATTGGTTTGTAATCCTATCACTAAACTGAGTCCCTCTCGGGCCAATAAGAGGGTGGGGCCCCTTGTTCAAAACCTGGAATCAGTACTTAAGGGAACAACCTATCTACTAACCCTAAGTCGGGTACGAGTGAATTCCTTCTCACAACACTATGTCCCCAGCTATCTACTTGGTCTTACCACTAAAATGGGAGACTTATTGAGTCGGCGCACCCGAGCCACTCTCATCCATGCAGATCTGAGGATAATCCCAAATAAACAGGAGTTCATGGTTAGCTCACGATTAAGATCGAGTTACCTAGGTCATCTAGTTGAAATAGTCAGTATTTAACAGTAAACGTCGTTATAAAGTAATAGTGACTATTTCGTGGTTCGGTCTTATGCAAACTCATTGCATAGAATGCCTCCACTCACATGTCTTCACATGGATGATTTAGGATCACATCATTTGTATCAAATACAAAGTGGGCCACATTCAATAGTATCTCCAAGATAAGGTACCCAGCCTTATCCCTATACTATAGACCGTTTTGGCTATTTACTCGAACTTGATCCAATTTTATGTCATTACATAAAGTTCAAGTTTTCATACTAAAGCCATGGGTTCTTAGTTTATTGGATTTAGAGTTATATAAACAATAATTCACTTTATTCAGTAATAAGTTTACTAAATAACATCGATAATAACTTTAATGATAAATAGAATACACTTTAATGTTTACAAACTACGAGTTTCAGGACATAAAACCCAACAAACTCGCACTTGGACTAAAACTCCTAGTGGGGTATATACATAATGTTGAGTTTACAGAGAGAATAGAAATACAATAAACTAGGGCATCAGATATCCATGTCTTTCTCCCACTTGCCCTAGATTATATAACTCGAAGTCCTAGACTTACTAGGTGACCCTCAAACACTTTAGCCGTGAGGATCTTTGTAAACGGATCAACAGTGTTATCTTCCGACGATATCTGCTTGACGTTAATGTCTCCTCTTTGTACTATCTCCCTGATGAGATGGTACTTGCGCTCAATGTGTTTGTCGCGTTTATGGCTTCTAAGTTCTTTTAAATTTGCAGCTACGCCACTGTTATCACAATACAGAGTGACCGACAGATGCATATTTGGAACTACTTCCAAATCAGTTAAGAACTTCCTAAGCCATACTGCTCTTTTGACTGCTTCGCATGCAGCTACATATTCAGCTTCCATGGTGGAGTCAGCAATACAGCCTTGCGTGATACTCCTCCATTCAGAGTAAATACTGATCTCGTTGTAGATTTCCTGGAATTTATTAGTCTGAAAATCAGAGTCTGTGTATCCTGTAGGAATCAAATCCTTATTGTCATACACGAGCACATAGTCCCTCATTCTCCTAAGATACTTGAAGATATTTTTAACGTCAGTTTAATGATCATATCCAGGATTGGACTGGAACCTACTGACAATTCCCACTGCATAGCATATGTCAGGTCGTGTACACAACATAGCATACATCAAACTTCCAATAGCTGAAGCATAGGGAATGCGTCTCACATCCTCAACTTCTTGAGGCGTCTTAGGACACTGTTCCTTAGACAAATGAATTCCATGTTTGAATGGTAACAGACCCCTTTTGGAATTCTGCATTTTATATCTAGACAACATTTTGTCAATACATGACTCTTGAGACATGACTAATGTTTTGTTCTTGCGATTCCGAACTATTTGGATTCCAAGAACAAACTGAGCTTCTCCCAAATCTTTCATTTAGAATTGGGTCAATAGCCATTATTTTATGTCAGTTTGGAATCCTACCTCATTCCCAATGAGAAGGATATAATCTATATATAATACAAAGAAAGCTACAATGGAGTTGATTACCTTTTTATATACACAAGGTTCATTAACGTTCCGTTCGAAACTATAAGATTTGACTGCAACATCAAATATCATATTCCAGGAGTGAGATGCTTGTTTCAACCCATAAATGGATCATTAAAACTTGCAAACTTTTTGCTCTTGACCCTGCTCTATAAACCCCTCGGGTTGAGTCATATAGATACTTTCTTCAAGATAGCCATTCAGAAAAGCTGTCTTGACATCCATTTGCCAAATTTTATAATCATAAAAGGTGACAATGGACAAAAGTATTCTAATCGAATTTATCATAGCAACAGGATATAAGGTTTCTTTATAGTCCACCCCCTCGACCTGGGTATAACCCTTTGCCACAAGTCGAGCCTTAAAAGTTTGTACTTTACCGGCATGATCTCTTTTCCTTTTATAGATCCATTTACAACCAATAGGCCTTACCTCACTTGGTTGATCTACAAGTTCCCAAACTGAATTGTAGTACATAGACTCCATTTCGAGGTCCATGGCTTTGATCCACTGATCATGATCTACATCAATCATTGCCTGCTTATAGGTCAATGGATCCTCTAGCCCATCATCAGGTATGACGAGTTGAGTTTCAATTAAACCCATGTAACGGGCAGGTTGATGAACAACCCTCCCACTATTTCGAGGCTTTCTCAACTTTTGAGAAAGATGAGACTGACCAGACGAGCTAATTCTATCAACAACTCTTGTTGAAGGACTAGCTTGATCAACAACTTTTGTTGAATTATCTGTAGTTTCTTCAGAAATCTCTTTTAATACTAGTTTGTTGCGTGGTTGATGATCTCTCATGTGGTCTTCCTCTAGAAAAGTAGTGTTTGTCGATACAAGCACTTTATCATCTTGAGGATTATAAAACAAACCACCTACCGTTTCTTGTGGATATCCTACAAAAAGACACAATTTTGAATGGCGTTCCAATTTCTTAGGGTTCTGCACCAACACGTGTGCCAGACATCCTCAGATTCTGAAGTGATGTAAACTACCTTTACGTCCTCTCCAAAACTCATAAGGTATTTCTGAAACACTTTTAGAGGGAAAATTGTTCACAATGTACACCGCAATCTTTACTTCATATCCCCAAAACGAACTGGACAACTGAGCGTAGCTCATCATCGACCGAACCATATCTAATAGGGTTCTGTTTCTCCTTTCAGATACACCGTTCTGCTGAGGTGTACCAGGTGCAGAGAGTTGTGAGTGAATTCCATGTTCTATCATATAGTCCTAGAATTTCAGATCCATATACTCTCCACCTCGATCTGATCGAAGTGTCTTAATGGTTTTACCTAAGAGGTTCTCAACCTCAGTCTTATACTCTTTGAACTTTTCAAGAGCTTCAGACTTGTGATGTATTAGGTAACTGTAACCATACCTTGAATAATCATCAATAAAACTAATGAAATATTCATACCCTCCACATGCCTTGACATTCATTGGACCACAGAGATTCGAGTGCACGAGCTCTAAGGGTTCTTTGCCTTTAAGTCATTTTTCAGAAAAGGATCTTTTGGTCATTTTACCATCAAGACATGATTCACAAGGTAGTAAAGAGTTGTCTTCTAACTGATTTAGGAGTCCACTCTTAACCAATCTCCCAATCTTATTGAGATTTATGTGACCAAGACTTAAGTGCCAAAAATAGGTATTTTGAGAAACATGTTGCCTTTTATTTTGAGTTTCGGCTATTTTGAACATTTCAGTATTATAAACAGCTTTAACTTTGGTCGGTTTTAACTTGTATAAGTTGTTTTCTAAGTTTGTAGAACATATTGGAATACCTCTTTTACTAATGAACGCTTCATTAATATCAAAAGTAACTTTGTACATGTTCTAATAAACAGGAGATATATATTAAGTTCCTACTACAATTAGAAACATAAAGTACATTTTCTAACAAAACAAATCTATCTCTAAAACACAATTTCATGTCTCCTATTGCCTTGGTCGAGATGAGCACTCCTGATCCAACCTTGAGAGTAATCTCGCAATCTTGAAGTTGTCTCCAGGAACTAGTTTCCTGAAAATAAGAACAAACGTGATTAGTGGCCCCTGAATCCAGTATCCAGGTTAAGTTGTCACTTTCCACTAAACATGTTTCGATAACTAGTAAATCATATTTACCTCGTCTCTCTTTCTCAGCTTTCTTTTTAGCTAGGTATAGTAGACAATTTCTTTTCTAATGTCCATCTTGGTTGCAATGGAAACACTTTCCTTTTGCTGCAACTTGTACCTTTCCTTTGCCTTTTCTTTTAGCAGGAGCTTTTCCTTTCCCTTTTTCCTTTTTCTTCATCTGTGATTTTGAAGGGCCAGGTTTAGTTCCCGAGGATGATTCCCTAAGAAACTTTCTAGCAGTAGTAGCAAAATTTGCTTGTACCTTTATTCTTTAATAAAGAATGAAAAACTTGGAGCTCATCGAGTAGAGAAGTCAGAGAATATTCTATTTTATTCATCATCGCATTAGTTCTAAATTGTAGGAAACTCTTCGGAAGAGATTCCATGATGAATATGACTTGACTCTTCTCATTAATGAGAACACCATTTACTTCTGCTACATTCAAATGGACCATCATTTTCAAAACATGTTCTCTCACAGAGGATTCTTCTTTCATATGGTAGTTGTAAGCGTACTTTAAAGTATCGTGCATGAGAGATGAGAACGGTTGTCCAAACATCTCATGCAGCGAGTCCATGATTTCCCTAGCGGTAACCATGTTCTCATGCTTTTTGGACAGTATATCGGATATACCGGCCAATATGTATGCCCGAGCTTTCCCGTTTGCCTTGATCCATCCGTCGTAGGCTTCCCGAACATTTAGATTAGTCATTGAGCCGGGAACTGGAGGACAGTCCTCCATTAAAACAAACCAGAGATCTTCTATTACTAGTATCGTATTCATATTGGATTTCCATGTAGCATAATTATCACCGTTTACTTTATCGGAGGCTAACAGTTGGATAATTGCACTAGTTATTGCTGAAATAATAAACAGATTCTATTAGTGAATTGATTAACTCTTTTAAACCAATCAAGTTTTAGCAAATTTCTAATAATCTACCCATCATTATTAAATTTGCAACGATACTTTAGTGAGTCAGAACAACTGCTACTGAGGGGCAGTCAATTATTCCTTCACTAAATCAAACTATTTGATTAAATACTAATACAAGAATAAATCTTATTTCTATAGTATTTAATTATCGTTTATTTGGTCAAGAATTTACTAACACTTAGTAAATCTCGTAAGTGTAGACCTTCCATTTTCAGATTTAATAGATCGAAATCAAACATGCTTTCGAAGGAAAGACAAATGCTTGAAAACGGACCTAAGAAACCCTACCCATTCCTAGAGTCCACGGTGTTCTGAATCCCATGTTACAAACCCTCCGACTGGATAAGCGCTTATTATTATGCTAAGCAGGTACGACATAGGAATCTCACGTTGTGACCTAATGGAAGAGATTGTAGGACGTGTTGACGCACACCCTTCACCCACTTACTATGAACTACTTCCCCTATTCACCTTGTTATTGAATCATACATACACTTTCCGAATGGAGCAGTCACAGTTAAAGAGACACGAAGCCCTGCATGAATCTCAAGTTGTGAACTCTTAGGGACGTGAGAGCAAAAACGATATATCGTATATACCATTACTCTCCCATTGAAGTGTTCTATTATATTTGGGTATACTTTTACTCAGGTATATTTTGGCTAATAAAACATAACCTAAGTCTAGGTGAATAATCCGAGCATAACGTTTATATTGAATTTTTTAACCTACAATGTCTAAGTGATTAAACCGTTTTAACTCACCTTACACCGCTCTCGCATGCTCATAAAACCAGGTTAACTCAACTCAGACGCCAACTCGATGCCCAGGTAGGAGGTGTTCCGTAAACCGTCAACTTAAATACCACCAGCCTTAGACAGGATTTTGTTGAGTGAACTTTGTAAACACAATTTTTCCCAACAGTCTTTTCACATCAATCACTTCATACCTGGAAGAAATGACTAATATCTCTCAACTCCCAAGATAATCCAAAAATAGCCCACAAATCCTCTCCCAAGCATCAGAAATGACTAATTATCAAGCTACTCTATAGACACATTTTTCCAAATCTCTTCATCGACCATGAAAGATAAAGGAGTATGCAGCGAAAATTAATTGGATCAATTTTCACTCTAAGATGCTCAATTTTGAGGATAAAACATGCAACTAAAAGGGAAAAAACAAAGTTTCAATAACACTTACCCTTGTAGTTCAAAATTCTCCCTCAATTCTTGATGAAAATCCACACCACTTGTTTGTAGACTACCACAAGAGTTTTCTCTACTATTCTCTGGTCTTAGATGAATGGTGGAAAACAAATTTTTGGTGAATTTGAGAAGGAATGAAGTTTTGGAAGAAGATGAGCTATGAATGTAATTTTGCAAATTAACCATTAATTTTTACAAAATTAATCATCCTTATTTATTAAGGATCAACATGCTATCTAATTGCACCACAAATTGACAACACAAACTCTCAATTTGTTGGCTAATTGTGAAGATAACAACTAAGCTACTTGTTTAGTTAGTGGGAAAATCCAAACTTTCAAAAATCAATTTTAAATCCAATTTTAAATGATTTTCCAAAATTGAATTTAAAATCAATTTTTAATTTTAATTTTAATTTCAAAATTTAATTTAAAATTTATTAATTAAATAAAAAATAATTTAATATTTAATTAATTAAATATAATATTATTTCAATATTAAATAATAAAATATTATTATTTTTCCCACTTATCCCGATTTTTCTAAAAAATCGATATAAATCCATATTTATATAATTAATATTTAAATCATATTTAAATATTATAATTAACTCTATTTGTCCATTTAATTCGTAATTAAACATTGATATATCGTATATATCTGACTTTCATTCCTTAAGCTAAGATTAAACGGTTCAGACTTACTCACCCTATCTAAGGTTTTTGTCCGTTTATGAGCTAGTAGAGGGACCTAATGGACCTACAGATCATGAGCTCAACGATCCGAGATTAACCGGCCAAACTCTTTAACCTAGTTAACCAACATTCGTTAACTAACGAGACACTCCATTAAAGCCTGTAGTTGCACTATCCTCACTGTAGATATTTTCTGTCCACTTGATATAACCATAATTAGTAACTCGATCCTTCACAGGTTGTCAGTAATCACAACTAGGTCAAAATTACCGTTTTACCCCTGTGAGTACATCTTGTTCTTTAAGTCCCACTGATCCTCTAATGAACAATTGGTTTGTGATCCTATCACTAAATCGAGTCCCTCTCGAGCCAATGAGAGGATGGGGGCCCCTTGTCAAGACCTGGAATCAGTACTTAAAAGAACAACCTATCTACTAACCCTAAGTCGGGTAGGAGTGAATTCCTTCTCGCAAGAATATGTCCCCAGCTATCTACTCGGTGTTACCCTTGAAATGGGAGGCTTATTGAGTCGGCGCACCCGAGCCACTCTCACCCATGCAGATCTAAGAATAGTCCCAAATAAACGAAAGTTCATAGTTAGCTCAGGATTAAAATCGAGTTACCTAGGTCATCTAGTTGAAATGTTAGTATTTAACAGTAAACGACGTTATAAAGTAATAGTGACTATTTCGTGGTTCGGTCTTATGCAAACTCATTGCATAGAATGCCCCCATTCACATGTCTCCACATGAATGATTTAGGATCACATCATTTGTATCAAATACAAAGTCTACATTGCTAGGTGGTTTGCGCGAATGAAAAGATTGGGAAGGAGGTGTGTAACTTTATTAGGCTAAGATAACTTAAGCTTTTTTTTTTTTAACTCATATAAACATATATACATATCCACTCTTAAACTAAATTTGACTTTAACCTAATCAAAGTCAAAGTTTCTTCTCTCCTTCTTGAATTCAAATCTTTCCATAATTTTCTCAAACAAAATCAAACAAACCAATTATCTTCTCCAAATTAATTAAATCGTGGCTCTAAACTCTATAATTAAAGAGAAATTAAGTCCTAAAATTTAGGATAATTTTTTTAAATGACAAAATTGCTGGAAATGTTTTCAAATATAGCAAAATGTCACTGTCTATCATTGATAAACAATGATAGATAGTAATTGATAACTTGTAGAAATACAAGTTATTCTATTCTTTTCTTTAAACAATTAGAGAAATTCACAAGGAAATGACAGAAATATGATATAAATCTTAGCAAATAAGCATACTTTGCGATTAGGTGTTTACAAATGCTATAAAACTAGAAATCACGAAAATATATCTGTTTCAACGCAGGAATGAAAAGAAAAAGTACAAAAGCTGAAGAACTGTTGAAGTCATGATCGCATAATCATGAAGAAGGCGACCAACATGTTACAAAACAAGCCATGCGATGAACGCAAAAAGGTCTGACACTTGCAAGCGGCAAATGTCAAATCTGCAGAACAAGTTGGTGGCTGATTAGACTGATTTATGGCAGAGCCAATGAACTTGTGACAATGCAAGCGGCGCAGCAGGGCATGGAATTTAATGCAATATGCCTCAAAAAATCATTAGATAGAAGTCATCTTTGACGCCTATAAATAGTCACCTCAAAAACTAAAAAAGTGGTTAGTTGAATCGAGAGATCAGCTTCCCCAAGAGAGTGAAGAGCATCACCATTGTCAATCTTCAAGCTTTTCTCTGCAGAATTTTGAATACAAAATCCAGAATTCTTCTTAAAAAAGCAAGAGTCATCTTCCACCTTGAAGTATTATCATCAAGTAGTCAACTACTAAGCCAGCGAGATCAAGAGATTGACTCAACGGCCCGTCATTTTTATTCTAGTTCTTTTTCTTACTTGTATTTGTATTCTGAATTGATTTTGAGAGATTTCTAATTCTAGTATTAATACAAGCCCATATTTTTCATCCATCTACTTACTTGTTTGCATATTATTCTTTTTGACATGTTTGGAAGATTTATTTAAAGATTGAATCTATGCATATTTAGCGGCTTTACTGTTTAATGCATCATTAATCCTTGCTTTAAACTATTGCGAGATACGTTTAAACCTGAGTTCTTGCCTGAGAGGGTGAAGAAAGTGTAAAAAGCATTAAGTAGTGAGAAGTAGCATCTTAGAGATAAGGTGATACATTTAAAGAGTCAGTCATCACATGTACCTTAGAGATAAGGAAAAGTGTGGTTAAGGGCCGAGAGGTCACTAAATAATTATATGATTGATACCGCGAATCTTGCGTAGACGCATTCTGTAGAAATTCTTGACACTGTTATTGAGATTATTTCAAACGTCATCGCATGCTACTTGATTGGAAAACTACTTCATTGACAGTTACCATATGCCCCTTTGCTCATCGCATAACTCTCTTGTATTGTAATTACATTTTAGGATAGTTATCACATCTTTCACCTTTGTATAAATATTCATCGTATAGTTATCACCGCAAGATTAAAATCACAAAAGCATAAAAGTCCCTATGTTCGACCCTGGACTCACCAGGTTCCTAATTTGAATTTATACTTGGATTCAACTTAGGTAAAGCTTGTGTTCATCGCATGACATCATAAATATTAGTCAATTGGTAGAAACAACACACATTGTATATCATACTTATACTTTGCACTTTATGAACGCAATAGTAATCAATGTCTATCAGTGATAGATAGTGACATTTTGCTATATTTGTAAATAAGTTGGCTCATTTTGTTATATTTGAAGACAACTCTAAAATTTAAGATAATTAATTTTTTCTCAACAATTACATGTAACCCAACTTATTTCAAAATACTTTTCCAAGTTAAAATCTCAAAATTTAAACTTGGAAATTAATCATATTTGAAAATGTGGGGCATTCTATTGGAAAGAGACAATGCATTCACACCGAAAATTCAAATGAAAATAGGAAATCCGAATTGTGAACCCAAAAAATTAATTACAGTGAATTTAAAGACGCTGAGGGATATGTATATAAATAAAGAAGATAAATATAAAAAGTCACATATAGAAAAAGTAATATAATATGAAATTTGAAAATTCAAATCAATATTTGAAGATTGAAGATTTTTTAAATACAAATTTGGAGAAGTTTCAAATTAGGAGCTGAGATTTATGCCAACATATTCGCATGGAAATAGGAAGTTAATTCACATTGAATATCTTAATTAATAGAAATCGATAGATATTCAATGTCACGTGGCAATTTATTTTTAAAAAATTATTTTATATTTTATTTTATTTATTATTATTTTTGTATAGAGAAAGGGGAGCATAGGTAAGTATGGTAATCTTAAATATGCAAAATGATAACTTTTATTTCCGATTCACAACTTTTTCCTTTTTTTTTTCCTATTTCTATAAAAAAAAAAGGAACTTTTTCCAATTTCTCAATAAATAATATTAAAAAATTATATGTTTTCTTATTTTATATTGCATTATAATTTATGGGAAGACTTCTAGTACTTTACATGACAATAATAAAATTAATAAAATTTATAATACGATCATTTAGAGGTGACACCGATGAATAAATTACTTTTAAAAAAAGACAATTTAGTAACATGAATATAAAAAAGAAATTTAATAAAACTAAAGATTGAAATGCACTATATGTTTAATCAAGATTACAAATCAAAACACAAAAAATCTACGATCATTTATCATCCACCTATTGAAGAAGCATGTAATTCTCAACCCACGTCAATTTAGTTAAGATGTTTTCTTAGAGCATATAATCATTTTAGATAATGGAGATTGTTATGGCAATAAGATGCAAGTAATACACAATAAGATGCAAGTAATACACTACAATTTGTTAAAATTTTGTAACAATATTTTTCTAGCTTTATAAGCTATTGCTATAGCATTGTGACATGTATTCTTTATTGAATAAATCCGATGTCTCTTTACAATGCATAATACAAACATAAATACAAAAACCATAGAAACATACAAGTTTAGATACGAAAATTCTAAAATAAATTATAGTTCTATATACATGGAAATCATATATATGTATGGTAATAGTTGACATTGAACGAAGAACATAGACAATCAAATTAGAAAAGAGATCATGAGACTCAGGTCAAAACCACATTTTAGTGTAGGATCGATATGACAATTCTAAAGAGGTGAATAGAGTTTCTTAAAACTAATTAAAACTTTTTACTAATGTGCCCTCAATAAGCAAATTAATATACCTTTTTCTAACAAACAATTTAAAGAATAATTTCATGCAAATAAATTCACCTTGAATTAGACAATAAATTAACATAAATATTTTATAGCACCCTATTTAATTCTAACAATAAGATTGGTAAAAAATATGTAAAAATCAAATCAATCAATCTAAATAAACTAATATAAACAATTAATTTAAGGAATACATATTGCAATTAATTTCATGCATAAAATATAGGAAAATGATTATAAACAGAAAAAATATCAAACTAATACAAATATAGAAAAACTCCACTGTGTATCGCTCAAGCGATAGAATTCTATTGCGGTCTATCGCTGATAGACAGTAAAATTTTTCGATATTTGTAAATAGTTTTGCTCATTTTTCTATATTTGAAAACAACCCTAAAATATAATACCAAATTAATTGCAAAAATAAATTAGGAGAGAGATAGAGAAATTGACGCCGTGACTTTATAGTGGTTCGACACAACTCGGCCTACATCCACTTTCCAAGTTTCTCTTGGGTACTTCACTAGAAGTCTTTGACTCTTTCGACGGCTTAGAGTCGAACTGCTACAAGTTTTTTCGAGAGTAAAAACAAACCCGATCCTTTCTGCGATTGAAGATCAAATTATTACAACAACTCTTTTTCCGGGATCAAGAGCAATCCTTACAAAAGTTTGGAAAAATTAAAGAGCACACTTACAACTCTCTTGATAGAGTAAATTTACAAGTGGTAGCACTCAACAAATCAATCCTTACAACATAAAATATCTCTCTGAAGAAGATGATGAAAAGAAGGAAAAAAAAATGAAGCTTGGAGAGAGCAACAACGAAAGCTTTGTGTTTTATGAAGGATTGAAAATAATAAAAATGGTTGTTGAAATTTTGGAGAAGATGAAGAGTTTAAAAAGAGAGGGAAGTAGATGAAAACCAAATTTAATTTGGGCCATTGGATGTTGATATAAGAAAATTAAATAGTGGAGATTTAAAAGTAGCATGTGCTGAATTTTTATTATTATTATTTTTTAATTTTTAAACTCAATTAGTGGTAGACACAAACATAATATAATATAATAATATATTTTTTTTAAATAATCTTTTTTAAAACCCAACAAAAATTAAAAGTCCACCATGTGTCTCTACTCCATTGCTCCAGGTGTCTCTCCTCCATTGTTTTACATGTCATCTTCTAATTGAGTGCATTTTGATGATTTGGCCGCCAAATCATCACCTCGGGTATTTTCTGTTAAGCTAATTGTTTCGGCTATATCTTCTTCGTGTGAGCTTCGATTATATTTAAGTGATTTAAAATGTGTTGGACTCATTATTTCGAGCTCTATGCAATGGGCATTTTAAAATACTCAAATTATTAGTAAATTAATTCAGATTTGTTATTATCAAAACATTAATTAGTTAATTAATGGGCCACAAGGCCAACATCTAGGACCCAAATGGGCTTGGAAGGGGAGGGAGGCACAAACCCCATGTTCGACCTTATTCCATAAAAGGTGGATGCTCTAATTCAACGGTACGAGCCAAGGGCACAAAATCCCATGCTTGGCCTCGACCAGGCTGAGGCTAGCCTCACAAAGCATGGTCCATACCCAACACTTGCCTCAACCCCATTGATCCATAGGTTAGCCCGGGTTGACCCAGAAACTCCAGTTCAAATGTCGAGGTCAAACAATCTCTATAAATACATCATTAAAGGGAACATAAGTCAATTCTCACTCTCAAATCCTAAAACTTTCACACTCTTTCATTAAGTTTCATTTTCTTTTCTTTTGCCGGTCATTATGTTCTTCTTCCTTTAAAACAAATGTACCATTATTGTCATGTGAATGTCAAACTTTTTGTTCTCGTCCAAATTTTGACCTACCGGCTTTGACATCAACACAAATTATGTGTTAAACTTAAATTTAAAAGTGATAAAATGAAATAATCACATTATAATATTTTAATAACTCAAGAATTGAAAATAAACGTTACAATAGAAAAATGGATATGCAGGAACATTGTGGCAAACGTATTTTTCCAATATAGACCAAGAAAGTGAGTAGTATGAATTTGGCTGCATTTGCCTCTTCAAGATGGCCAAGAGCCAAAAACCAACTAAACCTTTGCTTTATCGTACGGACGATGGAGTACTTGACAGTTTGACCCATAACCATTATTTATTTTGAAGATGGATTAGATCATTGGTAAATCCTATGAAAGATTAGTGTGTGCTAAGCATAGATCATATACACCATTTTTTATTATATTATATTGATGTTTAATTAATAAGTTTAATCACCAACCTGATTGAAAGTTTAACTAAATTACTCAAATAATTACTTTCATTGAGTTCATATAATATTTCAATCTAAGTCTAGTTCAATACGTTTGTAGATATATGCCTTCGATCAAGAGATTAGAAATTCGAAACTCTCAATTCTATATGTGATTGAAACTTTACAGAACTGAATTGAAACCAAACAAAAAAACTAAAAGTGTAACATGTTGAAACTCGAGGACCAAATAAAAATTAGACTTAAACTTTAGGAACCAAAATAATACTTTCTTCCTATATTCTTTGAGTTTGGACTGTCTTAATTCTTAGTTAAGTAAAAAAAAAAAAAAATTAAACTACGAGGTTATTTGGTAATAAATTTATTTCTTTGTTTTATTGTTCTATTGTGAGTATATTTGTCTTTTCGTTTTCAATGAATCAACAAAATATGAATCAATACATTATCCGATTATTTTTACTTTAGTAATAATAAATAAATATATTCAAAGTGAAATGACCCAATAAGTTTGAACATCTTAATGGTTTTTCTTTAAGTAAAACATCCCATTAATAACTTTAAATTTTAGAAAACAAAAACACCAAAAACATTTCCTAATTCATTTCTAGTTCATTTTTAATTAATTTATTTCAGAACCTATTAAAAATATATAATATAACAACGACAAAATATTTTCAAATATGTTGTGTTGTGGGTGAATTTAGACCTGACAAAATAAGCCAAAGATCAGGAAAAGAATAAGATAAGATACGATTTGATCCTAGTTTATATGAGATTAGAAAAAACCCATATCCTGATTCTTGTTAGGTTTAGTAAAACCCTATATCAAATTTCCTATAAATATATCATTATAGCTCCACATGAGATAACTAAAACATTTATTTCTTTTATATTCTACAATTCTCCATCTATGACTTTGGCATTATAGTCTTTTTTGTTGTTGTGCAAGTCCCTCTCTTCCCCAAATTACAAATTTACCATTGTTGCCATGTGAAGGTCAGTGTGTTTTCCCTTGTCCAAAATTTGGCATCAACCGTTGGCATTGTCTATAGGGACGAGAGTGGTCTACCTATGCAAAATTGAGATCTTTGCAAATAATTAAGAAAATTAAAGCTATAATGACTTAGTTCCCATGATCCTATTAAAGAATAAATTCTTATGGTGGAAGTCATGGGCGAATCATATCTTCATGACCAAAATCAAAGGAAACTATGAACGAATTAGATCCCCATATTCCAAAATCCAAAAGAAGTTGATCATTGATACATACATGTGCTACAATAAACGAAAAGGAAATGGACAAAGAGATGAATCTACATGATCGAAACAAGAAGAACAAATATTTAAGATATGGGGGCTTAGTTTAGAAAAAGAAGAAGAAAAAAGGAAGTTGGTTTTGCATCCAGAACGCTTCATCCTCTTCCATAAAAATTCTCCCACAGGTCTTCATTCTCTCCTTCTCACACATGCTCAGCCCTCATCCTCGTTGTAGTTAGGTGTCACTCGACCATGATAGATATATAGCATGCAACAGAAGCAAATTAGAACGAATTACACTCTAACATGCTCAATCTCTAAGATAAACATGCATGCAAAAAGGGAAAAAAACCGAGAATTCGAAATACAACCTTTGAAGTTCAAATTCTCCTTGATTCTTCCACGAAATTGATCACCAACAACTTGTAGACTACCACAAGAGTCTTCTCTATTGTTCTTTGACCTTAGATTGGATGGTGGGATCCAATTTTGTGGTAAATTTGTGAGGGAATTGGAGAAAGATTCAATTATTGTGTTCTTTGGAGTTCTTGAGAAATTATCAAAGAATTAACCATTAATTCCTTCAATTGTCGGCCCAAAACTCAGCCAAGCACTCCTTAATATATAGAAGAATCACATGCAATGAGAATTAACACCAAATTGACAACAAAATTATAA
The DNA here is from genome assembly GCA_002890555.2 of Lagenaria siceraria. NCBI lineage: Eukaryota > Viridiplantae > Streptophyta > Magnoliopsida > Cucurbitales > Cucurbitaceae > Lagenaria > Lagenaria siceraria. The sequence continues at coordinate 16,127,739 of CM016487.1, forward strand.
AAATGGGGGTGGGATTAGTGGCAAACTTTGGAGTGAACATCAAGGTAAGCTTGGTTAGTGAGAAAATCCAAGAATCCATTTTCCTAAATTGAAAATCTAATTTTTAATTTTCTTTGATTTTTAATTAATAAAATTAATTTTAAATTAAATTAAATAAATAATTTTATAAAACCAATTTTAAAGAAGTAAAATAATATTAATTTAATATCAAATATTAAAATAATATTATTTTCACACCAACCCTGATTTTTTCGAAAAATCGATTTTTGAATATGAATCCCTATTCATATTTTTTAATATTTAAATTATATTTAAATATTATTCTCAACTCTCTTTGTTCATTTACCTCATAATCAAACGTCAGTACATTTAGATATATCGCATATATCCAACGTTTATTCCCTAATCTGAATTTGAATGTTTAAAATTCATTCACCACACTATCTAAGATTTTATCCGTTTGTGAGCTAGTAGAGGGACCTAATGGACCTATAGATCATGAGCTCCAACGATCCGAGAATAACCGGTCAAATTCTTTAACCTAGTTAACCAACATACATTAACTAACGGGACACTCCACTAAAGCCCATAGCTGCACTCTCCTCACTATAGATATATTTCTATTCCTTGATATAACCATAATTAATAAGTCGATCCTTCACAAGTTGTTCAAAATTACAACTAGGTTGAAATTACCGTTTTACCCATGTGAATACATCTTGTTCCTTAAGTCCCACTGATCCTTTAATGAACAATTAGTTTGTGATCCTATCACTAAACCGAATCCCTCTCGGGCCAATGAGAGGGTGAGGCCCCTTGTTCAAGACTTGGAGTCAATACTTAAGGAAACAACCTATGTACTAACCCTAAGTCGGGTAGGAGTAAATTCTGTCTTGCAGGACTATGTCCCCAGCTCTCTATTAGGTCTTACCCCTGAAATGGGAGGCATATTGAGTTGGCGAACTCAGGTCACTTTCACCCATGCAGATCTAAGGATAATCCCGAAAAAACAAGAGTTTATAGTTAGCTCAAGATTGAGATCGAGTTACCTAGGTCATCTAGTTGAAATAGTTAGTGTTAACAGTAAACGACGCTATAAAGTAATACTGACTATTTCGTGGTCCGGTCTTATACAAACTCATTGCATAGAACGCCCCCACTCATATGTCTCCACATGAACAATTCAGGATCACATCATTTGTATCAAATACAAAATGTGTCGCATTCAATAGTGTCCCTTAGGTTAAGGTACCCAGCCTAAACCTTATACTATCTACTGTTTTGGTTATTTACCCGAACTTGATCCACTTTTATGTCTCCACATATAGAGTATTCATACTATAGCCATGAGTTCTTTAGCTTATTGGATTTAGGATTATATTAACAACAATTCACATATTCAATAGCAAATTTACTGAATAACCTCGATAACAACTTTATTGATAATAGAATGCACGTTAGTGTTTACAAACTACGAGTTTTAGGACATAAAATCCAATAGACCATTGTCGGCCACCATCAACTTTGCTGCTCGAGTCTCCAGCCTGGAGATTGCATCACTCGCCCGTTCAGACCTACGTCAACAGTAATGGCAAAGTTTCCACTTTCCAGTATTTATACTGTCACAAAAAAAATGTACGACATAAATTATGCATGCTCGAAACTTGGTTGAACCCCCAAAAGGGTTTGGTTAGACACTCCCGACACGACCCATGATTTGAAGTCCACCTCAAACTATACAGGGCCAAGTTCAATATGCATATATATAATCGTAGCAAAGTGTGAGTACCACATGAACTCAACACGTACAAAAGTACAACAGAAGCTGCAACACGAAGATAGTACTCTCAAATTGGGCTCCAAGTGTCTAATTTAATAACGAACCAAGAGCTTAACCATGAATCCAACTTAGGAGTGAGGGTTGATGTTGTGGGCGCAATTGGACTTGAGGAAGTAATAAAAAAACCAGAAAAAAGATAAGATAAGATAAGATAAGATTTGATACTATCTTATTTGGGATTAGAAAAAACTCATATCCCAATTCTAGTATGGTTTAGTTGAACCTTAGATCAAATCTCCTATAAAATACATAATTATAGCTTCATATGAGATAACTTAAACTTCTGACTTTTTCTATTATTCTACAGTTCTTCATATCTGACTTTAGCATCGAAGTCATTTTTCTTTATTTGGCAAATCTTCTCTTCCCTAAATTACAAATTTTCCATTGTTGTCATGTGAACATCATATGCATTTTCCCCGGTAAAAAATTTGGCATCAACATGTTGTATTAGTTAGTTATTTTTTTTTTATTATTTTTTAAAATATCATATTACAAATGTAGAAGGTGAATTCAATCGTTTAATGCAAGTCTATTGAGAAAGTTCGTCTTAAAGTAGATAAAGCTTAAGTACGATAAGTTAGTAAATTTGTTTAGAAAGAAGAAAACCAATAATACAGTGGTTCCATCGAATCATAATAAAAGTAAATGTCATACTTGACAAAATGAGCATAACTCAATTGACATAATGTTTGTATTGTAATTCCGAAATAAAAAATTTGATTCTCCCTATTGTAAAAAAAAAAAAAATGCAAATAGTCATGCTTGGCTTTGTTGATATTGATAACGAGGGAGAGGCACTTGGAAGATCACGCGTATAATATATAAACCGAAAGGCAGGCAAAAACAGTGCCATGTAGAGTGAATTCAAATAAAACATGACAAAAGAAAGTGTCTTAAAAAAATGTATTATTGCAAAAGTTGCCACGTATAATATTAATACATAATAATTACATGCTGCCAAAAATTTAAAATTTACTACGCCACCAAACCACACTAAACCAAATTAAAAAATGAATGATAAGTTTCTTTGCTTAAAACTTTTTAGTACGCATTGGGAATTTAAACTACAAATTTTCTTTTGTCGCTAATATATGGTTAGTATACACAAATTCTTACCCAAATTAAGCACTTCATTCTTACCCAAATTCTAAAATCAAAAATAAATTTTTAGCTTGATTTTAAAAACAATTCTAAAGATATGTATATTTTTAAAAGGAAAAAAAAAATATTTTGATAAAAAATTGGAGTGTTTGATGGCCACTCAAAATATATATATATATATTTTTTAAAAGATGAGTTTATGAAATAAATTAGTTTGAGGGAGACATTTGAAATCAACTTCTAGAAAAAGAATTTTTAAGTGTTTAATGGTTAATCTCTCCCTAATTCGTATAATATATAAAATTACCAAATTGCCCTCATTAATTCTCTACTTTACTTCCACCACACCTACTACTGCCGGCCACCTTCAACGACCAACTCTAGTGACAACCACTGTTGGTGATCAACTCCAACAATTGACTTAGGCAGCCAACTCTCACGACCAACTTTGGTAACCAACTCCAATGACCAGGTCTGGTAACCACTTTTGCGTGATGACCAACACCCCCAACAGCCAACTTTGATGACCATATTCGACAACGACCACCTCTAGTAGCCAACTCTACTAATCAACTCCAACGATCATCTGCAGAGAGCAACTCCAACGACCACCTTCGGTAGGCAACTCTAACAATTATCGAACTGCATTGATCATCTCCAAAGAACAACTTTAATGACCAACTAGATTGATCATATGCTAAAAAACAAAAACAAAAAAACTCAGACGGTGAAAGTATTTCATAAATATAATTTTGAGATTATTAATTCATAGTATTTAATAGTCATCATAGTGATTTTACATTAATATAAATACTTTGAACATATAGCAAACCAACCTAACTTATATAGAAAGACACGTTGGAGAAAAGGTAACTAACCCATGAGTATATAGTCATCATTTTTGGTCGATAATTTTTACAAATAATTAGATAACAATACAAATATTAAATTATTTTAAGAACATTTCTTTAAAATAATTTTAAGAACAATGCATGGGTGACATTTTACCAAAAAAAAGAATTAGGCCAAAATGAGTATAGTATTAGTAAAGAGATCCGGCCCCCTAATTAACCGTCCATTAATCTCTTTCAAAGGGCAGTTGACATCAATTGGTCGAAGATTTTTTTTTTCAAAGTTAGGTATTAGATTAAATGCGTAAGTAGGGAAATTGAACCTCAAATCTTGAGATTGATAGTACAAGTACTATGCCAGTTGAGTTATGCTCATTTTGACGTCGACCATTAACTTCTTCCATCACCAATTATTAAATGAAAAGATATTAATACAATGTTTCATCATAATTTTTCAGATAGGAAATTCTATTTATTCATTTTTTGAAATATTTTAATTCATTACTTTTATGTTTGATACGAGTGAGATACATAAAAAAAAAGTGCATCTCCTTCAAAATATTGCCCTTATTAAACTCAAAGTTATGAATTTATTGTGGTAAAAAGGTTCAAAATTTAATAATATTTTATAGGACAAATATCAATTTATACCCTTGAATCTTGGGGTTGTATCAATTTAAATCCTAAACTAATAATTGTATCAATTTAAACCCTGAACTTTGGAGTTATATCAATACAAACTGGACTAATAATTGTATCAATTTATACCATGAACTTTCATAAGTGTAGCAGTTTAAATTCTAAACTTTTATGAGTGTATCCAAATAAAACATAATGAAGGGTTTAAATTGATACAATTATGAAAATTAAGGGTTCAAATTGATATACTTATAAAAGTTCATAGTTTAAAATTGATACAATATTATTAGTTTGTGGTTTAAATTGATACAACCTCTAAAGTTCATGGGTATAAATTATTATTTACCATATTTTATATTTTAAAAATATATTACATTTACACCATTAATTTTCAACTTAAATAAATAAAATTAGCTATAATTAATAATTTTTGTAACCTTTTTAATATAAATCTACATTTTGAAATTTATAAAGCATAAGAATGTTACTTTTAGAATTGGTAATATTTCGATGACATAATTTTTATTAATTTTTATTTTTGTTAGAGTGAGCTAAGCTCAATGATAATTGACATGACATTTTTTCATAAAAGTCAAAGGTTCAATCACCGCCTCGTAGTTATTGTAGTACTAAAAAAATCTATTTTTTTAAGAGCAATTCTTGGGTTTATCTCAAGATCCACATATCTCTATGTATCTCACTTTCATCACTCACACAAAAAAGGAAGAGCAATGGTTAGATGCAGCATACTGCACCTAATCCTGTACTATTCATTTTTATACACACAAAAGAAAAATTTAAAAATCATTATTTTGAAAAAATACAAAACTGTTGCGTGACAGTTTCTTATTGGGCAACTATCTGAAATGCATAGAGATAAGTGCAGCCGAAGGAGCACCCAAGTATTTTCTAAAAAAGAATTAAAATACCTTTTAAAAAAATAAGAAAATTATGGCATATGACAAATTTTGATGGGATAATTTAGTGGAATGCCGGTGATGTCAAAGATGCAACTATACTCTTAAACTTTGAATTTTAAAAATTGAGCTCTCAAAATTATATAAATGGTCAAATTAAACCTTCAAACTTATATAAGTATAAATTGTGACATTTGTATAAATTTGAGGATTCAATTGTTATAATTTATAGGTCCAATTTCTATAATTATTATAAATTTGGGAGTCTAAATTTAATACTCGTAGAAATTTAGGGTCTAATTTTTAGGGTAGAAAGCTTGAGAGTTTAATTATTTATTTTTTTTTTTAAAACGTGGCTTAAAAGTTATTTAGTATTTACAAATATCCGAAATTCTTGGCTACAAATTAGATATGCAGTCCTTGTCCTTCCTACAGACTGTATATAAAGGATCACCCATAGGCCTACAAAACCTCAACATTCTTAACTCCATCATTATTTCCCAGGGAAAATTATTTAACTAACCGCCCCTCCGGCAGCCTGTGATCGGAATTACGAAACTGGCAAACTCAGAGTGGTCGTCGGAGCAGAGGGAGAGCGTTCGGAGAGTGAGGGCCCTTTACAAGGCGTTGGGTTCCAAAGACGTGGAGACGGTGCACCGCCTTCTGGCGCCGGACCTGGAGTGGTGGTTCCATGGTCCACCGTCGCACCAATACTTGATGCGCCTCCTCACCGGCGCCTCCTCCTCCTTCGTCTTCGCCCCAATCTCCGTCGTCCCATTTGGGCCCACTGTCGTGCTGGCGGAAGGCTACGACACAAAACGCGCCGTTTCGTGGGTCCACGCCTGGACCATTACTGATGGGATAATCACTCACGTGAAGGAATATCTCAACACCTCTGTTACCGTCAAGCGCTTCGCCTCCGCCGCGGACGGGGATTCGCCGTCCGCATCGCTGCCGCCTAACTGCCAGAGTGTGTGGCAGAGCAAGGTGTGGGGAGAATCGGTGGTGCCTGCTCTTGTTTTGGCTCTTTAGAACTTTTATATAATATAGATATGTGCTGTGCGTTTTTTTTTTGAACAATTACTTCTTTCTGCTTCTGTATTACCCACCTCTGGTTTGTCAAAAAAAAAAAAAAAAATCCTCTCTGTTTTTCTCTGAAAAAAATATATATGTCTATTAAAAGATATTTGAATATCTTTGTTGTATTCAATTTTTTTTTTCACAATTTACCATAGTATTAAATTTTCATTGATATATCATATTTACATCGATATTTTCATGAGGGGTGAACCGATATTTCCATTATATCGTAGAAAAATCTACTAAACACAAAAAAACAAGCATCAAAATGTCACTAATATAAATATACTATAAATAATAGACATATTTACTTATTTAAAATAATAAAATGTTTATTTACTAATTTAAATTTATTTTTATAATTTTTCCAGAAATATCCATCGAAATCGATATTTTCATCGATATTTATGTCAAATTAGGACCTCGATATTTCCATCAACATCGATATTTTAAACCTTGCAATTTACTGACTTCATACGCTTAAAATTGAAATGACATCGACTTATAAGACATATGAATTGAATTTTGTATTTAATAGGTTAAAAGAACTTAGGTGAAGTCGGATTGTATTCATATGATCTTGTGCAGTCCGACCAGCACTCATTGAAATTATATCACGTCATGTGGTACATTTTTTTAATTAAAAAGAAAAGAGGAAGTATGAAGATAAGTGCAGTATGCACATAATATTAATCATTCTCTGTCAATTAGTTTTAAAAATTGTAAATGATTACAATGACTCATTCATACCAAATTAAAAGTTTCACTTTTTCAAAACCTATTATACAAAAATAATAATAATAATAAGTTTAAGAATTTATTATATATGTACAATCTTAAAATTTGAGGAAATAACCTAATACTGTACTATCTATCACATATGAAATTGCAGAATTTATTTTGCTATTGAAATTCACTCATTAAAACCTAATGACACTCTTTTATATATATATATATATATATATATATATATGAGAACTTTTAAAAATAAAAAAAATAAGAGAAAGTATTTACACAAAATAACAAAATTTTTAGATAACTGTGATAGATGTTAATAGAAGTCTATTAGGATCTATCAGTGATAGAAATAATAGAATTCTATCACTAATAGATGATGATAGAATTCTAGTGATAGAATTCTATCAATATTTATCCGCATTTTTTTGCTATTTTATGTAAATAGTTTGACATTTTTTTTATATGTAAAAATTTTCTATATATACATATTTATTTATGATTATTAATAAATGAGTTAAATTTTTTTTTTTTTTTTATAATAAATCCCTTGGTGGTTATAGGATATTGAGATTTTATTCACATTCGGGCATTCAAGTATTATAAGATAATGTTATTTAGTTAGAGATGTACATAAATATATAAGCTGACTGAGATATTAAAAAAAATGACTCCTATAATTCAACAAAACTTAGAATGCTTAATAGAGAGGAACTAGTTTATCTCTACTTACTAGGGAGCTCCTCAGCTCCTTTATTACTTATTTTATTTAATTTAGTGTGGTTTATGTGGTAAAATTGAGGAGCAAAATGGGCACCACGAAAATACAAATATTGGAAAAATATAATATAATAATAAAATATATATAAAATAATAAAATAACCAAAAATGAAAATTTCTCAAATTTTCCCACTATCTCCAATCTTTTTGGATTTTCACCAATATGAGTGTGTGTCTTAAAACCCACCAAATGCCACTATTTATAGACAATTTGTCAAGTAGGAGGTGGACTACATGGACACTAATGGTGTGTTATCTTGAGACACATAGATAATACATGGGTAAATATATGGATGACACATGACAATGGATACTAAGCATGGTGTCACGTGGTTATCTTTTTCGAACAACCGACGTGCGGCACTTGGTCCTCTTGATGTGGAGAATTAACCAAGTAAGCCTATAAGATAAGCTTTTCTTATATAGGACACGTTAGGAGGTTAGGAAATGGGAGGCGAGAGAGTGTTTGAGAGAATGCAAGAGTGTTATTAGTTAAGTCTTGCTCGAATGATTACAAATGAGTCCCCTTTTGGGTATTTATAACTTTACATAACCGACTTATCATGACCGACTTAACATGACCGACTTTAGATGTCGGTCAGAGAAGATTCTTGGATATGCCTCCTTTAGCCTACCGTCTTTAGAAGATTCCAGATAGATCTCAAGCTGGCCTCTCGAGTCTTTCAGATCGTCCTAGCCCAGCCTTGAGGGTTCTGGCATTCGCTCTGACCGTCATCGTAGCTCCCCGCGCTGTCCAAACATGTTCCAACGTGTTCTAGAGTCTTCCAGTCGGGTGCGGAGCTTCCCTGATTGTTTAGGGGCTGTCTTCTAGTATCTAGAAGGTTTTGGAAGTTCCTAGGACACGGGCGTGGGCACTGGCGTCGCCCAGCCCAGCGCAGATCTTTCTAGACCAGCCTGTAGCGCTAGTCTCTCGAAGCTTCTCGGCGCGCGCGCGCGCCAGGCATTCGGCATCAGCTATTCGGTTTGGCGCGCACGCATGTTGCCATGCGCGCTTGTCTCGTTTGGACTGCTACCATCGTCTTACCCCTTCCTTGGCTGTGCTAAGGGGGTTTTTGGCCAGAATTCCTGCGATTTTGAAGGCCATTTCCTTGGGTCGTGACGCCCTCCCCCACTTAAGCTCGCGACGGCCTCGTCGTGTCGCTGACCCCAATACTCTTTGATTATGTCTGAGAATTGCCAAAGTAAGTCCTCTCGTTTCCAACTTACCTCGGTCTCGGGTAAGTCTTTCCATTTTACTAGGTACTCTGTGTGGCTTGGTACTCCCCTCCGACTAACTTTTCGATCAGCCAGGATGTCCTCTACCTTTTTGTCGTATTCTGTGATTACCCCGGTTGAGGCCCTTGTGGATTTGCTTCGTTCGGGATCGTCTCCATCCTCATAGAAGGCTTTCAGCATGCTTACATGAAAAACATTATGAATTTTAAGTCTTGGGGGTAGTTGTACCTTGTAAGCAGCTTTCCCGACGCGCTTCGTGATGGGGAAGGGACCTTCGTATCTCCTTACCAATCCTTTGTGCACCTTTCGAAGGGACTTAAACTGATTTGGGAGAAGTTTTATCATAACTTTGTCCCCTTCTTGATATTCCTTGGGGCGTCGTTTAGCATCGGCCCATTTCTTCATCTTTTTGGCAGCTTTATCCAGGTACACTTTTGCAATGTCCTGTTCTTCCTACCATTCCCTAACCATTTTGTAAGCCATAGGATTCATACCTTCATAGGGAGCCGTAAGAGTACTGGGGATGTTTGGCTGTCGACTTTGCACGATCTCAAAGGGGCTTTTACCTGTGGATTCACTCATTTGGAGGTTATAAGAGAATTGAGCAGTATCAAGGAGGTCCGCCCAATTTCTCTGTTGGGCACTCACGTAGTGCCTCAAGTACAGTTCTAATAACGCATTGACCCTCTCAGTCTGTCCATCGCTTTGGGGGTGGAAACTAGTTGAAAAGTTCAAATCCGTCCCCATCAGTTTGAATAATTCTCGCTAGAATTTTCCAGTGAAGCGCGGGTCTCGATCACTAATGATGCTTTTGGGCATCCCCCAGTATTTTACCACATTTTTGAAAAACAATCGAGCTGCGTTGTTTACCTTGACATCGACGGGGCAAGGTATGAAGGTGGCGTATTTGCTGAATCGATCTACCACTACCATGATGCTCCCGTAGCCTTTGGACTTTGGTAGGGCGACTATAAAGTCCATTGAGACGCTGTCCCACGGTTCTTCGGCAACGGGCAGCGGTTCTAGTAGACCTGTAGGACGTTGCTGTTCGACTTTGTCTTGTTGGCAAACAAGACAAGTTTTTAGGTACGCCTCTACATCTTCCTGCATGTGCGGCCAATAAAATTGATCTTGTACAAGGGCGAGTGTTCTATTTATACCTGGGTGGCCAGCCCACAAAGTGTCATGGCATTCTTTTAAGATTTCTTTCCGTAAGTTTCCCCATTTTGGCACATAGACCCTGTTGCCTGTAGTGAGAATAGTGTCGTTCTCTACCCAGAACCTTCAGGTCTTTCCTTCCTGGGCCAGTTTCATTAAGTTTTTTGCTAGCTCATCGTGACTTATCCCTTCCCTGACTTGGTCCAGGAAATTACTTCTAGGGGTGTTGGCTACGATGGTCGCGAGTTCGGCTTTTCGACTTACGGCATCGACCACTACATTTGCTCTCCCAGGTTTGTATTCAAGTTTGTAGTCGAACTCTGCTAGGAAGTCCTACCAACGGGCTTGCTTAGGAGTGAGCTTCTTTTGGGTCTGGAAATAGCTTGTGGCAATATTATTCGTCATGACTACAAACTGACTCCCCAACAGGTAATGTCTTCAGGTGCGCAGACAGTAAATAATAGCGGTCATTTCCTTTTCTTGCACCGTATACCTTCATTCTGTGTCGTTTAGTTTTTGACTTTCGTAGGCAATCAGATGTCCTTCCTGCATTAGCACTCCCCCTATGGCAAAATCAGAAGCATCCGTTTGTACTTCAAATGGTTTCGCATAATCTGGTAGCACCATGACAGGATCTTGCAAGACAGCTTCCTTGAGCTGATTAAAGGCAGTCTGACATTCTTCTGACCAATCCCATGTATGATCTTTTTTTAGGAGATTGGTGAGAGGGGCCGCAATGGCGGAGTACCCTTTTATGAATCGTCTATAATAATTTACAAGGCCCAAAAAGGATCGTAATTCTGGTACCTTGGTGGGGGGTCTCCATTCTTGAATTGCCCGCACTTTTGACTTATCCATCATCAGTTTGCCACCCTTGATCCAATGTCCGAGGAACTCTACCTCATCTTGAGCGATTGAACATTTTTCGAGTTTGATGTATAATTCGTTCTCCCTGAGGACTTGGAACACCTGTCTGAGGTGTTGTGTATGTTCTTCGAGGGTATTGCTGTATACTACAATGTCATCAAGGTAGACTACTACGAATCGATCCAGAAAGGGATGGAACAGCTTGTTCATCAGCGTACAAAAGGTGGCAGGTGCGTTTGTGAGGCCAAAGGGTATTACTAGAAACTCGTATGCTCCATAGCGGGTCACGCATGCTGTCTTTGGTTCATCTCCTACCTTAATTCTCACTTGGTAGTAGCCTGACCTCAAATCAATCTTGCTGAAGTACCGATCTTTCCCCAATTGATCGAAGTGGTCTGCTATCAAGGGTATCAGATATTTGTTCTTGATACTGACCTTGTTGAGGGCTCGATAATCAATGCACAACCTTAACGAGCCATCTTTCTTCTTTTGAAATAGGACCGGGGCACCGTAAGGTGCTCGGGATGGCTGTATATATCCTACTTCAAGGAGGTCTTTTAATTGTCTTCTCAGCTCTTCCAGTTCTGGGGGCGCCATGCGATAAGGGCTCATGGCAAGGGGTTTGGTGCCAGGCTCAAGTTCTATCGCATGGTCTACTTCCCGTCGTGGCGGAAGTTTCTTTGGCAGCTCCGAAGGCATGACGTCCTTAAATTCATTGAGGACGTTTTGAATGCAAGGCGGCAGTGGTGTTATACTTGGGCCTTCTTCCTCCCCGTGGCTCATCTCTCTTATTGTAGCGAGGTAGCTCTCGTTTTTGGTACTGCCTCTCTTAAACTGTAGGGTAGAGATTAAAGAGCTCTCTGTCTTTTCTATATGTTTGAGAGGGGTCACTTGTAATTTATGCTCATCAAAGACAATAAGAGAGTTGGAGGCGGGGATAAGGCAAGCAAAAACTTTGTGGAAGAATGCTAGACCAAGAATGATTTTAAAGTCATCCATAGGTACAATAGTGAAGTCTAGCTTACCTTGCCAATCCCCGATTTTCACAGTGACGTTTTTGGCCGTGCCCTCTGCGGATCTAGCTTCTGAATTTACGGCCTTGATTGAGCCACCTTCTCGTACGAGGTTAAGGCCTAATCTCTTCACTTCCTCGACATCAATGAAATTGTGGGTTGCCCCAGTGTCAAGCATTGCGTTGGCAGTTCTTCCGTTTATTAGGACGTCCGCATAAAGTAACCCTTTGTCCTTAGTCTTTCGTTGGGAAAAGACATCGGAGAGGGGGTTAAGTTGTTGTAAAGAGCTAACACTGCCATCAATCTCATCCCCCTCAGCTTCTGTTTCATGAAACTTGGCTACCATGGCATTCATGGCCTTGCGATTCGGACAATCTCTTGTCCAATGACCATCACAGATAAAGCAAGGTTTAGGGGGTTTTGAGGACTCACCTCGATTCTCAGGTTGGGATCTCCCGAATGGTTTGGAATCCCTTCCATCCTTTGGACTCTGTTCCCTTCTCTAGCCAGATTTTTCTCCCCCACTCTTGCTCGGACCAGGCTTCTTCCCTTTGTTTTGACTCGAGTAATCAATGAGTATCTCAGCGGCAGCAATGGCGTCGTCCAAGGTCTGTACGTTTCGCCTATCTAATTCTACTCGAGCCCAATCCTTTAACCCGTCTTTGAAATGGAAAAGAGTATCCTTATCGGATAGCTCATCGATCTCGAGCATGAGAGTTGTGAATTCCTTAATGTACTCAGCAATGCTCCCAGTTTGACGCAAACGTCTGAGCTTTCCTTGAGCTTCCATTTGAGCATTATGAGGGACAAAGTGTTTTCGGAGTTCGGTCTTGAATTGCTCCCAGGTGTGGATGCGACATATATCCCTCTCACGTTCAACATGTTTCCTTTGCCACCATAATTGCGCAGCATCTCTTAAAAAGGATGGGGCGTTAGCAATTCGGGCCCCGTCATCGACTACCCCAAAGGCTTCAAAATACCATTCTAGTCCGAATAGGAAGTTGTCTACTACGGTAGCATTCCTTGCGCCATTGTAGGTGTCTGGTTTAGGTACTTTGATCCCAAGGGTGTCGTGCGTAGCGGAAGGGAAACTGATAGAGATAGGGCTGCTGGTTTTGCATACGACATCAATTTCTTTGTGGAGTCCACGAATCTCATCCTCTACATATTTACGTAGGTTGGACACCTCAGATGCCAGAGCGTTAAGCTCTTCTTTAAACGTTCTCTGGAGGCCCTCGATCAATTGTTTGGCAGCAACGGTAATTGCCGCATTTTCTTGAACGATCTCATCGTAATTATCGCTCAATCGTTCCACCGTGAGCTATATATCAGTGATGTTTTCCTCAAGACTGAGAAGATGAGCATCAAAACGCCTCTTCACCGATGGGCCCCTGGACTTGGCATGTTTGGTCGAGGCACGCTTCTCCTCTCGTCCTCGAACAAGGGATGTTTCCGTGGCCTCCATCGACACCTTGTGTCCTTCTTATGCTGCCATTTGCTAGGCAAGACGTACGGGGGTACCTAGGTATACAAACCTTTGCTCTGATACCACCTGTCACGTGGTTATCTTTTTAGAACAACCAACGTGCGGCACTTGGTCCTCTTAATGTGGAGAATTAACCAAGTAAGCCTATAAGATAAGCTTTTCTTGTATAGGACACGTTAGGAGGTTAGGAAATGGGAGGCGAGAGAGTGTTTGAGAGAATGCAAGAGTGTTATTAGTTTAAGTCTTGCTCGAATGATTACAAATGAGTCCCCTTTTGTATTTATAACTTTACATAACCGACTTATCATGACCGACTTAACATGACCGACTTTAGATGTCGGTCAGAGAAGCTTCTTGGATATGCCTCCTTTAGCCTACCGTCTTTAGAAGATTCCAGATAGATCTCGAGCTGGCCTCCCGAGTCTTCCAGATCGTCCTAGCCCAGCCTTGAGGGTTCTGGCATTCGCTCTGACCGTCATCGTAGCTCCCCGCGCTGTCCAGACATGTTCCAACGTGTTCTAGAGTCTTCCAGTCGGGTGCGGAGCTTCCCTGATTGTTTAGGGGCTGTCTTCTAGTATCTAGAAGGTTTTGGAAGTTCCTAGGACACGGGCGTGGGCGCTGGCGTCGCCCAGCCCAGCGTAGATCTTTCTAGACCAGCCTGTAGCGCTAGTCTCTCGAAGCTTCTCGGCGCGGCATTCGACATCAGCTATTCGGTTTGGCGCGTGCGCATGTTGCCATGCGCGCTTGTCTCGTTTGGACTGCTACCATCGTCTTGCCCCTTCTTGGCTGTGCTAAGGGGTTTTCGGCCAGAATTCCTACGATTTTGAAGGCTATTTCCTTGGGTCGTGACAATGGGCATCTAATTTACACTTAATTTAGGATATTTGTAATACTCCCCCTTAGATGCCCATTATATATATATATGAAATATGCCTCGTTAAAACCTTACTAGGAAAAAACCCAATGGGAAAAATCCTAGTGAAGGAAAAAGAGTGCATATTTAATATAATTTATACTCTTATAAAATACAACATTTTGCTCCCCCTCATGGAAACCTCACTTAAGATCTTTGAATCGCCGCATTCCAATGTCGTGTACCAATTTTTCAAAAATTGTGGTTGGTAATGATTTTGTAAATAAGTCCGCCAAGTTATCCTTCGAACAAATTTGTTGTACATTGATGTCGTCATTTTCTTCAAGATCATGAGTATAGAAAAGCTCGGGTGAAATATACTTTGTTCTATCTCCTTTAATATATCCTCCTTTGATTCGAGCTATACATGCTGTGTTGTCTTCGTATAATATTGTCGGAAGACTTTTACTAGAAGACAAGCCACATGTTTCACGAATGTGTTGAGACATTGATCTTAGCCATACACATTCTCTGCTAGCCTCGTGAATTGCAAGAATTTCGGCATGATTTGAGGAAGTAGTCGTTATAGTTTGTTTCACCGATCGCTATGATATAGCAGTTCCTCCACATGTGAACAGATAACCTGTTTGAGATCTAGCTTTGTGTGGATCATATAAAAATCCAGAATCTGCACAACCAACTAGATCGAAATTTGATTTATTTGAATAAAACAAACCCATATCGATCGTTCCTCGGAGATAATGGAGTATATGCTTAATTCCATTCCAATGTCTTTTTGTTGGAGAAGAACTGTATCTAGCTAATAAATTTACTGAAAATGCAATATCTGGTCTTGTATTATTAGCAAGATACATAAGTGCACCAATTGCACTAAGATATGGTACTTCAGGACCAAGAGGTTCTTCATTATCATCTCGAGGTCGAAATATGTCTTTCTTTACATCTAGTGAACGAACTTCCATTGGAATGTTTAATGGATGTGCTTTATCCATATAGAATCTTTTCAAAATTTTTCCTGTATAAGTTGACTGATGAATAAATATCCCATCTACTAAATGCTCAATTTGCAAGTCAAGGTAAAATTTTATTTTTCCGAGATCTTTCATCTCAAATTCTTTCTTAAGATATTCTATTGCCTTTGAAAGCTCTTCAAGAGTTCCAATTATATTTAAGTCATCAACATATACAGTTATAATAACAAACCCTGACTGTGATTTCTTTATAAAAACACACGGACATATTGGATTATTTTGATATCCTTCTTTCAACAAATATCCACTCAGACGATTATACCACATTTGTCTGGATTGTTTTAATCTATATAATGATCTCTGTAACTTTATTGAATATAATTCTCGGGAACTTGATTTATATGCTTCAAGTATTTTAAATCCTTCTGGGATTCTCATATAAATATCATTATCAAGATATCCATATAAGTATGTCATGACTACATCCATAAGATGCATATCCAGATTTTCATACACAGTCAAGCCAATTAAATCTCTTAATGTAATTGCATCCACCACTAGAGAATATGTCTCTTCATTATCAATATCAGGTCTTTGTGAAAACTCTTGTGCAACTAGTCTTGCTTTATATCTTACGACCTCATTTTTTTTCATTTCTTTTTCTCACAAATACCCATTTGTATCTCACAGGTTTGACATCTTCTGGTGTTTGGACTACTGGTCCAAAAACTTGACGTTTTGAAAGTGAGTTTAATTCTGCCTCAATTGCTTATTTCCACTTAAGCCAATCTTTTCTATGTTGACATTCTTCAACATATTTTGGTTCAGAATCTTCATTTTCAGATATAATATCAAGAGCAATACTATATGCAAAATTTTTGTCAATAACTATATTAGTTTGATTCCATCTTTTTCCTGTCATGACATAGTTTATTGAAATCTCATTATTATCTTTAGGTATTTCACCTTCTTCACTAGTCATATCAAGGATTTCTTCATGAGTATTTACATCCTTAGCCAAGTCTTTTTGGCTATCGACTATTTTTCTTTTTCGAAGATTTTTATCTTTAGAACCCACTGGTCTACCACGCTTCTGTCGTGTTCCAGACTCATTAGTGACAACTTGCTGCATTGGGATATCAATTTTTGATGGAACATTTACAGCTAGTATATGTGATTTAGTTACTTTCTTTGCATCTATAAATGCATCTGGTAACTGATTTGCTATTTTTTGCAAATGAATTATTTTCTAAACTTCAAGTTCACATTGATCTGTACGGAGATCTAAATGAGACAATAAAGATGCATTTCATGTAATTTCTTTTTCCAACTTCTTAATTTCTCCCCCTAATGTTGAAAATTTTGTCTCATTAAAATGACAATCAGCAAATCTTGCAGTAAATACATCACCCGTCAAGGTTTCAAGATATTTAATAATTGATGGGGAATCATATCCAACATATATTCCTAACCTCCTTTGAGGACCCATCTTAGTACGTTGTGGTGGTACAATTGGAACATATACTGCACATCCAAAAATTCTTAGATAGGAAATATTTGGCTCCTGACCATAAGCTAATTGTAATGGCGAGTACTTATGATAAGCTACTGGCCTAATGCGTACAAGTGACGCTGCATGCATAATAGCATGACTCCATACAGATGTAGGTAGTTCAGCTCTCATAAACAATGGTCTAGCAATTAATTGCAAACGTTTTATAAATGATTATGCTAAACCATTTTGTGTATGAACATGAGCTACAGGATGTTCAACATTTATCCCAATTGACATACAATAATTATCAAAAGTTTGGGATGTAAATTCACCAGCATTATCAAGACGAATGGTTTTAATTGAATAATCAGGAAATTGTGCTCTTAACTTAATTATCTGAGCAAGTAATCTTGCAAATGCAAGATTTTGACTTGATAATAAGCATACGTGTGACCTTCTACTGGATGCATCTATTAATACCATAAAATATTTAAATGGTCCACTAGGTGGGTTAATAGGTCCACATGTATCACCATGAATTCGTTCTAAAAATGCAGGTGATTCAGTCCCCACTTTAGCTGGTGATGGTGTAATTATTAATTTGCCTTGAGAGCAAGCATCACATAACAATTCATTAGATTGAAGAATCTTCTGGCTCTTCAATGGATGTCCATGTGAATTCTCAATAATTCTTCTCATCATTATAGATCATGGATGACCTAATCTGTCATGCCAAAAAGCAAATATATCTGGACTCATGAACTTCAGGTTCATTGTTGCATATGTTTCGATTACTCGTATATGAGTATAATATAATCCAGAAGATAAAGCAGGCAACTTTTCCAGTATACGTTTTTCATATGAGACAGTAGATATAATATAAAGATATTCTATCTCATTCTTTCTATCGGTCTCAATATGATAACCATTACAACGTATATCTTTAAAGCTTAGTAGATTTCTTTTTGATTGACTAGAGAACAATGCATTCTCAATTGTAAATTTTGTTCCTCTAGGCAAAATAATATTTGCTTTTCCAAATCCTTCAATTAGGTTTGCAGAACCTGATATTGTATTGACTTTTGCTTCCAGTATTGTTAGTTTGGAAAAATATTTTCTACGTGTAAGTATTGTATGTGTAGTTGCACAGTCTGCCAGACATATATCTTCATTCCTCTTTTTTGAGTCACTCAACATATGAAAACTGTCCATAATTCTTCATTTAAACAAAATTTATTACAATAAGATGGAAAGCTTGAAATATGAAATTTAACCTTAGCTAAAAGAAACATAAAAGATAGAAAAGCAAACAACATTAATTCTAAATATTTTCAAAATCAAAAGAAACACTTGACGTTCCATCAATTGTGCCAATCTTCTCTTCAGGAGATTCAAGGAAGTCTGCCACATCCAAATTTGTCATATGGGATGGGTCAAATATATCATTATCTTGGTATGCAAAATTTGCTTCCACATTTTTCCCTTTTCCTTCAAAGATGCTTGATAAAGATCAACAAGGTGTTTCGATGTACGACAAACACTTGACCAATGCCCAGTCATTCCGCATCGGAAGCATTTATGTTCATCACCTCTTGAATTCTTATCTTGTGGAACTTTTCCTTTATGATCATCATTTCGTGTGGTTCATTTTGAAATTTGGATGACTAGAACTACCACCACGAAAATAATAATTATTTCTTCCTCTGCCACGGTCACGACCTCGACCTCGACCACGATTAAAATTCACAGCATTCGTTTCAGGGAATGGTGTTGCTCCAGTTGGTTGAGATTTGTGGTTCTTCATCAATAACTCGTTATTTTTTTCAGCCATGAGAAGACATGAAATTAATTCATAATACTTTTTAAAACCTCTCTCTCGATATTGCTGCTGTAGGAGCATATTCGAGACATGAAATGTTGAAAATGTCTTCTCTATCATATCCGCATCAGTAATTTTCTCTCCACATAATAACAATTTTGAATTGATCTTAAATAATGCGGAGTTGTAATCACTTACTGATTTGAAATCTTGGAGCCTCAAATGCATCCATTCATAACGAGTTTTAGGCAGAATAACCGTTTTCTGGTGATCATATCTTTCTTTCAAATTCTTCCACAAGATACGAGGATCTTTTATTGTTAAATATTCCATTTTTAATCCCTCTGGAGATGATTACGAAGGAAAATCATGGCTTTTGCCTTCTCCTGACTGGATGTCATATTTCCTTCTTTAATTGTTTCTCTCAGGTTCATAGCATCCGGGTGAATTTCGGCATCGAGCACCCATGACAAATAATTATTGTCATTAATGTCAACGGCTGCGAATTCTAACTTCGTAAGATTTGTCATGGTAACACTATCACAAAAAAATTATATTTATATTAGAAATTTAATATAGACTAGACATACAAAAT
Source organism: Lagenaria siceraria (assembly GCA_002890555.2). NCBI lineage: Eukaryota > Viridiplantae > Streptophyta > Magnoliopsida > Cucurbitales > Cucurbitaceae > Lagenaria > Lagenaria siceraria. The sequence continues at coordinate 16,147,199 of CM016487.1, forward strand.
AACATTTAATTATAAAAACGACATACCTTTAGGACTTACCTTCAACAGAGAAAACGACAAGAGCTTGTGCTGATAACGTGTTGTAAAATTGAGGAGCAAAACGGGCACCACGAAAATACAAATATTGGAGAAATATAATATAATAATAATATATATAAAATAATAAAATAACCAAAAATGAAAATTTCTCAAATTTTTCCACTATCTCCAATCTTTTTGGATTTTCACCAATATGAGTGTGTGTTTTAAAACCCACCAAATGCCACTATTTATAGGCAATTTGTCAAGTAGGAGGTGGACTACATGGACACTAATGGTGTGTTATCTTGAGACACATGGATAATACATGGGTAAATATATGGATGACACATGGCAATGGACACTAAGCATGGGCATCTAATTTACACTTAATTTAGGATATTTGTAATAGTTTATACTTTATTTGTATTAATTCATTTACAACATTTTAAAAGCTAAAATGGGTGAGAAACAAAATATATATGAAGTCTAGAAATTATGTGAATAAACTATTCTTCTAAAATGACTATAATATAAATTAGGGCTCTTTTCAAATATAGAAAAATGAGTCAAACTATTTATAAATATAAATTTTTTTTACAGTCTATAAGTGATAGACGACGATAGAATTGTATCGCTTTCTATCGCTCGAGCGATAGAATTCATTTGCTTGAGCGATAAAAAGCGATAGAATTCTATCGCAGTCTGTCACTTATAGATAGTGAAATTTTTCTATATTTGTAAATAGTTTGATATTTTTTCTGTTTATAGTAATTTTCCTATAAATTAAGAGACAAAATATATATGAAGTCTAGAAATTATGTGAATAAACTATTCCTCTAAAATGACTATAATAAAAATTAAGAGTTTTTAAAACATAGATTGACCATGAAGTAACATTGCAAGTGTTTTAATTTATGACCTCCTGAACCACCTGCTCTCATTCCATCTTAAACCATCTTTGACCCAAAAATTAAAGTAAATGAGTGAGGAAAAAATTAATATTATATCATCGAACAATATTTATATAGACTATCCATAACGTCTCTATCCACTTTTATTAATAGTAAAGCTGAGTTGGAGTAAAAAACTTAAAACTTCATTTTAATGGGGGACGACAGGATTATGAAACTGTGGTTAGGAATTAATCTTTCAATAATTATGAAAGTGTTCTCTTCAATATGGAATAAAGACAAATGTACATGACTAATTTATAGAGAAAAATAAAACAAAAAGCTCAAAACTATTTAAAACACAAAATAATACTCTCTACCAAATATAAAACTGACATGATATAAAGGAAGTATATAATAAAACAAAAAAACTCATATACTGAAAGTAGGGTTTGTAAGCTGAATTTGAAAAATTAAAAACCAAATAATTATTGAGTCTAAAAAATTTACTTTTTTCTATGTGTATATTGTCACTAGATTTAAAAATATTGACGAACACTTCTAATAAGAGTGGCAGGTTTAAAATTGGGTAATTGTTTTAAATGATAAAACTACTGAAAATATTTTTAAATATAGCAAAATATCATTGTCTATCACCATAATAGACATTAATAGATGATAGTAATCTATCAATACACATTTTATTATATTAGTAAATATTTGAAACAATCCTTTAAAATTTAAAATATATTACTTTGTGTATTTTATTTGCTTTTAGAAAGAAAAAGCTTTAAGTGCAACCCACGGGAAGCTTCCTATCTACTTTTGGTAGTTTATTTTTAATTATTATAGTGTAAATAATAAAGATAATTCATTTATTTATTAAATATAATATAGATAAAAAATTATAACATCTTTTCTTTATTTATCTTTAGTAATAAAGAGCCAAAGCTACCTTGTTAAAATATATATATATGTCACCAAGTGCACCACATTTTTTTTTCCTCACTACTTCATTGACGTAACACCTTAAAATTATGTTATATTATTATTCCTAATGCAACAAATGACTACAACTTACAATTAAGTTTACTCCTCTATGAACTATGTGTATATAAAAGTTATATCAATCCTTTATTATTACCATAATTTCTCGCTAGTAAGATTTTTAAAACATCTATATTAAATAAATAATGTAGAATTGATTGACAATGAGATGAGTATCACATACATATATTATAAAATGAAAGATAGTACCAAAAAGAAACTGTTTAAGATCCCACAACATTAGCAAAAGGGTCTTGATATTGTAGTGAAACCGGTAGTATATTTGTCCAAACTTATTGCTCTAAAAAATTTTCTTCGTTTAGTAGAGCACAAACTTCAGGATCCATATTAACGCACAGATAATTGAAGAAGGTAGAGTTAGTTGGTAGGTCAATGTCATGTTTGTTTCCTCCCCTGTAATCACAATTATGTATGATATAATATTGAAAAACAGGTAGATATCTATCACATAATACAAATGTCAAGTACGACGTCACAAACAATATATATGACAAGTGGGCAACACATAATCAAACATAAATATGAAGACACAAAGATTGGTAACCCAGTTCGGTGCAAAATCACTTACGTTTGGGGGGCAATGTGCCCGGTGGAACAAAACTTCACTATATAAAGAGTTCAACAATTACAACGAAAAATACTTATCTGAAAGACTCCTTTTTCAGTGACTCGCGTATAGCTTCCTCTTCAGTTTCAACTTAGACTCCCCCTAAGTCTGAGCTCCCCTCACTTCCACAATAATGCTTCTACAAGCTTTTTATGAGATCTCCTCAATATGACATACTTAGGCTCCCCCTAAGTGTGAGATACCCTCACCTTTAACGTACTTAGGCTCCTCCTAAATACAATATCAAAATAAAACTCCTCTCGAGTTCTACAATAGTTGTCGAACCAAAAATCTTAATGACTACAAAGATGTTCAATAACAATACATGGAGGTTCAGGCTTAGACAAACCCTAAGCTCAAAACTCTCGATACCCACTTTTCCAATACGACGACTAACCCTAAAATTGAATAAGAGTAGAATATAAATATTGGTAACTTTGAGAATATCTTTCGCGAGTGAATAAATATTCTCTGCAGGAAAATAAGGAAGGCAAATACGGAAATCTGTAACTTACGTTGACAGATATGGAAAAGATAATCTGCAAAATCTGCTGCCACACATGTATATGACAATATCCTTGACATATCACAAGACATGTTGCTCAAGTTTTGCCTGTAATAAAATTAGCCAACCACAATGTTGTAACAAACTTCCCCTTTGGCTATTTTTTAAGGCAAAACAAACAATACAACAAAGCACAACATTGGAAGAAAGCTTAGCCAGATCAGAACAATTATCAATCTCACAAAACAAATCGGAATAACCATCACAATCACAAACCACCAGAAATAGACAACTATTGTGCTGAACCAAACATTTTCTCTCCCTTTTGTTTGTCTTACAAAAACAGCCAAAGGTAACGAAAAAACCAAGACATTAGAAACAAGCAACAAGTCAACTGCAAATAAGAGTAATCTGAATGCTAAACAACCTTTAACTCATCAACAGAGCTATCAATATAGTCATCAGAGTGTGTATCATCTAACACATGATTAGAGCCTTCAGCAACTAGCCCTGACATAGATGCCTCATTAATATAGTTAAAAGATAATCTCAACAATTTTAACAAAACATTCAATTCAATCATCCAATCAGTATTGTACCAAATGAGAACACACAAAGCCCATGATTTAGAGGAAAATACATGTTTAACGCAGTTTCTAATATTAGGAGAAATAGGGAGAGCTCCATTCAAGACATCAATATCATCAGTAGAAAAAATATTCTCATCGACCAGCATAGAAATGCCCTGGATGATGACAAGCACAAGCTGGCGTAGAAACATGAGGCACTTACGAACACCTCTAGAGAGCCTAATAACAAACTCTATTGAAGGAGAACAATGCTCCAACACAAACATGAAATCTTCCCTTTCCAACAACTGGTTTATATCAGGTTGCAAGAAGACAAAGTAGAGACTCCTTACTAGGACGTTTCTCAACATTAGACTACTCGGTTTTTTCAAATTCTTGAGTAGATTTAGTCTATCCAATATCTCAAGGATCAAGTCATAATAGAACAACTTCACATGAAGAACTATATATAAAATAATCTTTTGAGATAGATCAAAAGCCTATTTCTTAGCATAAATTCTTTTTCTAACTGCATATTTTCTTTTAATATCACTTTCCTCAATGTGAAAGGAGATACCATCAAGAGACGCATAGAGAACAAAACGAGGAATATTCGCTTTACTTTTTGTACGAGAATACTGTTTATCAACAGTAAAGTGAGGACTATCTTCCTTGGAGATAAAGTTTTCTAGAGCAACTTCATCAGATACAATTTTATCACTTATATTTTTATCACCATACGTTTGACCAATTACATGATTCTCCGTACAAACAAGAAACTTTTTAGTCACAACAATATCTTCAAGATTCTTTTCAATAATATCAAACTTAGGAGAACTAGCTTCAAGAACATCACAAGCAGAGCCATGGTCAGATGCAATTACATTCTTAGTAACCAGATTCTCAAGAACCACAACAGACAAATTAGGCAAACCTCTGACCAGGTCACAACCAATACTATCCTTTTCAGACAACTCTAACTTAGCAAGACTATTCGCATTATCAATACAAGTAGAAGCTAAGATAGAATCATCAATAGTTTCATGAATATCTTCTGAAATAACTTTAGTCTTACCGCTAGTAATAGTAGAAACGTACTCGATCCCAACAAAATCACATGTCATATTCACACAAGCAATAGGAACAATGTTTCTAGAAATTTTAGTTTCTTCTTCACTAACAGCAGACTTATCTATATCATCATGCAAACCAATGTTTGATTCAAGTCTGTCAACATTTTCAATATCAACATTTTTTCTTGCATCTCGATAATCATTAATCACAACAGTTTGATCAACCAGATCATTATCAACAATCATTTTCTCATGCACATCTAAATCAACAGCATAGTAGCACCATTAGCAAACACCACAATAGAAGTACTGACATCCTTTAGCATATTCTCAAAAACAACATCCAACTGACTACACAATCAATATCAGTAGAAGCGTGAACAATATTCTCAGAAACAACAAAATCAATAGTTTCTTGGGAATCAATCTCAATATCTATAGAAACAGTGAATTCAACTTGATCAATAATCAAAGACTTAACATTCCCTATATTTTCAGATGAAATAACAGGCAAATGACTCATATTTTTAATGCTTCTAGTTGGAACAAAAGATTCAACAACTATATCAGGAGACACAAAGACTTTATCCAAAGATTCAACAAAAACAATATTATCAATAATGACAACACAAAACACATAAAGCTCAACAATGATCTCAATAGCCACAGTATGATCAATCACAATTTCAGCAGAAGCAATAGTCAAAACATCAGACATCTCAGCATGATTAACAACATGGTTAACATGCTCAACAAGATTCATAGACTCCATCACAGGAGTATCAACATTATTAGTAATTTGATCACCACTCACAACCTTAGTTTCTTCAATAACCACAACCAAGTCAAGAGGCGTCAAATCACTAGACATCTCAACAGAAAAATTAGATTTAGCTGTAGATGTATTACCTTCAAGATCTTCAGGAGAGGCAGTGAACTGATATGAAGTATCCATAGAAACATACCTGGTGAACACAATGACATGATTGATGAGGTATTTTAGTGTTAGGACAACTCGTTTAACAACACACCTTTCCTTCTTAGTTTTCTTATGTATCGTAGACTCAATTCTATTCTTATTGACAAATGAATTTATAGCAAATGCATCATTAAAAGAGAAATAGGCATTATTTCTTAATGGAGAACCACCCTTCTTGAAGGTCTTTATCTTCTTTACTGATTTACTAACCATTTTACACTAGAAGTTTGAGTACCTTGACAAGTATTCACCTTGTTTATAAAAGCTGACTTGACCCACTTTGACTTTCCTTGATCAAATATCTTTAGTTGCTATAAGACAGTTCTGCAAAGATATAAGGTTCTCCTGAGAAATTCACATTGAACTACCTCCACAACTTCCATCTGTTTATTCTGAGATCTCAAAAAGTAAGTTGTTTGACCAAACTCATTTCAAGCTCAGTTTGCGTGTGGTGGACAGAATGCTCCATCATCTCCTGAGACATCTGATTGAAAACTATGTCGTCAACAAAAATTTGAAAGACAGTCAATTTTTCTTTTGACTTCTTGAAAAATAGAGCATACTTCAGCTCGTCCAGTTGCAAGGAAAGGTCTTCCTAGAATGATTGACACTTCCTTATCAGCTTCTTAATCCAGTATGATGAAGTCAGCGGGAAAAATGAATTCATCGACCTTCACTAACATATCCTCAATTTTTCCTTCAAGATACGTTATGGACCTGTCGGCCATCTGTAAGGTCACGTTGGTGGGACGAGCTTCTCCAATTCCAAGTTTCTTGAATATAGAGAGCGGCATCAGATTGATGCTTACTCCCAAATCACATAGTGCTCGCCCCACGTCCATTCCCCCAATTGAGCATGGCAGTGTAAAACTCCCAGGATCTTTCATCTTCGCAGGGATGGTATTTCTTATCAGCGCGCTACATTCCTGCGTCATAGCAATCATTTCCAAGTCCTCTAATCATCGTTTCTTGGAAAGTATGTCCTTAAGAAACTTCACATAACTTGGCATCTGTTCTAACGCTTCGATGAGAGGAATGTTGATGTGCAGTTGTTTCAGAACATCCATGAAACGTTTAAACTGGACTTCATCGTTTTTCTTCCTCAGTCTTTGAGGAAAGGGTGGACGCACAGGTTGCTCCACCTCACAAGTTCCTTGCTTTTGTTTTTGTGCAACATTTTTTATTATTGATGCATTTTGGTGATTCTGCACTAAAGAAGTTGAGTTGGTTGTGTTAGTAGTCTTGTCGGAGTTGAAAACTTTATGAGAAGTATCAGTATCTTGGTCAGTGGTTGTTGTCATGACAGTGATTCTTTTAGGGTCTAACTTCGCAAGTAGTGTCTTACCACTGTGCAATGTCACCGCTTGACATTGCTCCTTGCCATTATGCTTTGGTGCTTCCGTGTTACTTGGGAGCACACCAAGCGGCCTGCTTCGAAGTTCTTCAGCAATTTGACCCAATTGGACCTTTAAATTTCTTATCGACATAGTTTGTCTCTGAATCAACGCATCATTTTTTAGGATGTATATAACAACTTTTCCAAATTAGTACCTGAACTTGGTTCTTGCTGGGGCCTGTTATGCGTTTTATGCTAACTATGCGTTCCTGAACTTCCTGCGAAGTTGGTCGCATTGCCATTAAATCCAGGCGGTGCAGTTCGGCTATTATGCACTAGTTGACCTCCAGATTGTTCTCCCGCAGCTTGTTGAGTTCCTCCCCACTGAAAGTTGGGGTGGTTTCTCCATCCTGGGTTGTACGTCTTGGAGTAAGGGTTATTCTTAATGAAACAAACTGATTGAGGGTTGAAGGGGCACATATCAAACCCATGCAACTCCCCACATCCCACACAGCTAAGCACAGCTTGATTTACCATGCTAACTTGCTTAGCATGCCCATTTGCTGAGTTGTTTAACGCCATATTTTGGAGTATGGTAGTCATTACTGACATCTGGGCTGATAATTGAGCAACAGCCTCGCTTTCAATTGCGTTGACGCTCTTCTTTCTCTTTAAAGCTCGATTACCGTAGCCACCATCATCCCATTCTGTCGTGTTGCGCGATATTCGATCGAGAGTAGCCTTTGCTTCCGCATATGTCTTATCCATAAGTCCTCCAGCTGCCGATGCGTCAGCGATGGCTTGAGAGCACGGCTAACCCATTAGAAAACATTTTCATCTGAATACAATCCAGGATTCCATTGTGTAGACAAGTTCGGACAAGCTTTTTAAATCTTGTCTATGTGTCGTTGAGGGTTTCAAATCTTTCTGCATGAAATTTGCAATCTCGCGTCGACGTCATGCATTCACTGTTGGAGGGAAGAATCTCTGCATGAATCCCATAACCATTTGTTCCCAGGTGGTTATCTCATTGGGCTCTAAGGAGTAAGCCCATTACTTTGCTTCGTCGCGCAGAGAGAAAGGAAACAGTGTTAGCCTAATTCCCTCAGGCGTGATTCCTGGAATGTCAAAGGTGTTGCATAACTCCATGAAGCTAGTAAGATGTGCATGCGGATCCTCACTTGGTGCTCCTCCAAACTGGCCTACGGCCTGGAGCATCTGAAGCATCACTGGCTTCATTTCAAATCTCGTCCCTTCAAAAACTGGACGCGTTATGCCTGGAGAGAAATAATATAAGTTCGGTGATGCATACTCTCGCATTGGTCGATCATGATCATGGGCTAACAAGATCAGGTTAGGCTGAGCTGCAACTTGCTGATTTGCTTGATTGTGCTGATCAGCCATAGTTCTCGATCGTTGTCTTCTTTGTCAGTTTCTTCTGATCCTTCGTCGGAAGGTGCGTTCAATCTCAGGGTCAATATCAAGCTCAGGTTCTGACCCTTCGCTCATATACTGTTTGTGACCTCCCAGCGAAAGCTACAATACACCTGAAAGATGACGGTCCTGCAAAAGATAAACAATTTACAAAAAAATTAGCCGTAAAATCTCCGGCAATGGCGCCAAAAACTTGTTGCTTGCAAATGAGTCTATTGTTATTATCCGTGATTGTACTCTACGATGCAGTTAATGTATATGGATTTCTCAAGTTTTTCTCAATACTAGTCCAAGTATAAACTAATACAGAGATTTCTTGGTGAGGACCAAGGTCGAATACGGGGATTTTGTAACTAAAGAAATGAATAAATTGTAAATCTTGAGGAAGTGAACAAATAAAGTGAGGTTTTGGTTATGAACATAAAAACGAAATTAAAATTAACTAATGGCATGCAGCAATGATCGTGGGAATCACTAACGATGGTTATGCAACTTCAGCAGTGTTCTACTAGATGGAGAAAAAAGTGTTGGAGAAAACCCTTCATCAACCTATCAAATTCTAGTTAGTTTCATAGATCATGCTCTTAAACCTAAATGGATCATACCTTCCAGTAGAAGAGTCACACAAGTCATATGTCTATGATGCATGCTTGTTTAAATGAGCCTAAGATGAATCCTATTTCTAAGGTTGATTCTTAGTTACAATGATGTGACCTCTAGTTACTTGCTCTCTCGAGTAGCCAACTGTTGATACTTAATCCAAGTTGTCACGTGATTTAAGCAATAATGAGTAAAATGCATCAATGTAAATGATCTAAATACTAGACTAAAATTCTTAAGGTTGATGAATGTTACTCTCCAACCCCCATGAAGATTTAGCTACTCATAACGATTTGTGAGACAATCTTAGAGATGAAGGGTAGATTGATAGTGAATGAAATAAACATGTATTAACTGATAAACAGTTGATGTTCTTGGTCTAATTGCAATACAAGCTGCTAAATAAGTTAAAGATACAAATAAGCGATGAAAATGTAAGAGATGGCGCTGTCGACAGTAGTGTCCTGCTTGCCGACAGTGATGTTGTGTTGCTAAAGTTGCTCGTGAAGATGAGAGGAGGTGATGAGATCCTGTTCTCTGTCAACACTCAGGTTCAACAGGTCTTCTATGGCGGAATGAAGATGATCCTTTCGACTGTCGCCGAGAGGGGAAAGATGAAGGAATGGCGGCCCGCTTCCCAGACGTCTCCTTGCTGCTAACCCTAATCCTAACTTTCTTTTTCGCTACGCCTCTTTTGTCTCTTTAGGGTGGCTTTTATAGCCTCATTATAATACTTTCCATTCTAACGCAGGGGGGCCCACAACGCATTCGGCATCATCCTTTCTGACCGTGCAGTCCGTCTCTATCTAATGGCTCAAGGTACTGAAAATTCTCTATCACAACTGTCACGGTCAGGTTTCCCAAAATAATAGGCTTTGTCTTTATTAGCCATGCATTGATGTATGCTTCGACGCATGGTTGCGACAATGGTTTCCTATAAAATGAAACATTCAAGGGTGTCAAACTTCAAAATAATCTCTTTTTATCTTTTCCACACTCTTGCACGCATAATAAGAATATATCAAGGATTCATGCGTTGAATGGTGTTCTTTTCACTATTCTTCCATCAATATTCTAAGAAAAGAAGTAAAATAACTTGTATTTCTACAAGTTATCAATACCCAAAAAAAAAAAAATACTATAATCACTTCTTGAACCTTATTTTTGTCTCAAGACACAGTTAGCCAGAATATAACACGTGCCCCCAAATACGTAGAAAATATTTCACATTATTAAATTTCCTAACCCTACATATTTCATAATTTGGGCACACATATCTTGACTCAAGAGCAAGGCAATTGAAAATATGACAATCAGTAATGATAACATCAACCCAAAGGTGATATGGTAAAAGTTTAGTACACGACATCATATCAAGGGTCGTCTCTAGAGGAGTACCATTCTTGCACTTGACTATTCCACTTTTATGATGAGAGAGCACAACTTCATTGTTTTTGGGGCTGTTACATACATGATTAACAACATTAGGAGTCTATAAATAACAATTATCAGAAGAACGCATACCTGACATGACAGTCACATTGTCTTTGTTAGTCACCAAACATTTATCTTTTGAGAAGCTTACAACAAGGCCCTGACCACATAGTTGACTTATGGTGATTAGTTTTGTTGTTAACCCTTCTACAAGAATGACATCCTCCAGTGCTGGAAATCTAGGGTACAACAATTGTCTTTTCCCTAGTACTTTCCCTTTTGCTCTATCTCCAAAGGTAACATGACCATAGTCGCATGGTTGCACATTGGTGACAAATGACTTTTCACCAGTCATGTGACGAGAACATCCACTATCAAAGTACCATTCCTCTTTTGAAGACGACCGAAGAGAAGTAAAATCTACTTGACATCTTGTCTTAGAATAAGGACTAGCTTTCTTAACTCTCCATTCCATTTTGTTCCTAAACATATATTTGTTAGGATTAGTAACGGGCCAGATTCCTCTAGAATACTCCCAAGACCGTAAGTGACTGATTCTTCCATACAGGCTGAAACAATAGGGTCGAATATGACCTTCTTTGCCACAATAATGACAAATCCATTTCTTCTTTACATTATGATTCACTAGAGATATTGGTGTTTCCTTTGTCTTTGACATTGAAACCGACTTTGGTAAATCCTGGGCTCGAATAAAATTATTTAACAGGGATGGTTCACCTTTGTAGAACCGCTTCTCATGCTGATTGAAACCAATGCTACATTTATCAGAAACCTACTTGCCAGAGGACAAAATCATATTAAAATCATCAGTGCTTGAGTTCATCATGCGAACAGACTTTGAAATCGATTCAAGTTCAACTTTTGACGCTTTCAACTCTTTCTTCAACTCAGAAATGGTGCTTATAAGACAATGATTATCTTCGATGAGTTTCTCAGTTCTCTCCTTTTGAATTGACAAGGCATTAGAATCATCTATCCACCGTTGATAAACTTCTTCAAAGGATAGGTTCTCAGAGGTAATTGCATTTTGTTCTGTTTCCTTTCCTACCACAAAAATACATTCATTAGAAGGATCAATCACATTAGAATATTCAAGAGAAAGACTTCCCATAAGAGCTCGAACTTCCTCATCAAAGTCACTATTTGACTTAGTTTCATCATCTGATAAGGTAGTAGAATATCCTTTATTCTGTCTTCTTAGAAAGGTTGGACATTCAGATTGAAAGTGTCTGAACCCCTCACATTCTCGACATCTAATTTTTTTTCTTTGACACTTTAACATCTATTGGCTCCTTTGTCACTTTTTGTCTTCTTTCTGAAAAATTTCTAAAGCTTTGGATTAAGGTTATTGTTGATGTTACTAATGTCCTTGGCATGGGAGGGCACATAGTTTCCACGGGATACTGAACGTCTGTCGTCTAAGAGCTTTGCCAAACTGCTTTGCATAAGGAAAATTGATTCAACTAGATTTTCATCAGTTTGTTTGTTCTTACTTTTAGAACTTTCATTGCCCATAGAGGATTGTAGCACAATTTCCTTGAACTGCTTCTCAGGTAGATCTTCAAGGGATTTCAAATGTTCGAAGGGATCCAAACAGTTCATTAGCTTTCATGGTGGCAATATTATGGGCCCCTTCAATAGCTGTAACCTTCATGTCAAATCTTTTAGGTAAGGAGTGCAAAACTTTTCGAACAAGCTTCCCCTCTGAGATTTTCTCGCCAAGAGCAAATGATTCATTGGAAATGTCCAGAAGACGCACATTAAACTCTGTAATAGTCTCATCATCAAGTATTTTTAGAGATTCAAATTTGGTAGTCAAGAGTTGCAGCCTTGACATCTTTACCTTAGATATTTCTTCATGGGCAACAACAAGTATATCCGAAGCCTCCTTTGCTGAAACACAAGTATTGATCAATCTGAAAATATTCTTATCCACTCAATTGAAGATTGCATTTAAGGCTCGAGAGTTTCCTAACAATGCTTCATCTTCAACCTCTATCCAATCTTTTTTAGGTTTTGGACTAATAACTCCATTCTTATTAGTAACTTCATGAGGAGACCATCTAGTCACAAAAACCTTCCATGTCTTGTTATCAATAGATTTGAGAAATACTATCATCTGAGCTTTTGAGTATGAGTAAATCGTTCCATCTAGAATAGGAGGGTGAGTAGTTGATCCACCTTCCCTGATTGAATCCATTGAAAAACTCAATGTACTAGCAGTCAACTCGATCTTATACTAATTGAAAAACAGGTGGATATCTAACACAAAATACAAATGTCAAGCACGACATCACAAACAATATGTATGACAAGTGGGCAACACAGAATCGAACATAAATATGAAGACACATAGATTAGTAACCCAGTTCAGTACAAAATCATCTATGTCTAGGGGGTAGTGTGCTCAGTGGAACGAAACTTCACTATATAAAGAGTTTAGCAATTACAACGAAAAGTACTTATCTGAAAAACTCCCTCTTCAGTAACTCACGAAAAGTTCTACAATGGCTGCCGAATAAAAAATCTCAACAACAAATAGAAAGATGTTCAATAGCAATATATGGAGGTTGAGGCTTAGACAAAACCTAAGCACAAAACTTTCAATACACACTTTTCTAATACGGCGACTAACCCTAAAATTGAATAAGAGTACAATATAAATATGGGTAGCTTTGAGAATATCTTTTTGGAGTGAATAAATATTCTTTGCAAGAAAATAAGCAAGGCATATATGAAAATCTGCAAATCACGCTGACGATATAGAAAAGATATTCTGCAGAATCTGCTGCCAGACATGTAACAATGTTTATGACAATGTCCTTGACATATCGCAAGACATATTGCTCAAGTACAACCCTAAGCAAGACATATAGTCAACCACAATGTTGTAACAAATATTAATATATATATAGATACATATATCAATATACACATTAAATACTTGATATCGATTGTAATAACCTTTTTTCGTTTCTTTCTTTTTTTGTTGGTTTTCCCTAGTACTACCCAAAATTCATTCACTTTTTCGTTTATTTTTAGTATTTTTAGTACATCTTACTTTAGTCATTCCTAATATATGTAATATCATCAGGTAGATATGTATTTATATTGTACATATTCAACACAAATGTATCAATATACTAGAAATATAGTAGACAAAATATCACATTTTGCATATATTCCAGGTCCAAAATTACATATTTCAAATCTATCCAATGTTTGAACAATCTTTTGTGTAAAAAAAATGTTATATATTGTGTTATTGCTCAACTATATTACGAAAGCCATTAGGCTTTGCTACTTTTTGAGTTTCTCTTTTTCTTTGTATGTAAAAGGCTTATGTTTCAAGCCCATTATTGTTTGTTGTGGCTAGCTGGCCTTACCTGATTTTATTCTCTTTTTTACGTATTTTGGTATGAAGTTCTTCTAGAATTATTCCTTTTGAAGAAAGTCAGGTTTGAGTGTGTGTATTTTTGCAAGAGTTTTTCTCATAAATCATCTATATATGGCTGATATTCTACACCATTTTACTATATAGAAGTCAAGGGTTTCTCTTGCATCTCTTTTGATTTTTTATCAATTTCTGTTGTATTTTTCAATTAAGCTAAAATGGTATTCGAGCCCCTATCAAACAACTTTTCGAGTTTTCTTTTTTGTTTCATTTTTCCACCCCGATGACTACATCCGATAACACCTGCAATAGTGAAGGAGTTAAATAAGATTTTCTCTATCTTCTTCAGTCCTGATAACAAGATTTATGTGATTAAGTTGACTGATAAAAATTCTTTTATGGTGGTTTCAGGCCCTTATAGAAGAAGGATATGATTTAGAAGAGTAATTAGAAGCTGATGCTCTTGCTTAATATTTTTCCACGCAAGTTGAGTCATCATCGTACACTGTTGTGTGTTTGCCCAACCTAGAATACAAAAATGGAAACGCCAAGATAAAGTTATTTCACCATGGCTTCTCGGCTTGGCGTCTGAGGAAGTTCTCAATCAAATGCTCAACTGCACTTTGGCCAAAGCGATTTGGAGAACTTTACAACAGATCTACTCAGCTAGAAGCTTGACTCAATCAATAAAAATTAAGAACAAAATTCTCACAATGAAGAATGAGGATCATCACTAAAAGAATATTTCATGAAAATACAATAGTGTGTTGATGCCCTTGTGTCGATAGGTAAGCTAGTTACTCTTAATGACCATATTACTTATATCCTTGCAGGTTTGAGGTCAAATTTTGAATCAATGATCTTTGTCATTCGACAAAGACCAAGACTTTGAGCCTTCACGAAGTTACATCTCTTCTCTTAATACAAGGAAGCCGAAATGAGAGCAAGAATATCAATATAGATGGAATCCTTCCTTTAGCAAATATCATTGTTAATTCTTCTAATAAGAATATTGATGTGTAGAAGTGAAATGACAACTTTCAGAATAATCAAAATCAAAGAGGCAGAGGAATGATGTTAGGTATTTGGTTTTGATGTTGGCTATATTTGTTTAAGACTATTGTAGCTGCAACTTACTTTGTTATCTGGGTTATGACTTGTCTCTCAAGGTGTTTCTGCGTTCGAGGATTTAGCTAGGTTGTTGTGCGATGCATTGCTGATTCTGCTATTTATTTCTTTCCTTGTTGGGAAAATTCGATATACTGTATTCACTATATTTTTCCTTATTCTGTGAAATATTGACGTGCCTTTTGAAAGTTATTTTTGCATTGTTTGCTGCGTATATTTAAAGGAAGGTGGCTATTAATTTAGGGTTGGTCGTTTTGAATTGAAACAATAGAGTCGTGTGCAAGTTTTGCTAAGGGTTTACTGTGTGCCAATCTTTCATAAGCAAAGATTATGTTGTTGTATGCTTGACTCATTCTCAAGCTCTTGATTGAATTGTTTCGCTGTTTATAAAGAAGAGATTCTCAAACTTAGGGGAACCTAAGTGTCACACCCCCTTCCAGATTACTTACCTAACCTAGGAAAGAATGTGAAGATAGCAAATGTCAACCCTTTTGTGACATCTACTATCTATCCTTACCTGTTTTCCACAAAACTTATCCCATGCATTTACAAGTCTTATTATAAAAAGTAACAAACGACTACAAACAAACATCACCCTTCACTCATTACAACAAGTTTATGTTTACATGCCAAACACAACAAAAGTCTAAGAAGATTCGATCTACATGAAGTGCTAATTGCAGTGGCAAACTCTGGCTTTAGTAGGCACCTGGAACTCTGTCGCTACCTAGAGGGGAAAAACATAAACCATGGAAAACATGAGCTAAAGCCCAGTGAGTGGTAATTTAATAGAAACATAAGCTTTCTCTTTCACAAACATCAGTGAATTATCAAAATATTTAGATAAATCATTGGGAAAGTATATAAGATTCATAAATAGCTCAACTCATACTTATTCAAACAATGGCATGATCATATTTCATACAAATCACATTATAAAACCTCCATGAACCACCAAATAAACATCCACACCAAGTTTGTACCCAAATATCCACTACCACCAC
The DNA here is from genome assembly GCA_002890555.2 of Lagenaria siceraria. NCBI lineage: Eukaryota > Viridiplantae > Streptophyta > Magnoliopsida > Cucurbitales > Cucurbitaceae > Lagenaria > Lagenaria siceraria. Next base: position 16,163,262 of record CM016487.1, read on the forward strand.
GATATGTTCCGAATATGCGGCCTAGCATAGCTCACACACATTCTATTAACACCATAGAACATGCGGCCGTACTCAGCTCACACACATTCTAGTAATACCGCAGAACATGCGGCCGTACTCAGCTCACACACATTCTAGTATCACCGTAGAACATGCAGCCGTACCCAGCTCACACACATTCTAGTATCACCATAGAACATGCGGCCGTACTTAGCTTACACACATTCAGAACAATCAACAGTGATAAATAATACCACCAACAATGAGATCATACGTGCACGCAGACTGGCCCCAAAGGCATATCATGGCTCCAAGCCATCAACATGTCACATCACAACCACGTGGCACTACGGAAACACATTCACGTAGCCCACAGGGAAATCACGTAACCACGAGTACAAAACTCAGTAGTTTGAAACCATTTTCACAAATCATTCAAAACCTCAAAATCGCCATCAATAGATTTATTTAAACCCATATAAATCAATATCAGATTCCAAGTTACATTTAGTATCTCAAATTCATATAAAATCATAAGTATTCAGAAATCATTATTTAAAGCAGTTCCGAAATCAAAGTCACGTAAAGAAGATCATGCCAACACATTTCACAAACCATAGCATACTTATATACTTTTCATATCAAATACTAAAAATAAACCACTCACTGTTAACTGGGCTTCTCCTCGAGTTTCCCGTTCCTTGGTTTCCTGATTATCCTGAAATTAAGTTAATAATCCTTTGATTAACCTTCAACTATTCATAATCCAATTATTCCAAAATAACCTTTAAATATAACCTATTTCACTTAAACTTTCCCTAAAACCTTAGTTTAATCCAATTCAGGGTTTACTTAACAGATTAACCCCTTAATCAACCTCAAAGTTAACTTAGGATCCCAAATTCTTCCAATTTTAGAGTTAAAGTACCTTAATAATACCAATTGGTTCCTTAAACAAGCTTAAAACCACCTTAATTAACTAAAATTACAAAAGTCAACTCTTTAAGGACGGTCAACATAAAAGTCCACTGTTTTACCCTTTTAATGACGCACAAAAGAGGACATACAGGACTTCATCTTCAACCTCCAGCCAGAAATTTCCAGATTTCGGCCAGCACTTCCGGCGACTCCTCCGACGACCAAATTCTCTCATTTCAGCCATACCCACTCACATTAACTTATACAAACCTTTTACCCAAAGCTTAAACTAGCTTACCTCCAATGTTGGAGCCTCGAAACGCCCTAGAACTCCCGAAATCGACCAAACATTCCACTAGCACCTATTTTCCGACGAACAATTTCAAAACTTTAAAACGTTAATTCTGGGTAATCAAACTCCAAATAACTTCCATAGAACTTTAGAAGGAACTTATAATTAGCTTACCTTTGAATTTGGAGCTTCGAATCAACCCCTAACTCTACGAATTTGATAAAAATCCGAGCTTCCCCTGTTTTTCGCGTCCAGCTCCGGCCACCACGTTTTTCTTCATTTTTCTTGCTTTTCTGACCCCGATTCTTGAATTAAAACATACAGAAACCTTCCTCTCAACCTCCTTTAAACATTAGCTCTGCTTTCCCCAAATTTTCCTCACGAAAACACCCTAAAACACCCTTCCCCGATTCTTTTTTTTTTTCTTTTTGTAAAGTCGGCCAGCCCGAAACCCAAAATTCTCAGCTTCTCTCTCGGTTTCCACCTTCTACTTGCAGTCCACGGACTAATTTGCACCCTTTTCTGATCAAATAAGGAAGGATTTGATAAGAACAATCTCAATTTTATCCAAAAAGTCCTTAAATTTCCCATTTTCTCGTTGTCTCTCGGGTCTACCCCTTTCCTTCCACTCAATTCTATTCATTTCCAGTTCAAACTAAGCTCAGAAAGTCCACAGCATCACAAATTTACCTTTTGAACCTCAAAAATCTCTCAAATTCACCAATTTACCTAAATGTTGACTTTTTCAACTTTGACTTTGACCGTTGACTTTGACCTTGACTTATCCCGAGCATGTCTACTTCACCCTTAAATGTCTTAAACAAGCTCCATTAGGTTCATTATGCTCAAATTTATACCTCGGACCCTTACCTTATTTTCCTTAAGTAAAGAAAACATCGGTCCAAATCTTTTTAATTTCTAACGATATCTCTTAACAACAGTTCCAAATCAACTTAACCTCTAGTCCTTGAGTTCAATCTCAAACTGTAAGTTGCCTCATACTTCCAAGATTGAGTAAAAGAAAGAGGGCTTACACTAAGTACATCAGGTGGAGTGGTCTTCACTTGTAAAGAGGAAAGATAAAGTCTTGGTGAGAAGATGTCTCACAGTTAGAGGAATCCTAAGGCACAACGAGAGGGAGTCCCACACTTAAAGAGCCTTAGAGGGAGCCTAAGTGTGCTTCACTAATATCCACATACTTAAGGGGAGCCTAAAACATTCTAAGAGGGAGTCTTGCATCTAAAGGGAACCTAGGTGATCATTCAAGGAGTTAAGCTCTGCATGTGTCACTGTACTAGTCACTTGTTTATAGATAAGTACAACGTTGTAATTGCTTAATATTTATATTAGTGAAGTTATCTTTCCTGGGCACACGACCCCCTAGACGTAGGTGATATTACATCGAACTGGGTTAACAAACCGTGCATTTCTGTTCTTTTCTATCTTTCTGTGATTGTGTTTATGTTCCGTGAATTGCTCCAACATTTTGTGTGACATCTATTGTCTAGGTGTTAGGTAACCTTTATTTCAATTGGTATTATAGTAGATCATCTTTCTAAAGGTGTGTGTGATCTATTTGTGTTTTCTCAAATGGAAGTAATCAAAGAAGGTAGATCTACCACTCGACCTCCCGTATTAGATGGATCAAACTACTTATGTTGGAAGGTTAGAATGACTACCTTTCTAAAGTCTTTAGACCATAAAACCTAGAAATCTGTGATATCAGGTTGGTCACCTCCTCAGATTACTACAGAAAATGGTGATAAATCTCTTAAGCCTGAAGTTGACTGGACGGAAGCTGAGGATGAAATCTCTCTTGAGAACTCGCGTGCTCTCAATGCTATTTTCAATGGTGTTGACAAAAAAAATCTCTCTTGTCATAAATACTTGTGTATCTGCTAAGAAAGGATGGGATATTCTTGTTGTGGCTCATAAAGGCACTTCGAAAGTCAAACTATCGAGACTTCATTCGCTGACCACAAAGCTTGAATGTTTGAAAATGCAAGAAGATGAATCAAATTCTGGTTTCAATGTTCGTCTGCTGGATACAACGAATGAATCTTTTGCCTTGGAAGAGAAAATTTCAGAAGAAAAACTAGTTAGAAAAGTCTTCTGATCCCTCCCCAAACAATTTGATATGAAAGTTACTGCCATCGAAGAAGCTTAGGACATATCTAATATGAAGGTCGATGAACTATTTGGATCTCTGATCACTTTTAAGCGAACTCTGGACAATCAGATGGATAAAAAGAACAAAGGCATAGCTTTGCAATCCACTGTGGAAGATCATTCAGGTGGTAAATGTACCGAGTCTGAAGAGTCTCTAATGGACTCTGTTTCACTACTATCAAAATAGTTCAACAAAGTCTTGAAGCGTTTTGAGAAGAGATCTGGAAACAATTCTCAAAAGTTACCTAAGGGAAGTGGAAACTCCACTCTCAAACCTATCAGATCTCAAAACCAGAGAAAAGAAGGTGAAAGTTCTGGTTCTAGTATTCAAAGCAAAGAAAAATCCTTTTGTTGCAGAAATTGTGATGGTTATGGTCACTTTCTATTTGAATGCCCAACATACCTCAAACAACGAAACAAAGCCTATATGGCATCCTTATCAGATAAAGAATCTGTGGAGAGCAATAACTCTGAAGAAGATGTCAGGGCTCTTGTTAGTTGCCTTTCATCTAACAACTCAGTTGACAAATTTCAAGAATATGTTGTTTTTGTTAGCAACGAAGAAGATGTTGATCAGAATGCTTCAACTGATGCTTCTTATCGAGCCCTACACAAGTAGTGGCGTGAAGACGTTCAAGTTCTTGATACTGAAAAATAGAGAATTAAGTCTCTTTTGGTAGACAACCTCAAGCTCATGACAACCATTTTAGAACTCAAGCGTGAAATAAATCAAGTCAGTAAGAATATTAAACTCGGGAACAAATACTCTTAAAGACATTATATTCAAAGGAAAAGCTTCATCTGATCTGTCTGGCCTAGGATTCTTAGGAACTAAGGCTAGCTCTCCACGACACTCGGGGATTAAAGGGAAGCAAAAGATAGTTTTTGTTAAAGAAAAAAATAATTGCAGCCAAATCAGTCCAAATACGTATGCCTTAGTTAATAATCAAGTTGTGAGCAAAAATTTAAGGTCAACATGGATCTGCCATTTCTGTGGAAAAATGGACCATAGTATACCCTTTTGTTATCATTTGTATGGCTTTCATAAGAGTGTGGCTGACCTTGTCACCCCAAACTTAGAATTTTGCTAGTCTCGAGTAAAGATAGAAAAATACCATAGAGACAATTCTCATTAAGTATGCACATGATTCATGCCTCAATAATAAGGATAACATGTTAGATCCATAAGAAGAAATATTCAAGCACATCTATTATCATGAAATTTCAAGGTCAAATCTTTTCATCCCCTATATATGTGTGTGCAAGTCACATTTAATTCAAAATTCAGGAGCTGACTTTAGATTTAACTGAGTTCTCTAGTTTTCCCCCTAATTTAGCATCATGCACCAACTATCAAGCATCAAAACATTCAAGAAAGTAATATATCAACTAAGATGCTTGAAATAAAAGACCCAAGGGATCCCTAACTTGCATTTTCTTTTACCTAGGGGCACTAACTTTCACACATCCACTGTAGGGAACCGTACCTAGTTAATTCATAGGTGTCCTAACTGATCACAACAAAGACAACTCTTTTTACCCCTATCCATGCGTACACATTACAAGTTTATATTTTTTTCAACACTCATCAAAAGATATTATGTTATTCCACTCTTTCTTTTGTGCACAATTATTTTCAGCAGGCAAATACACTATTTTCTTCCGCTTAGTATCAAATTACAAACTATCATGGAAGAAAACTCTCTAACTGGTAGGGTCTTTCGAGGTGACAACCAAATTGACTTAAATTAACTCATCATTTAATTAAAGATTCTAAATTAAAGTGACTACGTGCTCCATTATGGGAGGTTCAAAGAGGGACTTAAATAGATCATAACTCAAGAGTATGCTATCCTATTTCCACAGTAGATTATCTAACATGCATATTCAAAGTACATCCTAGGAAATCATCATCAAAAGCATACAATTTATTCTTTTCATCTCATATTTTATCAACTAAATTGAAAAAAAAATTATCTCAATTTCAAATTATTAAATTAGCATGCATAATATCTATAATTTCCTAATTAACATGCATGACAGGATAAGAAAACACAAAAGTACGAAGTACGCCTCCCACTCCAAACTTAGAATGATGCATTGTCCTCAATGTATGAAAAAGAAAAGCACAATCACTAAAGAGAGTGATACAAGCGTGGGAGCGTGCGGGAGTCCACCGAACAGAATAGTGGAATGAGTATTGCTCATGAGATTCTGCAAGAGAAAGTAGAAAAATATTAGGAATGTTTGGAAGTCAATCTACTAAAAGAAAAAAAAATACAAGAAAGAAAATAATTGAAATAACAATAAAGCAAGTAAAACTTGGGTTGCCTCCCAAGAAGCGCTGATTTTATCGTCTTCCAAGCTAGACGACTGGGGAGATTCTTTATCAAGCCACATAAAAATTCTCCCATTTTTCAGGGTCTTTCTTGTTTGAATCAATGAAACCTACAAAGTCTTGTAGGCTCACCCTCTTTTCATGGGCACATGAAATCAGAAAATTATTTTTGTTATTTTTTATATAAGGAAAGTTAAAAGAAAAGACTCAAAATTAGAAAAATCAGAAAAATATTTACAAGGCTCATGATATATAAGAAAAGAATTTTCAACAATAGGAAGATTTTCTAACGATAAAGAATTTAGCTTTTCAACCTCAAACTTTATCTCTTGAATATCTTCCTCAATATTAAGCACAATTTCTTCCTCATTCTCACAAACCGACTCCTTGGTTGACTCTTCTTGACGAGGTCCGTAAGGGAGAGAAGCTTACAAATCGAAAAACTCTCTAGAGATGGCACACTAGGTTCTTCTACCTCAACCTTAATCTCTTGAGTCTCCTCATGGAAATTAGGCTCAATTCCTCTCTTAGTCTCATAACCATCATCTTGAGTTCCCTCTATCTCATCCTCATCATAATACACAAACCTAGGATCCCCTACCTTGGTGGCATCGAAAGAATTATCCTCACTCAAAGCCTTAAGGGCATCAACTATCAGACTAAGTTGATTGCATATACGGTTTACAACAGCCTCGTTCTCTACCACTTGATCTTCTGCCCTAGCCAACCTCTCTCTCCCTTCATCATGGCGATCCTCACCTTACTCCTCTATTGGAGTTGAATCATAGCTCACATACTCAAAGAAGGAATAACTCCCATACTCATAGCTAGGATAATTAGGAGGGTAAGGGTTAAGGTTAAAGGGTGGTGGTGTTGGACCTAGGTGGGTTTGAAACTCCCTATGAGGCCATAAATAATTATTGAATTTCATAAATGCAAACACCATAATAAATCAACCAAAGAAAGACTAAACAAAATAAACTAATATACACTCTAAATTAAGATTAGTCAAATCTCTTAAATATTAAAGGAAAAATCAAAAGCCAATTTCTCGACAGCGACCCCAAAAACTTGATAAGCACAAGCGCATGCATCGAGTAATAATATAGTTAAAATGGCCTTGCCCGAGTATCGTCCTCAGGGAATTAGATTGATTAATCTTCTAGCTATTTAGAGGTCGTTCTAATTTTATTTAGGGAACCAAATTGTAATGACTCTTAAGATAAAATAATCTAAGAAAGCAAATAAAAATGTTCAAGATATGGAAATTATCAACTAAGAGATGTTTTAGAGAATAGAATGTTCAACAATTTAAACCTAAGAATTTATCTATCCCTAAAACTATGAGAAATTTAGTACCATGATTTCCATAAACAAAATCCACATTAGAACAATAAAATACACCAAATAAGCCAAGAATAAAGAAAGGAAAGAGAAGTTATCCAACTTTCAACCTTGTTTCTGGGATGGATTTGGCCTGCCAATGATTCTCGAACCTTCTGACATCATAGAATCTTCATATTTTGCTCTAAACTCCCTCTCTAGGTCTTAAATACTCTAAATTCTGATGATCAGGGCTGTTGAGGACCTCCCAATTTATAGAAAATCTAAAACTTGCTCAACAATAACTTTCCAAGAAATCACTATTTTTCAAAAAAGGAAAGGCAATGTCGTTGCGTTTGATAGAGCGTACCGATGCTTTAGGAATTTTGGACACAGTGTAACGCTGCGCTCAGATGAGTGCAGCGATGCTCGAAAATAGTTGTCGCAGTGTAACGTTACGCTCAGTGCAGAGCAACAACGATCCCCTAATTGATGCTATTGTGTGTGGAGAGTGGAAGGCAGCGTCACAACGTTGTGTTTCTTTTATTTTTCGTCCGATTTTGGCTCAGTTTGGTTCTTTTGACTTCTAAAACTCATTTTCTTCATTATGACCTGAAAACCACTAGCAAACACATTAAATCCAAGAAAAACTCACTTTAAATAAGAGGCAAATAATGCACATTTAAGGTGCGTTTCATTGCTCCAATCTAGAAAAAAAATGGTGTAGGTGTCTTTCCGAGATTGAAACAAGAATAGAAAATTAAAGATTCTCCCAGTCATCATAATGTTGTTCTAAGTTTCTAACCTCTCTAAGATCGTCCACTAAAGGTGATTGATTCTTTGACAGTGGCAGTTCGAGGCACATGACTGGTGATAAAAGCTACATTACTTATCTACAAGCTATGGGATCAGGCCAAGTTATATTTAGGGATGGTGCTACAAGTAAGATCATTGGTCAAGACTGACTTCAATTTTCGAGCCTACTTGCTCTTGAAGATGTGCTCTTTGTTGATGGGGTGAAACACACTAAAAAATTGCTTTCTTCAGGCTTAGAATTTAGTTAGTTTTATGCTTAATTTGTGATCTTTGATGCTTTTATGTTTAATTATAGGAAATTGAGTATTTGGAGTAATTTGAGCATAAATGGACATGAATTTGGTGTAAAATTCTAAATTTAAGGATTATAGGGTCAACCAAGCAAAGAGCAAGGGAAAAGAAGGTCAAAAATCAAGAGAAAAAGAAATTGGAGAGCACAGTGACGCTGTGTAATACGCTGCAGACCCGAGAGGGCAAAATAGGGTAACGCCGTGATGCTACCCTGGAACATCACAGAGCTCCGATCTGTTGCGCGGCCAAATTAGTGTAGCGTCGCGACACTGCGATTATTTTTATAAATAGAATGTTATGCCGTCAGATTTTAGGAGGCTGCTATCAAGGTTTAATTTATAGTTTGTCAGGGCCTTCACTAGGGGCTGGGATCTAGTCAGAGACAACATTGAGGAGCTTCAAATGAGTGGAGATTTGAAAAGATCGTTGGATTGTAATTCTGGATTTGAGGACGACAGTCTAAAATCTGGCCTGCATCTTCTTCCCTTTTTATTTCTCTATTTCTTTGAGTTTGTATACACTATGAATGGTCTATATGTATTCTGTATCGATGAATGATTGATTTTTAGTTCTAGGGTTTATGGTTTTTGTTGTCGGATTGTTTTAGACTATGTTGATTGTTCCTTGGAATTGATTGATTGCATAAATTATTTTAGCATGTTTATGTTCATTGCTTCAAACAATTGGTCATTGTTTGGATGATAATTGGTTGGGTCTTTCTTGAGAAAGAGGGCATTGAGTTATATCTAGCATGTTAGATTGTTAATCGAATATGCACGAAAGTGATAGAAGGTTAATAAAGATAAAAAAAAATAGAGAATCCTAATGTTGCACTTAATTAATCAATTACATGAAAGTGAGTTAATAATTAGGTGTTAGATAGGGTAGAGCTCGAAAGAGGAAACCTGAATTAAAGACTCTTAGATCTATAACGTGCATAAAATCAGTCTAAGGCATAAACAATCAATCTGGTAATCCATCAATGAGACCATGATCTTAGGACGTGCCTTTGCTTATTCTCACCCCAGTGTTATCTTTATTTTTTTTTAGGATCAGATAATTTGATTAGATTTTCATCAAAGGTCGGTCCCGTAAATAAGATTAGAAGAATCTCCAAGTAGCTAAAAGAATTGAAAATTTTTCCCAGAGAATGATACTTGGTCTCTCGACCATTTTACTGTATTACAATTTGACGCATGCGCTTGCGCGTATCATGGGCTTACCATAAATCTCATCATTATAAGTCAACTTTGTGATCAAGGTCTGAATGTGAGCTTCACCAAAGATAAATGTCTTGTCATAGACAATGCCAAAGCTTTTGTCATGACAGGTATGAGGTCTACTGATAATTGTTATTTATGGTCTTCTAATGATACTGATCATACTTGTCACCTATCTAAGAAAGATGAAACCACTTTATGGCATAAGCAATTAGGCCATATTGGTATTAAATTTGTTCGGAAAATGATGTTGAGAAATGCAGTCATTGGCCTTCCTTCCTTGCACTTTAGGAAAGGAATTGTGTGTAGAGATTGTCAAGTCAGTAAGCAAAAAAAAGTTTCTCATAAACATCTTCTTCACATAAGCATTGACTGAGTGTTAGAACTCATCCACATGGACCTTATGGGTTTCATGCAAGTTGAAAGAGAATGAGGTAAACAGTATGTCTTGGTGTGTGTTGATGACTACTCAAGGTACACGTGGATTTGCTTTATTAGAGAAAAGTAAGATACTTTTGCAATTTTCAAAGCTCTTTGTTTGTAGTTGCAGAGGGATAAAGTCCTTGAGCATCTCTCGTATTCGAAGTGATCATGGGAGAGAGTTTGAGAATGTTCAGTTTGCAGATTTTTGCTCATTCTAGGGGATGCAACATGAGTTTTTTTGCACAAATTACACCCTAGCATAATGGTGTTGTAGAGCACAAAAACAGAACTCTGCAAAAAATGGCTCGTGCGATGTTACATACAAGAGACTTACCATTGAATTTATGAGTTGAAGCTTTAAATACCGCCTGTGATATTCACAATCGAGTTATTCTTCATCCTGGCACTGCCTGTAAAAATTATGAAATATAGAGGCGGAGAAAGCCAAATATCCAATATTTTTATATTTTTGGCAGTCCGTGCTATATTTTGACAGATCACGAGCATAGGAAGAAATGGGACTCAAAAAGCAATGAGGGTATCTTCTTAGGGTACTCTACAAATAGTCGAGCATATTGTGTTTTCAACAAGCAAACTCAAAATGTAATGGAGTCTATTAATGTTGTTATTGATGACACAATGAGTTACCTGTGAATTCTACAGCTGAGGAAGATGAAGGGCAAGATGGGTCTCCAAGTGGCAGTCAACATGTTCCAGTGAAGGCTACTAATCTCTTATGCGGAGGGTCCATCTGATTATCATGTGTCCAATATAGAAAATGATGATGAAAAGACTAAGCTTCCCTCACGTGGAGTTTAAAAAAATCATCCTTTCAGTAATATCATTAGAAGCCTTAATGAAAGAGTGTCTACAAGAAGAAAGGAAATAGTATAATATCTTCAAATGATTGGAAACACTTGTTTCACTTTCCAATTGAGCCTAAGAATGTAAAAAAGGCTCTAAATGATGAATGCTAGGTCAATGCAATGGAAGAAGAGTTGCCTCAATTTGACAGAAATCAAGTGTGGACTTTAGTCCTTTGTCCAGACACTATAAATGTGATTGGCAAGAAGTCGATATTCGAGAATAAATCATATGCAGATGGAGCAGTCATCAGAAATAAGGTAAGTCTTGTAGCTCAGAGGTTCACTCAAATAGAAGGGGTTGATTGTGATGAGATGTTTGCTCCTGTGGTTATACTTAAAGCCATAAGACTGATGTTGAGTTTTTCCTGTTTGCTCAAGTTCAAGTTATATCAGATGGATGTCAAATAGTGCATTCTTGAATGGTTATCTAAATGAATAAGTGTATCTTGAGTAGCCTAAAGGGTTCACTAAACTGAATCATCCTCACCATGTATACAAGCTTCAAAATGCCCTATACAGATTAAAGCAAGCCTCTTGTGCTTGGTATGAAAGACTATTCGATTTTCTTCTAAAAAATGACTATGTCAGAAGGGGTGTTGACAAAACCCTGTTCGTGAAATGATCAAACGATAATTTATTCATTGCTCAAGTGTATGTTGATGATATTGTATTCGGGGGAATGTCACAAGTCTTGGTGGATCATTTTGTAGAACATATGAAAACTGAATTTGAAATGAGTATGGTAGGTGAATTAACATACTTCTTGGGATTTCAAATTAAACAACTGAAAGATGGGATATTTATCTCTCAAAGTAAGTATGCCAAGAATATTGTGAAAAAATTTGGCCTAGACAAGGCTAGAATAAAACGTACTCCTGCACCAACTCATGCTAAGCTAACTCATGAGAAATCCTAAAAGTCCTGTTGAGACCCTGATAACTACCTCTAAAGGTGCTCAAATGCCGTCTTTAGCAGCTAATGATTCTATCCCTATCTCGCCTGATGTTGTGGGGTCCTCTGTTGCTCAAGGGTTTGGTGATTTTGAGAATGTGACTTAACATGCTAAGCACATGCCTGATGACTGTTCAAAAGAGACTTCAAGTTTGAATGAGTTTGACCTCGAGGTGGATGATAATTTGCCTATCAATGCCTTGAGAAATAAGAAGAAGAATTGAAAACTGAGGTTTTAGAAAATTTTCATGAAGAAAACAATTCTATGTCTAAAGAAGAAAAGAGTGATGAGAAGGAAGTCTCTGACAATGAAGAAGATGACAAGAAGAATAAGTCTGATGAAAGTGTGGAGATTGAATCTCTGTTTGAAGAGAGCGGCCTTGAGTCTCCTAAAGAAAAAGGCCCATCAAAAGGCAAGAAAAGTAAACTTTCCTAAGCGTCTATTCCCTATGTGCCTATGAATGGTATCTTCTTTCACTCTATAGATAATGCTAAAAAATGGAAGTTTGTTGTGAACAAGCCTATTATTGTTGAAAGGGATTTGTCTGAGCAGGCTCAAGATTGTATGAAAGTCATGGAGCTGCTGGTTTATGCTAATTTAGCTCGTACTGTGTTGAATCTCGATCCTTTCTATCCTTAGTTGGTTCATGAGTTTATTGTGAATTTGTCAGTAGTTTTGATAATGTTGCCAAGCCTAATTATCGAAGAGTTCATGTCAGAGGTCATTGCTTCATATTTACTGCTGCCATAATTAAAAGTACCTCAATTGTCAAGTGCCCGAAAATGTTGTTGAGCAACGCCCCTCCATGAATGACTTGGTGTTTGAGCCCACAGGTGTAAAGTTTGCGTAGCCCAAGTCTGGTTCGCTATCTATTGTAGATCTTAGCATCAAGTATGCCTTGCTACACATAATTGGAGTGGAGAATTGGTGCCCTTCCTCTCATAAATCAGGTCTCTCCACCACTTTAGCCAGTCTGCTCTACCAAATTGGGACTTACTCCAAGTTTAATTATGGCGTGTTTGAGCTGAATCAGATCAAAAGACATATTGGATCTCATGTAGTCAAGCTTTCGATTTGTTTCCCTCATCTTATTTGTGGGATATTGTTAACACAAAAGCCTGATATTCTGACCTCATGTGATACCCTTGGTCCTATCCTTACTCCTATTTCCTTCAATTACAAACTATTTTAGGGTAAGCATGTTCCTGACCTTGTGCATGTTGAGCCAAAAGACAATGCGGGCGACTCTTGCCAGTCTGTGGTTAATCAACCTTTTGGCAAGCGTCTAATGTAGATTTTGGCCTCAAAATCTCATGATATGGGAGTCCAAATCTAATGTTGTAGAGAGCACAAAGAAGAAATAAATGGTGCTTTACAATTGATGCATCTGACTGCTTCTCGTGATGATCTTGGTTCGACGAGTTGTCCAGGGGATGAAGTTGATGATTAACTTGGTTGTGTTTGTTAAAGTTCATGCTTACTGTTTGTTTTTGGTTTGGTTGGTGACAGATGTAACTTTGTGTTGTTCCACAACATTTGTTCATGTCTCTTTTTAATCAAGACGAAGGGGGAGAACTAAAATTGTGGCCTGTAGTTAATATTGGTTTGTATGTTGTTCCATTGCCATACTTTTACTATGTTTTTTTGTGTGTTGTCTTGTCTTAAAAAATAATAGCCAAAGGGGGAGTTTGTTAGAGATTTGGCTTTGATGTTAGCTATAATTGTTTAAGACTGTTGTCGCTGCAGCTTACTTTGTTATCTGGGTTATGACTTGTCTCTCAAGGTGTTTCTGCATTTGAGGCTTCAGGCAGGTTGTTGCGCGGTGCATTCCTAAATTTGTCATTTATTTATTTCTTAGTTGGGAAAATCATGCCTGTCGTATTCACGATATTTTTTCTTATTTTGTGAAATATCGACGTGCATTTTGAAAGTTATTCTTGCCTTGTTTGATGCATATATTTAAAGGAAAGTGACTGTCAATTTAGGGTTCACCGTTCAAAATAGAAACATTAGAGCCATGTGCAAGGTTTGCTGAGAGTTTACTGTGTGCCAATTTTTCATAAGCAAAGATTGTGTTGCTTTAGATAGAAGGGATTCTCAAACTTAGGGGAGCTTAAGTACATCAAGTGGGGTGGTCTTTGCTTGTGAAGAGGAAAGATAAAGTCCTGGTCAGAAGAGGTCTCACACTTAGGGGGATCGTAAGGCACAATGAGAGGGAGTCTCACACTTAGAGAGAAGTGTTCTTCACTAATATCCACATACTTAAGGGAAGCTTAAGGTATTTTGAGAAGGAGTCTGACATCTAAGGGGAGCGTAGGTGATCATTCAAGGAGTTAAGCTTTGCGTGTGTCACTGTACTAGTCACTTGTTTACAAATAAGTATAACGTTGTGATTGCTTAACATTTATATTAGTAAAGTTATCTTTCCTGAGCACATTGCCCCGCAGATGTTGATGATATTGCACCGCACTAGGTTAAGAAACCATCTATTATGTTCTTCTCTATCTTTCTATGATTGTGTTTATGTGTCGCGAATTATTGCAACATTCTGTGTGACATCTATTGTCTGGGTGTTAGGTAACCTTTATTTCAAATGGAATAATCGTTGAGGACGCAACAATTCTTGGAATAATTTAAACAAACCTTTGCGTCAAATTTGTACTAAATTTGGCCATACAGTATCTAAATTCTACTTTCACTATGCTCTTCGAACTCTACCACAAGGTCAATGATCTTTTCAACAAATGAATGCATTGGTTGAGAATCCTGACTTTAATGTTGACAGCAGTTGATATCCGAACTCAGGTGCTATAAATCACCTTACACATAATTTCAACAAAGGAAATGAAGCAAGTCTGCCAATACTTTCACTATGGTTTTTCCTCTTCTACCTCACCTTCTAATTCTAAATGCATATTTAGCTTGAATAATTTACTTCATGTTCCTTCTATAACAAAGAACATTACCCATGTTTCTCAATTTGCTAAAGATAAGGTGTCTTTTTTAAGTTTCACCCTACTCTCTCTTATGTGAATTAAGGATCAAACCACTAGCCAAACTCTGCTCCAAAGGATGTTCATGAAGGGCTCTATTGATTTAATCTTAATATCGTCAACAATGAGAAAAATATACAGTATCAAGCAAATGTTTTAATCTCTAGTTCCTTTGAGTCAAGTAAATGTGTTATGTCTTCTTTAGATATTTGGCATTGTCGTTTGGGCCATCTGACTTTATCGGTTGTTTAAGATGTAGTTAAGGTAATCAACCCTAAGTTGTCTATAACGAATAAAATTTCTTTATGTGATACTTCTGTCTTGGGTAAACATCATGCTCTTTCTTTTCCAGATTCAACTACTGTTTACACTGCCCTTTACAATTAATTTTCTATGGTTCATGGGGTCCTGCTTATAAAATTGCTCAGCATTGTTTTCGATATTACATTAGTTTTGTGGATGTGTTTAGTTGTTATACTTGGATTTATTTTCTAAATTCCAAGTCTAATGTATTTTCTGCCTTTCTTAAATTTAAAACCCTCGAAGCTTTTAAACAAGTCTATCTTAAGAATCTAAACTGATGGAGACGTGAGTGTTAGTGCCCTAAAAGTGCTAAAATCCCTAGCTTAATTCTACCATAATTAGTGACTTTTACTCATTAATTGTTTACTTTCGTAGGAAATATCCATTCCAAGGATAGAAAAGTCATTTAGAGCAAAAAGGGACAAAAAAGAGCCTTAAAGCACCAAAATTGAAGAAATGAAGAAAATTACAAAATTGCCCTTGAAGACAGTGTCGCTACACTTCAATTACACTTGTTTTACGCTGAAGACTCGAGAGCAGCAATCGGGGCAGCGTCGCTACGCTCTGCCCAGCATAGTACTACGCTGTCGGCTACTTACCTAGAGGTTAGATGCGCTCTCCTTATCGTCGCGACGCTCTCGACAAATTTAAAAGATCATTTCAATTTCATTTCGATAGAGAGAGCCATTTTTACCAATTTTCAGAGAGATTTTCATTCTCCCTTCACCTTTTCTCTCAAAATTCTTGTATCCTTTCATCAATTCTTTGAAGATCCATCAAAGGATGCAAGTCTAAGGTAATTCTTTAGGGAATTGGTAAGTTATAATTCATTTTCTTGAGGATTTCTTGTTTAATTCTTTGATTGATTCTTGAATCTTGGTTAATTCTTGAACATATTTCTGGAATTTGAATCAATTAAAGTGACGACTCATGTTTAGATTCGAATTCTTGTTTGCAAAATTCATGATGCGCTAAGCAATTAAATTATGAATTAGGTTGCAAGATAAGGAATGCATGCCTTCGTTTAAAGCATTTTTCCTTTAAATCATTGCATGTTGAACTAATTAGAATTGATCAACAAATCGAATTAACAAAGAGGCTATCCGTTCTTTAATTTGTCACAACTATGAAACCTAGATCTTAATGCAAATTTCATTTAGTATTGAATGTCACTAAGGAATATACGTACATAAATGGAGTTTAGAGTTAATCTTGAAGAAATTCTTGCTTTAACAAATTAGGGCAATTAGAAATTGATCTTTGATTGGACTGATTTTATGAGTTGGAATAATTAGGGATTTGATTTCTCTCTGTAGATTCTTGATATTAATCATCTTCTCTTCAATTCGATGATAGAATTTGAAATCAATTTGTCCAAATTTCCAATCTATCATATTGACTCTCCCAAAATCATAAATACAAAAAATATTTGTGATTCTTGCATTATTTTTCATCTTCGTTTCAACTCCCATTTTTATTGTTGTTTGAAGATTAATTTAGATTAGAAGAGATTAATTTTTTAGCTTCCTGTGGATTGATCCCGAACTTACCATCTATATTATATCTTTAGTGTTGAATTATAAGCAAGGTGTTATAAATTCTTTTGATCATTTGAATGTGTATAACGACGATACATTTTTAGCTCAATTAGTGAGTTTCAAACTTTCATCCCTTTTCTTCAAAACAGTGGTATTGAACATCGCATCACTTGTCCCCATACATCTCAGAAAAATAGGATAGTTGAACGAAAACATAGGCACATTATTGACACTGGGTTAACCCTTTTATCTCAATCTTGCTTACCTTCGAAATTTTAGGATAATGCATTTGCTATAGCAGTGTAATTAGTTAATAGGTTATCAACTAAAGTCCTTCAAAATATAAGTCCCTTGGAGAAATTGCCCAAACTATATCCTAATTATCTTTCTCTAAAACATTAGGTTGCAAGTGCTTTCCCTATCTTCATCCTTATAAAACTCATAAACTTGTGTGTTTCTAGAGTACAACACTTCACATAAGGGTTATAAATGCTTATCTTCTTATGGTCGTTTATTTATATCTCGTCATGTTTGGTTTGATGAAACTAATTTTCCTTAAACTCTTGGTCCTTCACAATCACCCAAGAATATTGCTCCCACTTGTTCTCTTCTTTCCTTACTTCCAAATATTCAACTGTCTCCATCTAATCATAGTGAAGATTATCAAAATTCTGCTCCAATTTCTAATACTCTTGATCATCCTAAGCCTACTATTGTGCATCCTCCAAAGAGTGGCCCTCAGAAAATATTGCTAATGATCCTTTTAGTCAAGATGATGTCTCACAGCCATTAAATACTATTAATTCTCTTCAAATGGTGACACGAGGTAAGGATGATATTTTTAAACTGAAAGTGTATATGGTTGATTATCTTGGAACTGAACCTCCATTTGTTAAGGAGGCCTTGAAACATGCTCATTAGTGAACAATAATGAAACAAGAATATGATGTTTTAGTTCACAATCATACTTGAACCCTTGTACGAAAATCAACGGACAAAAATATTGTTGGAGGTAAGTGGGTGTTTAAAATCAAAAGAAGCATATGGAACTATATCTAGATATAAAGCTCATTTGGTTGTAAAAGGATTCCATCAAGCCCTGATCTTGATTATCATGAGACGTTTAGCCCTATGGTTAAACCTGTAACTATTCGCGTTTTCTTAACTTTGACTATTTTCTATGGATGGTCTATTCGGTAAATTGATGTTAATAATGATTTTTTACATGAAATTCTCACTAAATATGTTTTGATGAAACAACTAGCATGTTTGTCACATCAAAGACTACACCCTTGATGTGTAATTTGCGAAAAGCTATATACGACTTGAAATAGGGGCCAAGAGTGTGGTATGAAAGGTTCAGTTCCTTTTTACATTCTTTGGGATTTAAAACATCCAAAGCAAACACTGAAGGACATACGAGCATGCAGAGAAAATTAACTTGATCGAATTTTACTCTAAGATGCTCAATTTTGAGGATAAAACATGCAATTAAAAGGGAAAAACTAGAGATTTAAGAACACTTACCCTTGAAGCTCTAAATTCTCCCTTGTTTCTTAATGAAAATGAACACCACTTGATTGTAGACCACCACAAGAGTCTTCTCTACTATTCTCTAGCCTTAGATTGGATGGTGAGATCCATTTTTGTGGTGAATTTGTGAAGGAATGAAGGTTGGAGAAGAAGATGGGTTATGGAGAAAATTTCCAAAATTAACTCTTAATTCACAAAATTCTTAGGAAAATTTTCACAGATAGAAAAAATGTCAAACTATTTACAGAAAATAGTAAAAAAAAACATTGATAGATATTGATGGACTTCTATCAGCATCTATCAGTAATAGACTTCTATCATTTCTATCACTGATAGACCCTGATAGACTTCTACCAGCGTCTATCACAATTATCTAAAAATTTTGCTATTTTGTGTAAATAATTTCTCTTCTTTTTCTATTTTTAAAAACTCTCCTATATAACCCCTTTATTTTTGTCAAAATCATCTTACTTATTAAGCATTAACATGCAATCCAATTGCATCACAAGTTGACAACGCAAAACTCCAATTTGTTGGCTAATTAAGAAGTTAACAACTAAGCTAGTATAAGCTAGTAGCTTAGTTAGTGGAAAAATCCAATTTCTCAAAATTGAATTTTATATGAATTTTTCAAAATTGAATAAAAAAATAGTTTTTAATTTGATTTTTAATTTCAAAAGTTAATTTAAAAATAATTAATTAAATAAAAATAATTTAAGATTTAATTAATTAAATATAATATTTTTTTAATATTAAATAATAAAATAATATTATTTTTCTCACTTATCCCGATTTTTCTAAGAAACCAATATGAATCGCAATTCATATAATTAATATTTAAATATGATCTAAATATTATAATTAACTCTATTTGTCCGTTTAATTTGTAATTAAATGTTGATATATCGTATATATATGACTTTCATTCCTTAAGCTGAGATTGAACGGTTCAAACTTACTCAACACACTATCTAAGATTTTTCTCCATTTATGAGCTAGTAGAGGGACCTAATGGACCTACAGATCATGAGCTCCAATGATTCAAGATTAACCGGCTAAACTCTTTAACCTAGTTAACCAACATTCATTAGCTAACGACACTCCACTAAAGCCCATAGTTGCACTCTCCTCACTGTAGATAAAACCATAATTAGGTAAGTCGATCCTTTACAGGTTGTTCGTAATCGCAGCTAGGTCAAAATTACCATTTTACCCATGTGATTACATCTTGTTCCTTAAGTCTCACTGATCCTCTAATGAAGAATTGGTTTGCGATCCTATCACCAAACTGAGTCCTTCTCGGGCCAATGAGAGGGTGGAGCCCCTTGTTCAAGACCCAAAATGAGTACTTAAGGGAACAACCTATCTACTAACCCTAAGTCGAGTAGAAATGAATTATGTCTTATAAGACTATGTCGCCAGCTAGCTACTCGGTCTTACTCGTGAAATGGGAGCCTTATTGAGTCGACGCACTCAGGCCACTCTCACCCATGCAGATCTAAGGATAATCCCGAATAAACAGGAGTTCATAGTTAGCTCAGGATTGAGATCGAGTTACCTAGGTCATTTAGTTGAAATAGTCAGTATTTAATAGTAAACGGCGTTATAAAGTAATAGTGACCATTTCGTGGTTCGGTTTTATGCAAACTCATTGCATAGAACACCCCCACTCACATGTCTCCACATGAAGGATTTAGGATCACACCATTTGTATCAAATACAAAGTGAGTCGCATTCAATAGTGTCCCCAAGATAAGGTACCCAACCTTATCCCTATACTATATACCGTTTCGGCTATTTACTTGAACTTGATCCACTT
The DNA here is from genome assembly GCA_002890555.2 of Lagenaria siceraria. Lineage (NCBI taxonomy): Eukaryota > Viridiplantae > Streptophyta > Magnoliopsida > Cucurbitales > Cucurbitaceae > Lagenaria > Lagenaria siceraria. The sequence continues at coordinate 16,183,056 of CM016487.1, forward strand.
TTATGTCATTACATATAGTTCAAGTTTTCATACTAAAGTCATAGGTTCTTAGTTTATTGGATTTAGAGTTACATTAACAACAATTCACTTTATTCAATAACAAGTTTACTTAATATCATCAATAACAACTTTATTAATAAATAGAATGCACGTTAATGTTTAGAAACTACGAGTTTTAGGACATAAAACCCAACAAACTCCCACTTGGACTAAAACTCCTAGTGGGGTATATACATAATGCTAAATTTACAGAGAGAAATTAAAATACAATAAACTAGGGCATCAGATACCTATATCTTTCTCCCACTTACCCTAGATTATACAACTTGAAGTCCTAGACTTACTAGGTGACCCTTAACACTTTAGCCATGAGGGCCTTTGTAAACGGATCAGCAATGTTATCTTCTAACGGTATCTGCTTGACGATAACATCTCCTCTTTGTACTCTCTCCCTGATGAGATGGTACTTGCGCGTAATGTGTTTGTCGCGCTTAGGGCTTCTAGGTTCTTTTAAAATTGTAATTGTGCCATTGTTATCACAGTACAAAGTGACAGGCAGATACATATTTGGAACCATTTCCAAATCGGTTAAGAATTTCCTAAGCCATACTGCTTCTTTAGCTGCTTCGCATGCAACTACATATTCAGATTCCATGGTGAAGTCAATAGTACATCCTTGCTTAATACTCCTCCAAACTATTGCTCCTCCATTCAGAGTGAACACTGATCCCGATATAGATTTCTTGGAATCTATATCGGTCTGAAAATTAGACCATCCGTGTATCTTGTAAGAATCAGATCTTTATTGCCATACACGAGCACATAGTCCTCGTTCTCCTAAGATACTTGAGGATATTTTTAACGGCAATCCAATGATCATATCCAGGATTAGACTAAAACCTACTGACAATTCCTACTGCATAGCATTTGTCAGGTCGTGTACACAACATAGCATACATCAAACTTCCAACAGCTGAAGCATAGGGAATGCGTCTCATATCCTCAACCTCTTGAGGCGTCTTAGGACATTGTTCCTTAGACAAATGAATTCCATGTTTGAATGGTAGCAGAGCCCTTTTGGAATTCTGCATTTTATATATAGACAACATTTTGTCAATATATGATGCTTGAGACATGACTAACTTTTTGTTCTTGCGATTCCGAACTATTTGGATTCCAAGAACAAAGTGAGCCTCTCCCAAATCTTTCATTTGGAATTGGGTCGATAGCCATTGTTTTATGTCAGTTAGGAATCCTACTTCATTCCCAATGAAAAGGATATCATCTAAATATAATACTAAGAAAGCTACAATAGATTTGATTACTTTCTTGTATACACAAAGTTCATCAACGTTATGTTCAAAACCATAAGATTTGATCACAGCATCAAACCTCATATTCCAGGACCGAGATGCTTGTTTCAACCCATAAATGGATCGTTTAAGCTTGTAAACTTTTTGCTCTTGACACTGTTCTGTAAACCCCTCTGGTTGAGTCATGTAAATACTTTTCTCAAGATAGCCATTTAGAAAAGCTGTCTTGACATCCATTTGTCAAATTTCATAATCATAAAATGTGGCAATGGATAAAAGTATTCTAATCGACTTTATCATAGCAACATGAGAGAAGGTCTCTTCATAGTCCACCCCCTCGACCTAGGTATAACCCTTTGCCACGAGTTGAGCCTTAAAAGTTTGTACTTTACCAACATGATTTCTTTTCCTTTTGTAGATCCATTTATAACCAATAGGTCTTACCTCACTTGGTTGATCTACAAGTTCCCAGACTAAATTGTAGTACATAGACTCCATTTTGAGGTCAATGGCTTTGATCCACTGATCTCGGTCTACATCAACCATTGCCTGGCTATAGGTCAATGGATACTCTAGTTTATCATCAGGTATGACAAGTTGGGTTTCAGATAAATCCATGTAACGGTCAAGCTGATAAACAACCCTCCCACTATGTTGAGGCTCTCTCAATTCTTCAGAAGGTTGAGACTGACCAGACGAGTTGATTCTATCAACAACTCTTGTTGAAGGACCAGCTTGATCAACAACTCTTATTGATTTATCTGTAGTTTCTTCATAAATCTCTTTTAATACTAGTTTGTTGCGTGGTTGATGATCTCTTATGTGGTCTTCTTCTAGAAAAGTATCATTTTTCGATACAAGCACTTTAACATATTGAGGATCATAAAACAAACAACCTTTCGTTTCTTTGGGATATCCTACAAAAAGGCACAATTTTGAACGACGTTCCAATTTCTTAGGGTTCTGCACCAACACATGTGCCGAACATCCCCAGATTCTGAAGTGACATAAACTACCTTTACGTCCTCTCCATAACTCATAAGGTGTTTCTGAAACACTTTTAGAGGGAACATTGCTCAAAATGTATACCGCAGTCTCTACTGCATGTCCCCAAAACGAACTTGGCAACTGAGCGTAGCTCATCATTGATTGAACCATATCTAATAGGGTTCTGTTTCTCCTTTAAGGTACACCATCCTAATGAGGCATACTAGGTGCAGAGAGATATTGTGATTGAATTCCATGTTTTATCATATAGTCCTGGAATTTCAGATCCATATACTCTCCACCTCGATCTGATCAAAGTATCTTAATGGTTTTACCTAAGAGGTTCTCAATATCAGTCTTATACTCTTTGAACTTTTTAAGAGCTTCAGACTTGTGATGCATTAGGTAAATGGAACCATACCTTGAATAATCATCAATAAAACTGATGAAATATTCATACCCTCCACGTGCCTTGACATTTATTAGACCACAGAGATCCGAGTGCACGAGTTTTAAAGGTTCTTTGGCTCTAAGTCCTTTTTCAGGAAAAGATCTTTTGGTCATTTTACCCTCAAGACATGATTCACACGAAGGTAAAGAGTTGTCTTCTAACTGACTTAGGAGTCCACTCTTAACCAATCTCCCAATCCTATTGAGATTGATGTGACCATGTCTTAAGTGCCAAAGATAGGTACTTTGAGAAACTCGTTGCCTTTTATTTTGAGTTTCGACTGTTTTGAACATTTCAGTATTATAAACAACTTTAACTTTGGTCGGTTTTAACTTATATAACTTGTTTTCTAAGTTTGCAGAACATATTGGAATACCTCTTTTACTAATGAACGCTTCATTAATATCAAAAGTAACTTTGTACATATGTTATAACAAACAGGAGATAGATATTAAGTTCCTACTACAATTAGGAACATAAAGTACATTTTCTAACAAAAAAAGATCTCTCTAAAAAACAACTTCATGTCTCCCACTGCCTTGGCCGAGATAAGCTCTCCTGATCCAACCTTGAGAGTGATCTCGCCATCTTGAAGTTGTTTTCAGGAATTAATTTTCTGAAAATAAGAATAAACGTGATTAGTGGCTCTTGAATCTAGTATCCATGTTAAGTTGTCACTTTCTACTAAACATGTTTCGATAAATCATATTTACTTTTTTTTTCTCTTTCTTAGCTTTCTTTTCGGCTAGGTACTAAGGACAATTCCTTTTCCAATGCCCATCTTGGTTATAGTGGAAACATTTTCCTTTGTCTGCAACTTGTACCTTTCCCTTGTCTTTTCTCTTAGCAGGAGCTTTTCCTTTTCCTTTTCCCTTTTTCTTCATCTGAGATTTTGAAAGGCTAGGTTACGTTCTCCAGGAGGATCCCCTAAGGAACTTCTTAGTAGTAGTAGCAACATTTGCTTCTACTTCAATACCTTTATTCTTTAATAAGGATTGATAAACCTGGAGCTCATCGAGAAGAGAGGTCAAAGAATATTCTATCTTATTCATCATCGCATTAGTTCTAAACTGTAGGAAACTCTTTGGAAGAGATTCCATAATGAATGTGACTTGACTATTCTCTTTTGTGACAGCGCCATTTACTTCCACAATATTAAAATGAACCATCATGTTCAAAACATGTTCTCTCACAGAGAATCTTTCTTTCATTCTGCAGTTGTAAACGTATTTCAAAGCATCGTGCATGAGAGATGAGGATGGTTGTCCAAACATCTCACGCAGCGAGTCCATGATTTTCCTGGCAGTAACCATGTTCTCATGCTTTTTGGACAGTATATTGGATATACCGGCGAATATGTAGGCTCGGGCCTTCTCGTTTGCCCTGGTCCACCTGTCATAGGCTTCCCGAATGTTTTGGTTAGCCGTTGAGCTGGAACTGGAGGACAATCCTCCGTTAAAACAAATCGGAGATCTTTTATTACTAGTATGGTATTGATATTAGATTTTCATGTAGAATAATTATCACCGTTTAATTTATCGGAGGCTAACAATTGGATTATAGCGTTTGTCATTGCTGAAATAATAAACATATTCTATTAGTGAATTGATTAACTTTTTCTAAACCAATCAAGTTTTAGCAAATTTCTAATAATCTACCCTTCATTATTAAATTTGCAACGATACTTTAGTGAGTCAGAATAACTGCTACCGAGGGGCGGTCAATTATTCATTCATTAAACCAAACCATTTGATTAAAACGCTAATACCAAAACAACTCAGATTCCTATAGTATTTAATTATCATTTATTTGGTCAAGAATTTACTAACACTTAGTAAATCTCGTAAGTGTAGACCCTCCACCTTCGATTTTCATAGATCAGAATCAAACATGCTCTCGAGGAAAGACAAATGTTTGAAAATAGACCTAAGAAACACTATCCATTTATGGAGTTCACAGTGTTCCAAATCCCATGTTACAAACCCTCCGGCTGGATAAGTGCCTATTATTACGCTAAGCAGATGCAACATAGGAATCTCACGTTGTGACCTAATAGAAGAGTCTGTGTTGATACACACCCTTCACCCACTTACTATGAACTACTTCCCCTATTCACCTTATTATTGAATCATGCAGACACTTTTCGAATGGAGCAGTTACGATAAAAGAGACACAAAGCCCTGCATGAATCTCACGTTGTGAACTCTCAGGGACGTGAGAGCTAAAAACGATATATTGTATATACCATTACTCTGCCACTGAAGTGTTCTATTATATTTGGGTATATTTTTACTCAGGTATATTTCGGCTTAATAAAACATAACCTAAGTCTAGGTAATAATCCGAGCATAACGTTTATACTGTATTTTAACCTACGATGTCTAAGTGATTAAACCATTTTATCTCACCTTACATCGCTCCCGCATGCTCATAAAACCGAGTTAACTCAACTCAGACGCCAACTCGATCCCTAGGTAGGAGGTGTTCCGTAAACCGTCAACTTAAATACCTCCAGCCTTAGACAAGATTTTGTTGGGTGAGTTGTGTAAACACAATTTTACAAGATATCGACCTAATTTTAACTATTAAAAGAGGTTGATTTGAGTTGCACCAATTTACCCTAAGTGAGCATGCAATTATCTTTGTTATATATCTTAAAATTCTAATTTATTTTATAACATTTATAAAATCAAAAAATCAAAAAACTATAACATACATATACATTTCATCAATTAATATAACTAATTATATTAAACCTCATGAAATTAATTAATCATGCATACTATATATCATAACATTTATAACATACATATAATGCATGAAACATGTTTATCCTATGGTGGGGATTTAAATCTATATGGCATACTTTATGCATAAATAAATATAAACTAACTAAACATACATTCACAATTTACTAAATTGGACAAGTTTTGGCATTTTTAGCAAACAAAAAACTAAATTATTACAATAATAATTAAAAAAAACTGCTCAAACTAGTCTCGAACACTTCGAACCAGCTCGAACCGACTTGAAATACCTCGAAAACAGGTTGAACTGACTGAAAAGGCATTGAACCGGACCAAAAAAGGTGGAATCGATCAAACTTTGACTGAACCGGTCAAACTTTGACCGGTCAACAATTTCAACTTCTTCATTTACGAATGCAGCTGGGAGGAAAACCAAAAACAAAACTCACAGCAGTTGCTCTGTTTTTTGGCTTCCGTACACCTCTCAGATTCCTTCAAAATTCTCCCAAATGATAACTCGAAAAATCCCGAAAAAAATTACAGACTCTTCTCAACTCATTAACGTCCATAATTGAGGGCTTAATTACAACAGTTGACCATGAATTGAAGGTAAAAAAAATGTCAAAATCAAAAAAACTAATTTAGCTCCCTAAAACATTCATCTCATGAATAAACCCCATCAAAGCAAGTGCTTTGGTACCAATTGAAGGACATACAAGCATGAATCGAAAATTAACTTGATCGAAATTCACTCTAAGATGCTCAATTTTGAGGATAAAACATTCAATTAGAAGGGGAAAACTAGAGTTTTAAGAACACTTACTCTTGAAGCTCTAAATTCTCCCTTGTTTCTTGATGAAAATGAACACCACTTGATTGTAGACCACCACAAGAGTCTTTTCTACTATTCTCTAGCCTTAGATTGGATGGTGAGATCTATTTTTGTGGTAAATTTGTGAAGGAATGAATGTTGGAGAAGAGATGGGCTATGGAGGAATTTTTCAAAATTAACTCTTAATTTCACAAAAATTTTAACTCATTTTTTGTCAAAAATCATCCTTACTTATTAAGAATTAACATGCAATCTACACAAATGGACAACACAAAGCTCCAATTCATTGGCTAATTGAGAAGTTAACAACTTAGCTAGTAGCTTAGTTAGTGGGAAAATCCAATTTGTCAAAATTGAATAAAAAAAAAATTTAATTTCAAAAATAAATTTAAAAATAATTAATTAAATAAAAAATCATTTAATATTTAATTAATTAAATATAATATTATTTTATATTAAATAATAAAAGAATATTATTTTTTCCACTTATTCCGATTTTTCTAAAAAAATCGATATGAATCTCTATTCATATAATTAATATTTAAATATGATTTAAATATTATAATTAACTATATTTGTCTGTTTCATTTGTAATTAAACGTTGATATATCGTATATATCCGACTTTCATTCTATAAGCCGAGATTGAACGGTTCAAACTTACCACACTATCTAAGGTTTTTGTCCATTTATGAGCTAGTAGAGGGACCTAATGGACCTACAGATCATGAGCTCCAATTATCCGAGATTAATCGATTAAACTCTTTAACATAGTTAACTAATATTCGTTAACTAACGGGACACTCCACTAAAGCCCGTAGCTGCATTCTCCTCACTGTAGATAAATTTTTGTCCACTTGATATAACTATAGTTAGTAAGTCAATCCTTCACAGGTTGTCCGTAATCGCAGCTGAGTCAAAATTACCATTTTACCCTTGTGATTACATCTTGTTCCTTAAGTCCCACTGATCCTCTAATGAACAATTGGTTTGCGATCCTATCACTAAATCGAGTCCCTCTCGAGTCAATAAGAGGGTGAGACCCCTTGTTCAAGACCCGAAATGAGTACTTAAGGGAACAACCTATCTACTAACCCTAAGTCGGGTAGGAGTGAATTTCGTCTTGCAAGACTATGTCTCTAGCTATCTACTCGGTCTTACCCCTGAAATGGGAAGCTTATTGAGTTGGCTCACCCGGGCTACTCTCATCCATGCAGATTTAAGGATAATCCCGAATAAACAGGAGTTCATAGTTAACTCAGGATTGAGATCGAGTTACCTAGGTTATCTAGTTGAAATAGTTAGTATTTAATAGTAAACGGCGTTATAAAGTAATAGTGACTATTTCGTGGTTCGATCTTATGCAAACTCATTGCATAGAACGCCCCGCTCATATGTCTCCACATGAAGGATTTAGGATCACACCATTTGTATCAAATATAAAGTGGGTCGCATTCAATTGTGTCCCCAAGATAAGGTACCCAACCTTATCCCTATACTATATACCGTTTCGGCTATTTACTCGAACTTGATCCATTTTTATGTCATTACATATAGTTCAAGTTTTCATACTAAAGCCATGGGTTCTTAGTTTATTGGATTTAGAATTACATTAACAACAATTCATTTTATTCAATAACAAGTTTACTGAATAACCTCGATAACAATTTTATTAGTAAATAGAATGCACGTTAATGTTTACAAACTACGAGTTTTATGACATAAAACCTAACAAACACTTCTTTGATGGTATGCACTACTTCTCACAATTGTTGTTATAACCTTATTTATGTGGATGACATACTTATCATGGGAAATTCATCAAATAAAATTGATATGATAATTCAGAGATTGAATACTGCCTTTTTAAAAGGATTTAGGCAAATTGAGTAACTTCTTAGGCATTGAAGTTTCTTACCCGTCGAATGAAGGCCTGCTTTTATCCCAAAACACTTATATTCATGATTGGCTTAATAGAGTTGTTAGAAACAACTGCAACCAACTTATCTTTCAGTTAGTTTTAATTTATTTGCAAATTTGTATAAATAGAAGAAGGAAAGGTTGTAAGGAAAAATAGAGAGAAAATTTGAACTTGAGAGTTTTGTAAATTTTACCTTTCAATTCATTCAACAAAAATCAGAAATCCCCTCCTTGCATAGTGCATGTAGGCCTCAGTTGAACCACTTAGAACTTTGTGTCTTGCTGAACTTTCCCTTCTCTTAAAATCTTCTTCATCTTCATCATTTACTCTTGGGCATCATCTTCTTCTTTCACTTTTGAGAGCATCTCAATTTCTTTGCATGTTGAATCTGAAAGTATAAGAAAGAAGAATAAGCAAAGTGAAATGCTGAAGATAAAGGGATACGTATGTGATATTGAAGTACGAAATGTGGAAGCTTTTAATCCTTGTATTAGTTTTGGGTTTGGGCTACTATTTTAAAATTTAAAAAGCCCAACAAAAGTTAAAATGCATGAAGCTAAAGCTACTGCTACGCTAATGATTAGTGGACCTCTGATCTCGGCTAGACAAGGTGTGTGTCCTTCTCTGATCATTATCTATGTGGAAGTACAATTGGTACTCTTCAATATGCTACGTTAACTCATCCTGAGATTGCTTATATTGTAAATAAGGCATATTAGTTTATGCACAATCCTCTGTTCTTCATTGGCAATTGGTTAAACGTATTTTGAGATACTTAAAGGGTGTTGCACATCATGGCCTTTACATTAATAAATCCAAGAAACTGAGCTTATATAGTTTTATTGATGCTGACTAGGCATCTGACCCTAATGATAGAAAATCAACATCTATTTATTTTGGTGATAATATTGTGAAATGGGGTTGAAGAAGCATACCATAATATCTCGTTCCAGTACCAAAGCTGAATATAGGTGGTTAACTCTTGCAGCAACAAAGTTGGTATGACTCCATTCTCTTCTTTTTGATTTACATATTATCTTATCTAAACTTCCTATTTTGTGGTGTAATAATTTAAATGTTGTACATCTTAGTGCTAATCCCATTATTCACTAAAAAACAAATCATCTCCCAACAACGGATCAAATTGTGGATATTCTCATCAAACTACTTTCGACTTCAAGCTTCAACGGATTGAAAATCAAGCTCAATATTCATGACACCACGAAAATTGGCTTGCGGGTGTTGAGAAAGCCCATTAGGCTTTGATGCTCTTTTAGTTTATTTATTTATTTTTTTGTATGTAAAAGGCCCAAGCCCATTATTATTTGTTATGGCTAGGTTGGCCTTACCTGATTTTCTTTTGGATCGAGCACAAAAATAGCTAGTTTTAGATGGTTTTATTTAAAATATACCTAAAACAAATATTCATTGCAAAAATGTGTAAACCGACATTTTAAAAGGATTTGTTAGGATTCATGTGACAAAACAACCCCTCCCGTCAAATTTTACTTTTTAAATAGCATTTAACCAACTATCCAATCCCTACAATTAAGGGCACCTACTAAATAAAATATAACGACCTAAACAAAAATAGTTATAATATAAAAGTATACAAAATTTCTAACTTTCACAATCTATCCACAATCTTAGAGTATTGTATATATATATAAAAACAGGTAGATTAATACTAATATCATAAATGTAGGTGTTGTATATATATATAAGAAGCCTATTGGATATACAATGTATCCTACATGTGGAGAAGTATTGAACGACTCAAAATTTACTGTATGAATGAATTTCATGGTATATATACCTATACATGTAAATTGATACTAATAGGGTGGCTTTAAATATATACAAAGATATGACTTTCAAATAAATTAATTTCAAACAATTTGAATATTTTAAAATATATACAGAGATATGACCTTTTATAAGTAAGTGAAGATGGAGCACTCTATTTCAATGAAAAAATAATAATTATATCTCATGCAAAATTTTAAAACTGATGTAATACCTACCTTCCCTAGTTTCCCAAGATTGCTTCATGAAGCGTACCCCATCTTTCGGATGGTCTCCATTTTGAATCACAAAAAAAAAACCCTTACCAAATTGAAACCTCTTCCTCGATTTTGAAACTTTTATTCATACTTCTCAAATGTGTAAACCCTCAACCACTTTTCATCCCCAACTCTCCAACACCCTCACTGAGATATACTTCAACATATGGCTAAAACGTATTCATTCGAGGACAGCACTGATCTATTGGAGCAAATCTCATCTACTAGTGTATTTGCATGAGAAGGTTAATCCCTCTCTTTGCTTCAATCTCATCTACCAGATTATTGTTTGCCTCTATTACGGTCGATTAAAAGATGAACATGAAGAAATCGAACTCCTAGTAGTAGCGTATGATCGCTTTGCCTCAACTTTAATTCATGAATAAACTTACAGCACATAAAAATTGAGCATGCTTTTAACTACTGGAAGAAAAGAATATCACCTTTGAAGACACTTTCTTCAAGTCTTTCTCCTTGTCTGGAAGGAACTACAGTACAAACACTTCTTAGAATCACGAACAAGACACCATCAATTAGTCTTCTCTGCTATCCTCTTGGACAAGGATGAGTTTGTGGGAACCACTTGAAAGAAGAATGGAAAAAGAACATTAATGGCAGAGAACTATTCTCTGTTCTTTTTATCAGAGAGTTTTTGAGAGAGTGTGTGAGTATTTCTTTCTGTGTATTTTTTTCACCACCAACAAACTGAGATGAAGATCTCAAGAAAAACAGGAAGAAATATGTGAGGAGAATTGTAACTCCCCTCATCCACCCACACTCCCTTTCAATTGTAGAGAGTTATTTAATTAATAAATATATTAATCAAATCTAATTTTATTTATTTATTTATTAAATCTCATTTAATTAATTAAATTATTAAATATCATATATTTAATTTATTATATGTATGTATATATATATGTATATATATGTATATATATGTGTATATATATATATGTGTATATATATATATATGTGTATATATATATATGTGTGTGTATATATATATATGTGTGTGTATATATATATATATATATATATATGTGTGTATATATATATATATATATGTGTATATATATATATATATATGTGTATAATATATGGGGCTCTTTTCAAATATAATAAAAAAAAAAGCTCAAACTATTTACAACAATAGCAAAATTTGAATCCAACCCAAACTAAATTAAATAAAACAATAAAAATAACATGAAATAACCAAAAGCCCAGCCCAGCCCAGCCATCACGCAAAAAAAACCCTACGCGTGTGAATGAATCGCCAAAAAACATCGGAAAAAACTGGCGCGACTTTTCAATTCTTCAGTTCAGTCTCTTCCTCTTATAACGTCTAGTTTTCTTGTTCTTCCTTGCAACTTCCTCACTTTTTTTCGATCTTCTTCGAATTTCTTCTCCATCTTCATTCTTCTTCTTTCATTTCTCAATTGTTCTCCGATCGAACAAACTAACCCTAAACCATATTTTTTTTGCTTCATCGACTTCGCTTCCTTTTTTTTGACAAACTTCTATCACTCCACATAGCGAGGTTAACCTTTTTCTTCTCTAGCTTACTCATTTTCTTTTCTTCCTTTTTTTTTGCATGTTTATTTCTCTGGTGGTGAGCAAAAAAAGACATAGACATCATTTTTTCATGTCAAGCATTTTTCCCCATTTCTTGATGTTGATGTTAATATTAGTTTTGATAATTGGTGAACTTCGTTTCTGATTCCTTAAGGAGTTTGATACATTTGTATCACTGGTTGTAAATTCAATATAATATCAGTTGTTACTTTTAATTTTGGATGGAGTTTGGTTGATGAAATTTTTATGTTCATTCATGAAGTTTTTGGAATGAAGTTCTTTTGAGTTTTGTTCAATTTGTTAATCTTAGGCAAGGATGAAAATATCAATGGATATGTCGATATATCCGTCGATATATCCATAAATTGAAGGGTTCGATATCAATATTAAATATTCATGGATATCTCCAACATCTTTTATTAATGCTTGTAACACATAAAAATGTCACCTATTTAGTCCAATATGAACAAGAATACTAATAACAATATGCAAAACTTAGTTTGGGAGTAAAAACAAGGGAAATTTTGAAAAACAGAAAAATAAGGAAAACTATTTACACAAAATAGCAAAATTTTTAGATAGTTGTGATATACGCTGATAGAAGTCTTTCATGGTCTATCAATGATAGAAATGATAGAAGTCTATCAATGTCTATCAATATTTTTTTGCTATTTTTTGTAAATAATTTGACATTTTTTCTATCTTTAAAAATTTCTCTAAAAACAACTTAATTCTTAATCTAAATAAATTTTAGAAAATTTATGATGTACAGAAATATCCGTCGATATATCTGTAAAATTGAAATGTCGATACAATATTGACATCGATATTTTAATCTTTGATCTTAGGTGCATGTGCAATTTGTTAATCTTAGGTTGATAGAATTTTAGGTGTTAGTTTGATTAACAGAGATTTTTAGACAACTAGATTTCTTTGGACATAGAATTCTATCTATGTCTATTTGCGATAGACAACTAGATTTTCTATCGCAGATAGACAATGATAGAATTCTATCTGTGTATCTATGTATTTCTATCAAAGTTTCTTCAAACTTTGTATAAAGAGTCTTCGAACCCTGTATCAAAACTATCAAACATTGGACGTGCAAAATCTTGTAGTAGTAGATTGATAACTTGTAGAAATACAAGTTATTGTCCTTCTTTTCTTAGAATAATGGCGAAAGAATATTGGAAAATGCATCATCTAATGCTTAAATCTTTGATATATTCGTCGTAGGCGTACAAGCTTGTAAAAAGGCTGAAGAAAGATTATTTTGTAGTTTAACTCCTTTGAACGCCTTGGTTTGCAAAAAATTAAGGTTCAATGCATGTGTCGAAGACGAACGAAAACACATATATCGGACGCATGGCTCTAAAAGACAAATTCTGGTACCTCGGCTAGCCTGATCTTGACAGCTGGAGACAATGAATTTTCGGCCCCCTGAGCCGCTAGACAGTGACAGGCTACCTGGTCAGAAAGGACGACCGCCAAACGCAGCCTGGCCCCTACGCTGGAACCTTATCCGTTGACATCATAAAAAGTATAATTTCAGGCTATAAAAGCCAGCTTAATCCACAAATAACAGAGTTAGACATTTTAGATATTTTAGAGTTAGTTAAAGTTTAGATAATTTTTAGAGAGTGTTCTTGGTACAAAAAGAAGAGTCTGGGAATCACGCCGCCATCCTCCATCTTTTCCCTCTCGACGACAGTCGAGTACTTCATCTTCATCACCATCGGAGACTTGCCGAGCATCAACCACGAAAGAGATTAAAGCTTCACCAGATCTCCTCCTCAACGCAAGTAGACACCAGAAACACCATCTCTGTCGGCGAACAGGACACTGTTGCCGCCAGTTTCATCTCTTCACCTTATCATCCCATATTTTGTACCTTTAAGTGTATTTGGTTGTTTGTATTGTGAAAGAACTAAACCATCTCTTCCATTAATATATATATATATATATTTCTTGCATCATGAATCATTTCTTGTCTTCCATCTTTAAGTTCACTTCACAAACAAGCATGAGTAGCTAAATCACTTGAAGGGTTAGAGAGTAACATTCATCAACCTTAAGAGTTCATGCTTAGTTTCTAGTTCGTTTACATCGATGTATTTTATTCTTTATTGCTTAAATCCACTTGACAACTTGATTTAAGTAGAAATAGTTAACTACTTGGAAGAGCAAGTAACTATGGATCTCATCTTTGTAACTAAGAACTAATCCTAGACATAGGAATCATCTTAGGCTTAACTAAACAAGCATGCATCATAGACATATGATTTATGTGACTCATCTGCCGAAAGGTATGAACCATACAAGTTTAGGAGCATGAACCATGAAACTAAGTAAGAACTCAACCAGTTGATGAAGGGTTTTCTCCAACCCTCTTTTCTCCAATTGAAAGAAAAATCAAACCTTCGTTGTATGCACAAACTACATCACAGATTCTCTACTCCTCTTTTGCACATTACTAGTTATTTTACTTCACACATATTTATCACCAATACTTCACTCTATTTTTACACTTCCGCAAGATAGACATTTCATTCATCTTTTCAACCACAAATCCCCGTGTTCGACCTCGATCCTCACCAAGAAATCTTAATATTACTTTATACTTGGGCTAGTATTGAGAAAGACTTGACATTTGTGTACATCCACTTGAGCATATCCAAACATACATTAGTATAACCATAGATTTCACAACAAGTTTTTGGCGCCGTTGCCGAGGATTTTACGGCTAATTTTTGTTTCATTTGTTTATGATGTAAGAAGAATAGGGGTTAATTGAGTAATTAGTTAATATTCTAGATCAATTCCCTTTTTACCCCACTTGTAATAAAGCTCTATAAATAGGAACTTTTCCCTCTTGTATCAAACACATTATTCATTCTAATTATTAAGATCCACAATATTGATTCTTGGGGAGAATTCTCTTTGTTATCTCTTTAGGCTACATCAATTTGGTATCAGAGCAACCGTCTAGGTTAACGTTGACTGCCGCCGGTGGAAGACCGGGAAACTCTTGGTGACGACGATCACAAGAGGGAGCTTCGTGACTTGTGCTCGTTGCTAAACAACCCACATCTAATGTAACGACCCGACTTTCTAGAAGTCGTTACTTCATGCATGCATACATTTCAAAACGACACATTTCGTATATTTGACTAAAATAAAAGAAATTTATCAAATAAATAACTTCATTAAATTTAAATAATTAAAAATATTAGATCAGGGTAACCCTAAAAAAAATTATAAAACCAGAACTGTGAGTTTTGCATAAAACCTCTAAGAATGCAAAACTAAAATTTATAATTTAAACATTCAGATTTGGATTTAACAACATGAAAACATAAAAATATGAGCGGAAGCATTGACTGGTCCCAATGACACGGTCACGGATTCTTCCTGTCATTCGCCTGTCTGTCCTTGTCTTTACCTGAAATCCATAAAATTGTAACCGAATGAGTATAAAACTCAGTAAGTAATCCCACTGCCGGGATTTCTAGATCTGTAGGCCAACTGCCCTGTCACCATGCCTAGCGGCCTAAGGGGCACGCTGTCAATGCTGTGGTGTAAGCCTGATGACCCACACCAGTGAACATGGAGGTGAACCCGTCGGTCCACACATGTCTAGTGGCCTGATGGCACACCGTCGAAACTGGAGGTGAACCTGATGAGAACCCGTCGGTCCACACAGGTCTAGTGGCCTGATGGCACACCGTCAAAACTGTTTTGAGGTGAACTTGATGATTCAAGTAATAATATAGCATGGGACAACGGGCGTTGACATCGGATTCAATCATACATAGCATAGGTAAATTCTCAACTGATAAATTCTCAACAGTAGATAAATCATAAAGTAGCCAGACAAGCATTAGCCAGACAAATCATACATGCAAACATGCCAATAGCCAGCCAATAGCCAAATAATACTCTGAATGATTTATATGCCAATGGTCAAATAATACTGTGAAGCTGTGACCTGCCAGCAGTAGAATCACTTACCTTGAAATAAGTGTAACAATCGCGCTCAGAAATTCCCTGTGTACCAATTACAATCCACACCAGCGTTATGACCCATAACGGTTGTTGCCTAAAATCCACAAAAAAAATAATAATAATACGTTGACGCCAAGGCTTGTTAAGCGTAACCAAAACTTTAGAAACCTCAAACCTAACACAAGACCAACATTAGAGATTAACCAAATTTTTCGATAGTAAATCAAATAACCAATGGAGACCAAAATCCCAAACTCACCCAGTTTTACAGGTTCTGTTCGGCAATGATTACGGACACATGTGAGCTTAAAACAACGATCCAACCGTTCAGAATGAGGCTCTATATGTCCTGAATATGCTAATAAAATTTGAATACAATCCGACGGTTGAAACTCCAAAAAACGAAAATTTTCTAGGAGCTGTCGCAGAAAAACCGAACTGCACTGCCGTTTTTCCCATTCTCCATTTTTCGGTGTATTTTTCTCCCTCTCTAGTCACTTAATAATATATATATACGATCCCAAACCCTAATTCCTTAATAAATTAGGTATATACATATTAAATTTCTTTTCCCTCCACCAATTCAACTAAATAAATTAAATCTCCCAAATTAAAATTCAATTTTCACCGATGGAATTTAAATTCAAATCTTTTATCCTATTTAATTTAAATTGAATTATTTTTCCAAAATAATTCAACTAAGACTTAAAAATTCAAAATAATACCCAAATAATTTAAGATAATTAAATTAAAATTACTTAAAATTTTGGGTTGTTACAATACAACTAGCAAATTCTCAATAACCAAGGGTCCTAAGCATGCACGCTAAAATCATGGCAGGATAAAATAATGCTGAGACAGGCTGAGGCCTGGCCTGAAGGCCAGCCCAGCAATAGAACCACTTACCTCAATATTACGAAGTCAGTAAACAATCACGTAGGACTCTTGCCCAAACTATACAGTTAAAAGAGAGAGTTTTCTCCCAATAAACGCTAAACTTCAACAACTCCGGTACCCACCTCAACGCTTCGAGCTTCAAAACAAAGCGGCAACGACCACCTCTTTTCAAGTCTCCGACCTAAACAGTATGAACAACGCTCATGCTTAAACCAAAATTCATTGGGTATCTATATTTGACAAAAGCCCAAACAGAAGGATAATCTTACCCCGAACTTATTGACAAACTGATGAACCTTCCAGAATAGAGGCGACGCGAACGCGCGGAACTCTAGACGGCAGCCCGAATCCGGCGGGGCTGGGTGCACGACGCGAACCTGCTGGCTGCGACAGACGGCGGTCTCGGTTGGAGACGACGTGACTGTGAACGGCGTCATGCCAATAGTAGCCTGGTAGCTATTATTATATGCAAACTCCATAAGGTGCAAATGAGAATCCCAACTCCCTGAAAACTCCTACGCGCAGGCGCGTAGCATATCCTCCAGAATCTGGTTCAAACGCTCTGTTTGCCCATCAGACTGTGGGTGGAAAGCTGTGCTGAAATCTAACCGAGTACCCAATGCTGCTTGTAAACTCTTCCAAAATCTAGATGTGAAACGAGGGTCCCTGTCGGACACGATGGACACTGGCACCCCATGTAGCCTCACCACCTCCTTCAGATACAACTGCGCCCACTTGTTCACTGAATATGTAGGCTTCCCTGGAATAAAATGAGCTAACTTCGTGAGTCTATCCACAACTACCCATATCACCGAAAAGCCTGTGGCCGTTCTTGGAAAACCCAGTACGAAATCTATCGACACGTTCTCCTATTTCCACTCAGGTATGCCTAGGGGGCTGCAACAGACCTGCCGGCTTCTTTCTTGGGGCTTTCACTTGTTGACACACTAAGCACTTACTGACAAATTCTGCTATCTCCCTCTTCATGTTGTGCCACCAGTAGTGTCGCTTCAAGTCTTGGTACATCTTGGTGCTACGTGGATGCACTGCGAATGGTGAGTTATGAGCTTCTGTCAATAATTCCTTCATAAGGTCATCATCTGTCGGTACACATAGGCGTCCCTGATACGACAGCCCACCCTCTGCAGATACCGTGAACTCCCCAAGTTGCCCTGCCTCAACCAAGTGGAGCTTCTCAACAAGATACGGATCGCTGACCTGAGCATCGATAAGTCTCTGCCTCAGGGTTGGTTGAACTGTCAGCTGTGCTAACTGGGAAGTGACTTCCCCTACTGCTATCGCGATTCCTGCTCGCTCAAACTCGTGGCGCAATTGGACCTGCCTGGTAATTAGAGCTGCTGAGTGAACTGCCTTTCTACTTAAAGCATCTGCTACCACATTCGCCTTGCCTGGATGGTACATAATCTTGCAGTCGTAGTCTTTCACCAACTCAAGCCATCGGCGCTGTCTCATATTCAACTCCTTCTGAGTAGAGAAATATTTCAAGCTTTTGTGGTCCGTAAAAACTTGTATCTTCTCGCCATACAAATAGTGTCGCCAAATCTTCAAAGCAAAAACCACTGCTGCCAACTCCAAGTCATGAGTGGGATAGTTTCTTTCATGAATCTTCAACTGGCGGGAGGCATAAGCGATTACTTTACCATGTTGCATCAACACACACCCCAGCCCTTTCTTTGAAGCATCACTGTAGACCACGAAACTTCCTGAACCATCTGGTACGGTGAGAACTGGTGCGGTAACCAATCTCTGGTTAAGGTCTTGGAAACTGTCATCGCAAGCCTTACTCCAATCAAACGAAGCTCCTTTTTTAGTCAACTGAGTCAAGGGAGTGGCTATCCAGGAGAAATCCTTAACGAATCGACGATAATAGCCTGCTAAGCCTAGAAAACTACGCATTTCACTGACTGTTGAAGGGCGAGGCCAACTCAAAACTGCCTCGATCTTAGCTGGATCCACCGATACTCCCTCCTTCGACACTACATGTCCTAGAAAGGACACCTGGCGCAACCAGAATTCGTACTTAGAGAACTTAGCATACAATTTGTTCGATCTCAAGGTCTCTAGGACTTTTTGCAAATGCTCCTCATGCTCTGCCTCCGTTTTGGAATAAATTAGGATGTCGTCAATGAAAACTATAACGAAGGTGTCCAGGAATTCGTTGAATACTCTATTCATCAAGTCCATGAATGTTGCAGGAGCATTGGTCAAGCCAAATGACATTACAACGAACTCATAATGCCCATACCTGGAGCGGAATGCTGTCTTTGCAATATCACTGTCCCTAATCCTCAACTGATGATACCCTGAACGAAGATCAATCTTGGAGAATACAGTCGCTCCCTGTAACTGGTCAACTAGATCATCAATCCGAGGAAGAGGGTACTTGTTCTTGACGGTTACCTTGTTTAACTCTCGATAGTCAATGCATAAGCGCAATGACCCATCCTTCTTCCTTACAAAAAACACTGGCGCACCCCAAGGTGACACGCTCGGCTGTATAAAACCCTTGTCTAGCAGCTCTTGCCACTGAACCTTAAGCTCTTTCAACTCCGCAGGGGCCATTCTGTAAGGAGCCTTCGAGATGGGAGTCATACCTGGTTCTAATTCAATGGCGAAGTTTATCTCTTGGTACGGTGGTAAACCTGGCAGATCCTCTGGAAAGATGTCGAGATAATCACTAACAACTGGTTCTGAGGTCAAAGCGACCTCAGTGTCTCTGGTATCCACTACACTAGCCAAGACACCCCAAGTCCCTTGATTAAGTAGCCTATGGGCTTTTAGGGCGGAAATCACTTTGGGCAAAACCAAGGTCCCGACCCCTTTAAACTTGAAGCTGGTCCCAGCGGGAGGACTGAAAACCACCTCCTTATGGCACAGTCGATGCTGGCATGATTAGCAGCTAACCAATCCATGCCCAAGATAACATCGAAATCCCGCATGTCCAACACTATCAAGGTTACATCTAGCGGGTTCCCTGCTATCACTAGCTGACATGCCTTCACTTTCTCACTAGCTAACATAAGTTCTCCTAATGGAGTCGAAACTGATAACACATAATGCAGAGGTTCTAGTTCTAACATGGCTCGCCTTACAAATAAAGATGAAATGAAAGAATGCGACGAGCCCGAATCAAATAGAGCTAAAGCATAATATCCCAAGATAGGGAGTGTACCTGTCACCACTAAATTAGACTTGTCTGCCTCTCGCCGAGTTGTAGTGAATACTCGGCCTTGCTACTGCTGTTGTGGGGTGCTCGAACCCCTCTGACTAAAACCTGTCGATTGGCTTCTACTACTCGACCTGTTCCTGTTAGGGCATCTGTCAACTGAATGCCCCTCCTGTCTGCAGTGAAAACAAACTTCAGAGCCAGCCAGACATCGGCCCCAATGCCGCCTTTCATAAGTGCCACACACTGGTCGGCTCCTCTCTACCCAGCCTACCTCTAAAGCTTGCTGCCGATAGTGTCGTAAGGGTCTGTCCGAAGGCTGGTCCCTTTGTGCTAGCTCAGATGCTTTCCTCTTCTGCCCCATAGAAACCCCAGCTTCCAACTTTTTGTACTCACCTCCGTCCCGGGCATCCGCATCGATCCTTACGGCGGCACGAAGTGCTGCAGCGAAAGTTTGGGGCTCTATCGCGTGCACCAACCCTCGTATTCCACTCCTAAGGCCTTGAATAAACATTTTTGTCCTGTCCTTTTCGGTGGCCACCAATCTTGGGGAAAAATGGGACAGCTTGTAGAATTCCTGCTCGTACTCCTCTACTGTCATGGTTCCTTGCTTCAAATTCAAGAACTCTGCTTGTTTACTGTGCCGGGTGTAGGTCGAAAAGTATTTTTCGTAGAAACGCTCCTTGAATTGCTCC